>OX235279.1:26806164-27033903 GCA_944472155.2 Trichobilharzia szidati | reverse complement strand
TTAGGTACTAGTGGTGTCCTTGTATGGGTTTCGAATGTACTGCTTTGTGGGTTAGTTCCCAGCAGACTTGTACCGTATATCCGATCAAAATTTATTAGCGTGCCATACTGTGAATGCCCTGAGTTGTTGGTGGTCGAGTTCTGACTTTTGTCACTTGTACTCTTGAGGGTGGCATTGTTGTGGCGTTGGTTATCAGTGTGGGCCGTGGTGCTATTTCGCACGTTGTGGGTGCCAATACTATTGACCGTGGGGAATGTGGGCTTACTTATACTGCCATTGTTGTTGTTGGCATGATTTGGGTTCATATTCTTCTCTTTTTTACCAATGGACTTATGGCTAGGAGAGGAAAGGGTCAACTTTCGGGGGATTTTGACTTTTTTTCTTGGATTATTTAGTGACATGTCTAAATCTACGGTGGTAGGTGGTATAGTTTTATTGGCTATTTGATTACAATTTAACGGCCTTTTGGTTGGTGTCGCTCTCTGAGAAGATAATTCTGTGCGGTTAGAGAGGGGTGGTGCGGTGGATTCTACGGTATCTCTCAAAGGGTTGGGTACAATTGCTGCTTGCAATGTCCTATTGTTTATTCCACAGTTAGACTCAGTGTGATAATTATATACGCGCCTTTCTATGACTGTCTTGTCCACCGCAACCTTTACAAGTTTATAATTTCTGCCTTGCAGTGGGGTGTGTTGGGAGTGGATAAATTTTCTGGCCTCAGCAGGTGTTTCGAACTGAAAACGAATAGGACAACACTTTTCATGTTGACTCTTCTTCAGCCTGTAGCACTTAGTCTTGGAGTTCGGCATTTTCGCCTCACTAAGTAGGATGCGCTGTACCCTTTTTAGTGCCTCATTATCCGGAACGTTGTAGACAATAGCATTTAGTTTAGCATCGAGTCGTTTTGTTACTTCCGTAGTAACAAAGTTAATTAGGTTATCCACCTTAGATATCGATTCATGGTCAAGTTTGTTAAGGTCTACAGTTTTCATGAGAATAGTTAAAGGTGTCACTTCACAGACCTGCGATCTGATATCACTGATCTGATCTGATAAATTGGATATTTTGGTATTGGTATCAGAAATTCCAGGATCTACTGACTTATTGTTTTTTAAGTCCCTTAACTCCTATAGACAACTTTAGAAGTTCTATTTCTGAAGATAGTACTGAAACAGAGCTTGAAGGCTGGAGCTTTTCGATAAGCACATAAGGTGTAGGGAGGGTTTCTGTATGAGCAGAGGGTACTGAATTTTTGGGAGTAGTGCTAAAACTAGCTGTCAGTACAGTTTTATCCTCAGTTTCGGCTCGACGCTTACGACATACAAGTGAGTTTTGTGGCTCACTATAACCATTTGTAGGAAGTATGTTGCTTGATGTAGCAATCAACGACTTAAAATTAGTCATCAGTTTTACAGGGGATTGAGTTCGCTGCTTTTTACTTTGGTTAACCATAACTATTTGATATGAGAGTTAATAGTTATAGGTATGGAAGTAGTAGGGGACTTGTGCAAGGATTACAACAAGATAAATTTTATGTAACGAATCACGCAAAAATGTAACGCAAACGTTGGACGTACCGCGATACCAACAGAAGTGAAGACGTTATTAGAAAATGGATGAGATGAGACATTGTGAAGTGATGTTCAAAGATTCGACAGAGGAGAGCATGTTAATTTATAAGATGCCCCATAAATCTGTGCAGCTGTTCGAGTCGCCACACTTCACTCAGCCCACAAAGCCAGAGAGGAAAGTAAAAAGAAATACCGAAAAAGACAGTGGACAGGGATATGAAACAAAAGGAATAGTTATAACGAAGAACAATATAGTTTTATTGGATATTATAAGCCACAAAGAGTGGATGCATCTGCGTCAGTCATTGAGAACGATTTCGAGGCATATCACCAATTGTCTCCAGTCTTCATTGGTTCCTGCTGGCCCTAGGACCCCAACCAGGAAGTCTACATCCCCCAACGTGACTGGCTTGAACTAACTGTTGTGGATTTCATTGACTGACGAAGCCATGTTTTAGTTTGATCGCCACTGGCTCTTTTCCAACCTGACCCTATGTCAGCTGACTGACATTGCCCATTGTTGAAGGAGGCTGTTGTACTGCTATATTTTGATTAAACTAGCGTACACATATATCCTAGTACTTCTTCTCGTTTATGATTGTGCCATAACGTTGTGCCTACTCGACACACACGACGTTAATCAGAAGACACTTGAGAAGGTGTAAGAATGTGTATTCTCGCCGTAATCAAAATTCAAAAATTGAGCGAGTACAAATGTATCAATTGTTAACACGCAAGATTTAGAGTAATAAACAAATCAAAGTACAATTACACAATGAAAGTATAGTACGATGATGAGTAATAAAATGGGTCACTACAAGGCGATGCCTAGGCATGCGTAACAAATGTCCTAACCACCTCAATCGATGTAACTTCACAGTCTCGTCTATTGATTTCCCTCCTTACCTAGCACTCGACAAAGGCCTAACTAACCTCAATACTGCTCACCTTATTATGCCACTTCACATGCGGGAGATAGAACGCAGGCAACTATGATCAAAGACAGCTAGCTAGCTAGCTAGCCTTTTCATGTCTTCTACTCTCAATGACCAGGTTTCACAGCCATGAAGGAGCACGGAGCGGACTCCTGAGCAGTACACACGCCCTCCGGTCGACAGCCAGCCAGATATCACGTCTACTAAGCCAGAGGTGACGTAAACTGGCACATGAGGGACGAGCCTTCTCTCTCCACCATGCTGAGATTTCGTCAGCGAACAACCCACTGGCATTGGTTGATGTAACTCCCCGAATAAGTGAAGTTGTCAACGTGCTCTACCACTTCACTCCCCATTTCTAAGCTGCGAGTCAATGTAATCCAGACTAGTCCAGTCCTGTAGCGTCATCTTTTATTTGACAGCACGACGGATTCTCATACCGAAGATTCACGGATTTCAACTCGGTGTTTTCAGAAAATTCTTTAGTTCGTCAGCGTCTTCACCCAGGTGGGAAGACATTATCATCTACGTATTTTAAGTCAAGTTGATTATTCCTTGATGGTGACGAGTCCATCGTTGAGTCAGTGAAGTCACTAAGTGTTTATTCTATGAGTACATCTATGATGAAATTAAAGGGAAATCGGGACAGTGGACATCCCTGAAGGACACCACTGGATGTCACCAGTTCAGATGACAACTCGCCGTAAGCCCTCACCTGGCTAACTGCATTAGTTCGAGTAGAGAGAGCCTTGATCAGTGCAATGTATTTTCTCGTCATTCCCCTAACTGCCATACTTTGGCATATTACCTCTCAGTGGATGGAATCCAATGCCGCCCTTAGGTCTAGAAGTATAACGATTGTTCTTGAACCTGTCGAAGTTTGAGGATATGATCAATACACCCTTTTCCTGGTCCATAGCCTGATTGGTTCTCTCGTGTCTGTTCATCCCGTGGACCACTTAGTCTACGCATGATTATTGAGCCTAGAAATTTCGATACCACCATATTAGTCAATCTAATCCCCCTGTGATTATCACAGGAAGACTTGTCTCCCTTCTTGTATATCGGATAATCAATGACTTACACCAACCCGACGTGACTTCCTCTGATTCCCAGACGCTTCTTAGTACTTCAGTTGACTCAGACAATAAATTGTCTCCACCATCTTCAAACACCTCCGGAGTCATTCCATTGGGTCCTGCTGCTTTGCGTCGTTTCAGACTAGTGACAGCCTTAGTGACCTCAGCTAGGGGCGGAGGACCTGTGTCTATACCCCATTCAGGGAGGTGTTGGATGTTCGGTAATTTGAGTGTGGCTGTAGGCCAATTAAACTGCTCCTCAAAGTGTTCTTTCCAGTTGTCTATCCTGAGAGCTAATTATGGTGCCATTTTTCCCCGAGATTGTTTCACTTATCGCTTGCCTTTTACCACCTGTTTCCCTGATAAGTCTAAATAGTTGCCTGGTGTTACCAATCGCCGATGCCTTTTCCATCTCCTTTGCTTTTGTCGCCCACCACTGTTCACGGTCATTACGAAGGCCTCTTGTTAGTTTGCGTTTGAGTAGCTTTCGCTTCTCATCATAATCGGAGCTTACGAGAATCAGTCTTCTTGAGTCAGTCAGTCAGTTCGGATGAGGTGGTAGAGATCCAATGGCTACTACTAACTTTTGACAGTGGGCTATCAACAGCTTTCACAGCTGTGTCTACAGCTAACTGTATGTTGTGCCAGCCAGGCCTTCTCAGGAGGAGTCTTGCTGTCGACCTCAGATACACGTTTCGCTGTTTCTTCCTTAAATAGGGACTCAAAGTCTCGATTTAGTTGGGGACGTAACTGCTTCGCTGCCAACAAGTTTGTATGTCCATGTAATCTTAAGCATAAACGTGTGCGGACCAGGGTGTGATTGGAGTCTACGCACGTGTTCCAGAAGGAGCGACAGTCTTCTACTCACCCTCGCCAACGAGACCCTATCGCTATGTGGTCTATCTGAGTCCAGTGTTGATTTGGTGATAGGGGTCGCGAGGTTACGCTGTGTCTCTCTTTGTGCCTGAATTTGGTGCTGACTAGGAACAGATGATTATCTGAACGGAACTGTAGGAGATGATCACCGTTGTCGGTTCGTCGGCAGGGAACTCCATACGTGCCACCTACATACTTCTCAGTCTGGCACAACTTCCCTACTTGGGCATTGAAGTCGCCTGCTGAAACAACTATATCTGCAGCAAACTAATCAGTTTCAGGTAAAAGTCATCCTTCAGTTCATCCGAACTGCAGTCTGTTGGGGCGTAAGCGGAGACTACGAAAAGACAAGGACGGATGACGCCGTCCCTCCCTCTCCTAACGGACCCGTTCAGACGGACCGCATACATACGGCTATCTACTGGGATCCAGTCAAGTAGGGACTTTTCCACCCTAACACTCAATGCTATCCCTACACCTGAGAGTTCTCACGAACTAGCTGAGGGGTCTCCTGACAGCCTTAAAGTGAATTTTGCAGATTCACCTTGTTGGCCGGGTGCGGTTGGGTTAAGTGAATAAACCACACTCGGGTCTTGTATGCGTGTCTCCGAAACACAACACGCATCGACGGCACGCGATGGCGGAGTTCCGGTGAGTGATGCCCGTTTTCCGATTTGGTAGAGGGTCTTAACGTTGAATGCTCCAATATAAAGTTGGTGGCGTGGCTTTAAGAGGTTATCTGGGATGTTTCTATGGCTCATCGTTGTTTGTGGTCGCAGAATGAAGTGGAGGTGACTCACTAGCATGCAGAATAGTACTGACTGTAGTAGGAAAGTAAGATGATGAGGGTGAACTGGATAAAAGAGAATGATGCTCAAGAGAGCTTTGTGTGCTTTAAGAAGTGTGTGGGCAGCTGTTACTTCCCGCCTACCCACAACATAGAAGTTGATTTTTTTCTTCAGGTACCTGAAACAGAAAGAGAGTTAGTGTTGCGTGAGAGCAGAGCCCAGGAGACAAATGCTTGAGGCCGGTCAGTCACACACGGCCTGTATGAACTGGTTTCTTGAATTGGTTTCGTATTGGTAAACTTACCGCTGGTTACGGACGACCGTAGGGTAAGTCAGGATGTACAGATTTTGGGATTCACTTCTTCTAACCCTCGCCTCTCTCCAGAGTGGAGAGACAGCATAGCTGGCATGCTGGTCATCTGAGAGAAACACCTGACTGCTGTTACATCCCTGTTCCCCAGCAGTACGACTTCGCCCGTGCACTCCCACTATAGAGTAAAAAATGTTTGCACTACGGCGGTAACTGCTTTTAGTCTTGTCGCTATCTTAACAACCTTGGTGGCATTGTAGGACCTGCAGAAACGACAGTTCTAGCCAGTATGGCTTGTTTGGTCATTGCGATATACAAGCCAGACCACTACGTCAAGGTAGAAGCTATCGGTCGGGCCTAACTTCCATGAGTTTACAGTGGTGCCATCGACGAGTATCTGTTCTCATTGCTGACTTCGTGGACCCCACCAATGACGATTTTTCGTTAGCATCGCAGGAGGTTCATTCCATAAGCAGGCAGTACTAACTAGTAGTGGGTTCATGTTAAAGTTTTGGGCGGTAGGCAGCGGATTGGTTCCAGGATATATTTCGTCATAAACTTATTAAAATTATAGGAGTAAAAGTAGAATAACAAGGTCAAGACTATGAGTCGAAACGTATGACGTACTGTGTGTAGAAAGATCGAAAACGATTAAAAATGAGGAGATTCTCTAAAGAAGAGTGGAAGACCGCTTCCTTCAGCGTATATGTTAGTGACCGAGTCCATCTTCGCACCGATTACCCAAATTGATTAATGACTTCTGCTCTCATTTCCACTATTCTCCTTTATAAACCTGAATCATTTAGCGAAATGCTTGCGAGCATCCCTTCGAACCTGTTCAGATGTATGGTTACAACACCGCTCTATTCATTAAATGTCTATGCTTGTGTGTGTATACGTAAAGTGCCGTTCGAAGTTTTAGATAAAGTGAGAGGAGGATTTCAAAATCGTTGAATATCTGTAAACAGTCCGTTTGGAAATGAACAACTACCCTAGCAGCTGAGAAGGTCTTCTTAACTGTAGAATCTTCTGTGTAGTTGTTCTCTCAGTAACTGTATCATCTTTACGTCTCACAGTGTTATACAGTAATATTTACTGATGACATTTCGAGCACAATTTGTTGCTCATAATAATATCAGGGTAATCTTCGCCTCGTAATCAAAAGGTCCTGGGTTCGAACTGCGGTGGTTGCGTGCCGATGAAGAGTACCAAACTAGGGCCAAACGGCTATCCAGTAATCCCTGGTTTTTCAGTGGTTCTCTAACTGATGTCAGCTCACAATCAGCCGTGTAAAACGTATATGTTCAGACAAACTCACTGATGAAGCTTACACTACAATAATAGATGTATGCAGAGGACTTTTCAGAAAACATTTGCTGACGCATTAAGACAAGCTAATGATATATATGTAAGAAAACATTATATCTCAAGCTAAGTTACAAGTGGCTTTGACCATATCTTAAACGAAATGAACTTAGTCTGCAGAATCAAGTTCACCAATTTAATTCGAGAGGTTCGGAATAAAACAAGTGTAAAATTCTAGAAAACTTTACCGGAGATGCTGATTAAAGAAACACTATGTGAAGAAATTCCGGAGAATCCTGATAAATTCGTATTCAACTTGTCAAGTTATAAACTGAGTTAGACAGAAACAGAAGCACTTTCACTAGCATTCAGATTCCGCATTCCGACGAAATTTACCAACAAAATTGATGTCGAAACACAATTCGAAGGTTTATACCATCAACTGTGCGAATTAAAACCAGTGGATGACGAAAAACAAGGTTGGTTTAAATCTCGAATTGTCTTCCTCTGCCCAAGAACGAACTCAAATGTGGTGATTGACAATTTCTATCTTTGTATTGTTTAAATACTTACTGTTGTTTGTTAATATATTTATTATTTTGATTTGAAATATAATTCCGCCAAATACAAATTCCCAAATTCATCCCTCTCTGTGTTTTGTTAGAGTTCCTGTAATTCGGTCATTGCGAAATACAAATACTACTATCACAAATAACAATCACATTTTGGCGTCGCAATGGAATTAAATAATCTCGGAAAGTTTCCTATAAATGGTTCGCCGCGGGAAATCTCCGATTATCTTGAATGTTTCGACGCATGGTGCATGTCGAAGAATGTTCGTGATGACAAAATTCCAGCTCATTTTACTACTGCTATTGGGCTAGATGCGTACAGCTACTGAAAACTCTGTCATTTCCAGATAAACCAATTTCTCTGTCTTATGATAAACTCCGTGAACTTTTAACAAATCACTTCCACATAACAACTTTCGAAACACGAGAGAGGGCTCAGTTCAACAAACTTGTTCGTGCTCCCAACCAGAAGATTAGAGACTTTATTCTTCAACTTCAGATACAAGCTTCAAAGTGCAACTTTGGAGATCAGCTTCATACTCAACTACGTGATCGTCTAATTGCTGGAATCAATATTCCTAAGTTAGAGAAAGAGTTGGTTCAGATACCTTCCTGCACCTTTCAAACTGCCAAGGATTTATGTATTACGTATGAAGATGTCAACAGTGACTACCCAGCTGCCACTACGTCAGAGTCTGATGTCATGATGTCCAAAGTTGATAATAAAAGTGTTCATAGAAAGAAATCCAAACTGCCGTCCACATGTAATAGAATGCAGACAGAAAGCAAGAACATCAAACCGTGTTTTTCATGTGGAAAGCTTCATCTACGAAGCACCTGTCGTTTTCGGAGTGCTAAGTGCCATAAATGTGGTAAAATTGGGCACATCAAGTCTGTCTGCAGAAGTTCAAATAATTATGCTACTCATGATTCTCCCAAACTGTCTGATAAAATGAAGTCAATGTCTCTTTCAACTTTTCACAATACTCAATCTCATCTAGTGAGAAACTTCACTACAAGTTCAGGCAAGTCTCACTGTTTTATAATTGATACTGGGAGTACTGAATCTATAATTTCTAAGAAAGATTTACTATCGCTTTGTAAGCATGCTCAGGTAGACCCTACTACTAGTTCAATTACAGGCATAACTGGTCATAAACTACCTCTTATTGGTGCAACTAACATTTGTTTGAAGTCAGACAGTGGTAATTTTGTGAATATCCCCTTTCTTGTTAGTGAATATGGTCCATCTTTATTGGGATTGAAAGCCCTTAGATTGTTAAATGTTGAAACCTCACTTTGTACTGAGTTGTTTGATGAATCTTTGTTCAGAGAATTAGTTTTTCAATGTTCAAAGTGTGTAGGTGGCATGAAGATTCAGCCCATCCATCTTGAAATAGAGGGTGATCCTATCTTCCTAAAGCGCCGATTAATTCCATATGGTTTGCGAGATGCAGTTAAGAAAGAGTTGGACAAGTTGGTTGAGCAGGGCATACTTATGCCAGTTGAATCTTCGAATTGGGCTACTCCCATTGTCACACCTGTCTCTGTCTGTCTGGATTCAACATAGAACTTGGCACCGAAGTGCAGCAGTTCGAGTTGCCACGTTCCAAATAGCACACAAAGGTAGGTAGACAGGAAAATGAGTGAAGAGAATCAATAGAGTTTTGACAAATATAAGAGTGAAACATAATGAGTAATGGTAGAAAGGAATGTGAAAGATTACAGAGACTGAATACATCTGCGTAAGCCATTGACAACGATTTTGAGCCATGTCACCTATTGTCTCCAGCCATTGATTCTTAGAGTCCCGAGGGCCCCAACCCGGAAGTCTGCATTTCCCTACCTGACTCAGTTTAACTGTCAAGGATTTCATGGATTGATGCCATGTTTTTGTTTGGCCACCACTTACCCTTTTCCAACCTGCACCTATATCAGCTAGTAACGCCCGTCGGGGGAGACGATGGTTAGGCATGCGCAGCACGTGGCCTAACCATCTCAATCTATGTAACTTCATAGCCTCTTCGAGTGATTTTCCCTCTTTACCCAACACTCTACGCCTAACGTCAACATTACTTACCTTATTATACCACCTAACGTGAGAAAGAGATCGTAAACATCTGTGGTCAAAAACAGACAATCTCTTCATGTCTTCCGCGAACTGCTGAGCAGTATACACGTCCCTTGGTTGACAGCCGGATGTCATGCCTACGCCAGAGACGGTGTAAGTTAGCGAAAGCAGCCCGAGGTTTTTGGATCCGTGCTGAGATTTCGTCACCAATCAATCAATTCGTTGGTGCTGATACAACTTCCCAAATAGGTGAAGTGGTCAACATGTTCTATCACTTCACTCCCTATCACTACTAAGCTAGGAGTTGACGTAGTCCAGTCATTCCTGTAGCAGCATCTTACATTTTACAGGGGCGAATCGCATGCCAAACATACGAAGATTGCTGCTCAAGGTGTTCAGAAGACTCTGCTGTATTTTGTCAGCATCCTCTCCTAACAGGACTATGTCATCTGCATATTCTAAGTCCATAAGGCTAGGCTATTCCCTGGTAACAAGTCGATTCGTAAGTCGTTAAGTTCAGTTAAGGATACTTCCATTAGCATATCTATGATGAAGTTAAACAGGAATGGGGAAAGTGGACATCCCTGACGGACACCACTGGTTGTTATCAATTCAGATGACAATTCCCCATAAGCCCTTACACAGCTACGTGAGTTTGAGTAGAGTGCCTTGATTAGTGGAATGTACTTTCTTGGCACTCCCTTCATAGTCAAACATTGCCATAGAACCTCTCGATCCACGGAGTCATTGTCACACCACTAAAGGCTGACGGAAAAACACCGAGAAATTGTGTTGACTATCGTCTTACACTCAATAGTCGTCTTCTACAGCAAAGTTGCACTACGCTAGAAAGCGAAGATATTCTCTACAAGCTACATGGCTCAAAATACTTTTCCAAAATAGATCTAAAAGATGCTTATTTGCAAATTCCTCTTGACGAAGCTTCTAGTGCATTAACAACCATTAATACTCCATTTGGATTGTTCAAGTATAAGTTCTTGCCTTTTGGTTTAAAGGTTTCTCCTGCAATATTTCAAAAAGTAATAAATCAGATGATAGATGGATTAGATGGTGTTGAGTCTTACCAAGACGATATTATAGTTCATGGTCCGAACATCGAATTGCATTATTATTATTATTATTATTATTATTAATTATTATTATTATTATTTCCTTTAGTTCCTAGAGGACGATGCGCGAGAAGGCGCAGCTGAAATTGTGGCATGGCGTGGGACGGATGGCTGGTTTTCTACGGCCAGCCCCTGTCACTTGGAGGCCTATGATGGCTTCTAATCCTCATCAATGGAATTATTTGGTAAGTTTATTTTATTTTTATATTATTTTTATTAGTAGTTTTCATGTTTAGGCTAGGTTTTAGCTTCATGTTTACTATGCTGGGGCATTTAGGGACCATACGGTCATAGTTTGTTTAGGGATGCTCTGGCATAGGAAAGCTATATATCAATCGATAGCTCTCGACGAGACCTATCCTTTGACATTGGTTTCGACCCTTGTAGCCTCTCCTCAGCCTTCCTCAGGATCTTTGATATCTGGGCTTGCGTCCTCTGGGGTTATGCTGCCAAAATTTTTCCAGGGAGGCTAGGACTTAGGTGAAGTTATATATCAATCGATGGCTCTCACAGCGACCTATCCTTTGTCATTGGTTTCGAACTTTATAACTTCTCCTCAGCCGAATAGGGTGGGCTAGTGCCCTTAGGGACTATGCTGCCTAAATTTTCTTAGGGAGGCTAGGACTTAGGGAAGCTATATATCAATGGATAGCTCTCGACGAGATCTAACCATTGGTACCGGTATCGCACCTTATAGCTTCTCCTCAGCCGAATAGGGAATTTTTTCAAAGGCTACAGGGGAAACCTGTTTCTAGGCCTAGAGTTCATGCCGCTGGCTGTTCTCTTGACATTTTTAGCTCCGCGACCTCAGGTTGTATGCCGTTGTGTATGTAGCTAGGGGGGCATTACCAACCATAGGGCAGCAGGGGGGCAGAGACTGCTAGGCAGGAAAATCCTCGTATTTTTCTTAGGAATAGCTTTTACCCTCTGATTTATATACCATTGGATTCCTCTCGACGAGACAAATCGATTGGTACCTGTCTCATCCCTGTAGGAGCTCGTTCATTTCATCCACGATGTTATCGGCAACGGGGAGCTGAAACTTGACGATCGCTTGACAGCAGGTATCATCACTTCACCGCCTCACCGATACATCATGGTAACGGAATAGTAAGGTAAGATTAGTTGTAGTTCTCTCTCTCATCCACTAGGGATACAAAGCACATGGTAGCGAGGTTAGGAAATTTAACCGGTTCGACATGAACGGGTACGGTTTCGTACTTTTGGAAAATGGCCCAAGGCTACACCCCCCGAGGTGCCATTTTAAGATATATGAACGGGTGTAAATCATTGGTCCGAGGAAGTAGTCGTATTGCCGGGGCAGTAGGGGATGTGGCGGCAGTAAGGTGTTCTCCTCGGGCGACCAGCATGAGTTCAGGCCGTGGTACACGGTTCTGGGCGCGCCCCATGCTGCCTTTCTCGGAAAGGGGGGGGGTTAGAAAAGGTCGGCCCCAATAAAAATGTGCATCCCACTCTCACCCAGAAGAGGCATACCGCGGCCCCGGTGAGTGTACCAATGCGGTTGAAACCAAACTTTGCCCGCTCAAAATGATAAGGAAACCGAGGCTGACCGGCAGCTTAACCAGACTTCTACTGATATGACTGTGGCGACGGTATCAGTAGAAGATAACTTGGGTCGTCACACCGTTCCTAGCGTAGCTCCGTTGATAGTAGCAGCGGGCGCCAACCAAATTTGTCAAACCTCACAACCTACTGATACATTGGCGACGGTATCAGTGGGGGCTGGACTTAGTCGTCATCAATCCAACCCCATGAACCAAACGAATTCGAAAAATATCATGCCGGATCGGCCGTGGCCCGGATCAACAACGACCGCGCTTTCTGCTGCCGTGTCACAGGGTAGAAGTGATAAGTATACTACTGAGACACACCAGGCCGCGTGTAACCGGCCTCAAGCAGATGTCCCCTGGGCTCTGCGGTCACGCAACACTAACTTTTTTTCTATTTCAGGTACCCGAAGACTGAACTCAGGCGTGAGGCCAGAAACCCCACCCTGTAAACAAAGATGCTACAGAAACTTCAGTGTGTACAATCTCATTGCGTCAAAAGAAAAAGTCTGTGTGGGGACATGGAATGTCCGCACCATGTACGAGACTGGCAAAGCTGCCCAGATCGCAAGCGAAATGAGGAGATACGGAATACAAGTATTGGGGATCTGCGAAAGCAGATGGAACGGAAACGGACTCACCAAATTGTCAACAGGTGAGTCAGTGATTTACTCCGGTCACCCAGAAGACAACACACACACACACACCGAGGGCGTGGCTATCATGATGTCACCAACGGCAACCAAGGCTCTGATACAATGGGAGGCGATCTCACCCAGAATAATGACCGCCAGGTTCAACTCCAAAGGAAGAAAAGTGTCAATTATACAGTGCTATGCACCCACAAACAACGCAGACCTCGAAAAGAAGGAAGAATTCTACAGACAACTACAGGCAGCAATAGACAATACTCCAGCTGGTGACATTAAAATACTAATGGGAGACATGAACGCCAAACTTGGACCAGACAACACAGGAAGGGAACTCATCATGGGTAAAGAAGCTCTGGGAGAGATGAATGAAAATGGAGAACTCTTCGCCGACTTCTGCGCCTTCAATGAACTAGTGATTGGTGGCAGCGTATACAAACACAAGGATATTCACAAGGCTACATGGGTGTCACCAGATGGGCGAACCAAAAACCAAATTGACTTCATCACAATCTCGAGGAAGTGGCGGCGCAGCCTACTGGACACAAAAGCAAGAAGAGGAGCAGACGTTGGCTCAGACCACTACCTCGTACAAGGAACAATCCAACTCAAATTAAAAGCTTTCAGAGAAACAGGAGCTGCAGATAGACCACAAGCCAAGTTCAACACTCAAAAACTAAAGGACCAGGATACAAAGGACATCTTTACTGCAAGCATAAAGGACAAAGCTGAGACACAAATCAACATTAGCGAAGAGGTCAGCGTCGAAAAACACTGGGACAACCTGAAAGCGGTATGGAGCGAAACCTGCATGGAAGTTCTGGGCAGAAAGAAGAGACAGGACAAACCGTGGCTCACTACGGACACTTGGAGGCTAATAGAAGAGAGAAGGATGGTGAAACAAAAGATTATCCAGTGCACTGACGAGCAACAGAAACAGGAGTTGAATGCAAGCTACAATACACTGAACAAAGGAGTAAAGAAGAGTGCCAGAGAAGACAAAAGAAAGTATTATGAAGCCATGGCCAATGAAGCAGAACAAGCAGCAGGCAAAGGAGACCTCTCAACACTCTACCAAACAACTAGGTACCTCTCAGGCAAAAATTCGTCACAAATTAAGCCAGTGAAGGATGACAATGGAAAGTCAATCACCAAAGAAGTGGAGCAAAGGAAACAGTGGGCTGAACACTTCAAAAGACTGCTAAACCGACCGCCACCTACAACGCGCCCAACAATACCAACAACGTAAGCAGAATTACCAGTGAACATCAACCCCCCGAGGAGAACAGAAGTCCTGAAGGCAATCAAGATGCTGAAAGCTGGAAAAGCAGCAGGACCAGATGGAATCCCAGCAGAGGCATTGAAAGTGGACCCAGAGACAACAGCGGACTTGATGACGCCACTACTGGAGAAGGTGTGGAAAGAAGGCAAAGTACCCGAGGATTGGAAGAAAGGATACTTATTCAAACTACCAAAGAAAGGAGACTTAAGTCAATGCAAGAACTGGCGCGGAATTATGCTCCTGTCCATCCCAAGCAAAATACTAAGCCGCATCATCCTGGAAAGGATCAAACAAGCCCTGGATGAAAAACTTCGACCGGAACAAGCTGGATTCAGGAGAAACAAGTCATGTATTGATCAAATCGCCACACTACGGATCATCATTGAACAAAGTTTGGAATGGCAGTCACCTCTCTATCTCAACTTCATCGACTTTGAAAAGGCCTTCGACAGCGTCGATCGAGAGGTGATTTGGCAACTACTTCGCTACTACGGGGTGCCGCCGACAATTATACATCTCATCCAACAGTTGTATGACAACGCTGCATGCCAAGTAATCCACAACGGGAAGCTCACGGAATCCTTCGAAGTGAAGACAGGAGTAAGACAGGGTTGCCTACTATCGCCAATGATTTTCCTGATTGCAGTAGATTGGATAATGCGACAGACAGCGGGCAATGAGGAAACAGGCATAAAATGGACTCACACAAAGAACTTGGAGGATCTGGACTTCGCCGATGATATATGTCTGATTTCCCACAAACTGGAAGATATGCAAGTGAAAAGCAACAAGTTGGCAGAAGAAGCATCAAAGACAGGACTCCAGGTGAACATAGAGAAAACGGAGGTGATGAAGATTCCTGGCCAACACCAACAGCCACAGCAACAACAACAGACAGCAATCAGCATAAATGGAAGGAACCTGAAAGAAACTACCTCCTTTACCTACTTGGGAAGCATTGTTTCAACTACAGGCGGAACTGACGAGGATATCAAAGCAAGGATCGGGAAAGCAAGGCAAGCTTTCATTACTCTCAAGTCTGTGTGGAGGTCAACAGCATTCAGCGTCAAAAATAAGATCCGGATTTTCAACTCCAATGTGAAGTCAGTACTACTATACGGATCAGAGACTTGGCGTGTCACAAAGAGCACCTCAAACAAGCTACAGACCTTCATTAACAGATGTCTTCGCTCAATACTCAAGATCAGATGGCCGGCCAGAAAAGATCAGCAACAGAGATCTCTGGGAGCGAACCAACCAGGAACCGATTGTGAAACAAATAGGCAGGAAGAAATGGAGATGGATTGGCCACACTCTGAGGAAACCAGCAAGTGACATCACTAGACAAGCCATTGCTCGAGTGGAACCCGAAAGGGAAGCGACGAGTTGGTCGTCAGCAAGGGTGACCTGGAGGAGATCATGTGAAGAAGAATTGAAAGCGTATGGGCAGACTTGGAGCCAGGTGAAAACTCTAGCAGAGAACCGAACGCAATGGAGACGCATGGCTGAAGCCCTATGTTCCTCTAGGAACTAATTATTATTATTTCCTTTAGTTCCTAGAGGAACATAGGGCTTCAGCCATGCGTCTCCATTGCGTTCGGTTCTCTGCTAGAGTTTTCACCTGGCTCCAAGTCTGCCCATACGCTTTCAATTCTTCTTCACATGATCTCCTCCAGGTCACCCTTGGACGACCAACTCGTCGCTTCCCTTTCGGGTTCCACTCGAGCAATGGCTTGTCTAGTGATGTCACTTGCTGGTTTCCTCAGAGTGTGGCCAATCCATCTCCATTTCTTCCTGCCTATTTGTTTCACAATCGGTTCCTGGTTGGTTCGCTCCCAGAGGTCTTTGTTGCTGATCTCTTCTGGCCGGCCATCTGATCTTGAGTATTGAGCGAAGACATCTGTTAATGAAGGTCTGTAGCTTGTTTGAGGTGCTCTTTGTGACACGCCAAGTCTCTGATCCGTATAGTAGTACTGACTTCACATTGGAGTTGAAAATCCGGATCTAATTTTTGACGCTGAATGCTGTTGACCTCCACACAGACTTGAGAGTAATGAAAGCTTGCCTTGCTTTCCCGATCCTTGCTTTGATATCCTCGTCAGTTCCGCCTGTAGTTGAAACAATGCTTCCCAAGTAGGTAAAGGAGGTAGTTTCTTTCAGGTTCCTTCCATTTATGCTGATTGCTGTCTGTTGCTGTTGCTGTGGCTGTTGGTGTTGGCCAGGAATCTTCATCACCTCCGTTTTCTCTATGTTCACCTGGAGTCCTGTCTTTGATGCTTCTTCTGCCAACTTGTTGCTTTTCACTTGCATATCTTCCAGTTTGTGGGAAATCAGACATATATCATCGGCGAAGTCCAGATCCTCCAAGTTCTTTGTGTGAGTCCATTTTATGCCTGTTTCCTCATTGCCCGCTGTCTGTCGCATTATCCAATCTACTGCAATCAGGAAAATCATTGGCGATAGTAGGCAACCCTGTCTTACTCCTGTCTTCACTTCGAAGGATTCCGTGAGCTTCCCGTTGTGGATTACTTGGCATGCAGCGTTGTCATACAACTGTTGGATGAGATGTATAATTGTCGGCGGCACCCCGTAGTAGCGAAGTAGTTGCCAAATCACCTCTCGATCGACGCTGTCGAAGGCCTTTTCAAAGTCGATGAAGTTGAGATAGAGAGGTGACTGCCATTCCAAACTTTGTTCAATGATGATCCGTAGTGTGGCGATTTGATCAATACATGACTTGTTTCTCCTGAATCCAGCTTGTTCCGGTCGAAGTTTTTCATCCAGGGCTTGTTTGATCCTTTCCAGGATGATGCGGCTTAGTATTTTGCTTGGGATGGACAGGAGCATAATTCCGCGCCAGTTCTTGCATTGACTTAAGTCTCCTTTCTTTGGTAGTTTGAATAAGTATCCTTTCTTCCAATCCTCGGGTACTTTGCCTTCTTTCCACACCTTCTCCAGTAGTGGCGTCATCAAGTCCGCTGTTGTCTCTGGGTCCACTTTCAGTGCCTCTGCTGGGATTCCATCTGGTCCTGCTGCTTTTCCAGCTTTCAGCATCTTGATTGCCTTCAGGACTTCTGTTCTCCTTGGGGGGTTGATGTTCACTGGTAATTCTGCTTACGTTGTTGGTATTGTTGGGCGCGTTGTAGGTGGCGGTCGGTTTAGCAGTCTTTTGAAGTGTTCAGCCCACTGTTTCCTTTGCTCCACTTCTTTGGTGATTGACTTTCCATTGTCATCCTTCACTGGCTTAATTTGTGACGAATTTTTGCCTGAGAGGTACCTAGTTGTTTGGTAGAGTGTTGAGAGGTCTCCTTTGCCTGCTGCTTGTTCTGCTTCACTGGCCATGGCTTCATAATACTTTCTTTTGTCTTCTCTGGCACTCTTCTTTACTCCTTTGTTCAGTGTATTGTAGCTTGCATTCAACTCCTGTTTCTGTTGCTCGTCAGTGCACTGGATAATCTTTTGTTTCACCATCCTTCTCTCTTCTATTAGCCTCCAAGTGTCCGTAGTGAGCCACGGTTTGTCCTGTCTCTTCTTTCTGCCCAGAACTTCCATGCAGGTTTCGCTCTATACCGCTTTCAGGTTGTCCCAGTGTTTTTCGACGCTGACCTCTTCGCTAATGTTGATTTGTGTTTCAGCTTTGTCCTTTATGCTTGCAGTAAAGATGTCCTTTGTATCCTGGTCCTTTAGTTTTTGAGTGTTGAACTTGGCTTGTGGTCTATCTGCAGCTCCTGTTTCTCTGAAAGCTTTTAATTTGAGTTGGATTGTTCCTTGTACGAGGTAGTGGTCTGAGCCAACGTCTGCTCCTCTTCTTGCTTTTGTGTCCAGTAGGCTGCGCCGCCACTTCCTCGAGATTGTGATGAAGTCAATTTGGTTTTTGGTTCGCCCATCTGGTGACACCCATGTAGCCTTGTGAATATCCTTGTGTTTGTATACGCTGCCACCAATCACTAGTTCATTGAAGGCGCAGAAGTCGGCGAAGAGTTCTCCATTTTCATTCATCTCTCCCAGAGCTTCTTTACCCATGATGAGTTCCCTTCCTGTGTTGTCTGGTCCAAGTTTGGCGTTCATGTCTCCCATTAGTATTTTAATGTCACCAGCTGGAGTATTGTCTATTGCTGCCTGTAGTTGTCTGTAGAATTCTTCCTTCTTTTCGAGGTCTGCGTTGTTTGTGGGTGCATAGCACTGTATAATTGACACTTTTCTTCCTTTGGAGTTGAACCTGGCGGTCATTATTCTGGGTGAGATCGCCTCCCATTGTATCAGAGCCTTGGTTGCCGTTGGTGACATCATGATAGCCACGCCCTCGGTGTGTGTGTGTGTGGTTGTCTTCTGGGTGACCGGAGTAAATCACTGACTCACCTGTTGACAATTTGGTGAGTCCGTTTCCGTTCCATCTGCTTTCGCAGATCCCCAATACTTGTATTCCGTATCTCCTCATTTCGCTTGCGATCTGGGCAGCTTTGCCAGTCTCGTACATGGTGCGGACATTCCATGTCCCCACACAGACTTTTTCTTTTGACGCAATGAGATTGTACACACTGAAGTTTCTGTAGCATCTTTGTTTACAGGGTGGGGTTTCTGGCCTCACGCCTGAGTTCAGTCTTCGGGTACCTGAAATAGAAAAAAAGGTTAGTGTTGCGTGACCGCAGAGCCCAGGGGACATCTGCTTGAGGCCGGTCACACGCGTCCTGGTGTTGTATACTTATCACTTCTGCCCTGTGACACGGCAGCAGAAAGCGCGGTCGTTGTTGATCCGGGCCACGGCCGATCCGGCATGATATTTTTCGAATTCGTTTGGTTCATGGGGTTGGATTGATGACGACTAAGTCCAGCCCCCACTGATACCGTCGCCAATGTATCAGTAGGTTGTGAGGTTTGACAAATTTGGTTGGCGCCCGCTGCTACTATCGACGGAGCTACGCTAGGAACGGTGTGACGACCCAAGTTATCTTCTACTGATACCGTCGCCACAGTCATATCAGTAGAAGTCTGGTTAAGCTGCCGGTCAGCCTCGGTTTCCTTATCATTTTGAGCGGGCAAAGTTTGGTTTCAACCGCATTGGTACACTCACCGGGGCCGCGGTATGCCTCTTCTGGGTGAGAGTGGGATGCACATTTTTATTGGGGCCGACCTTTTCTAACCCCCCCCCTTTCCGAGAAAGGCAGCATGGGGCGCGCCCAGAACCGTGTACCACGGCCTGAACTCATGCTGGTCGCCCGAGGAGAACACCTTACTGCCGCCACATCCCCTACTGCCCCGGCAATACGACTACTTCCTCGGACCAATGATTTACACCCGTTCATATATCTTAAAATGGCACCTCGGGGGGTGTAGCCTTGGGCCATTTTCCAAAAGTACGAAACCGTACCCGTTCATGTCGAACCGGTTAAATTTCCTAACCTCGCTACCATGTGCTTTGTATCCCTAGTGGATGAGAGAGAGAACTACAACTAATCTTACCTTACTATTCCGTTACCATGATGTATCGGTGAGGCGGTGAAGTGATGATACCTGCTGTCAAGCGATCGTCAAGTTTCAGCTCCCCGTTGCCGATAACATCGTGGATGAAATGAACGAGCTCCTACAGGGATGAGACAGGTACCAATCGATTTGTCTCGTCGAGAGGAATCCAATGGTATATAAATCAGAGGGTAAAAGCTATTCCTAAGAAAAATACGAGGATTTTCCTGCCTAGCAGTCTCTGCCCCCCTGCTGCCCTATGGTTGGTAATGCCCCCCTAGCTACATACACAACGGCATACAACCTGAGGTCGCGGAGCTAAAAATGTCAAGAGAACAGCCAGCGGCATGAACTCTAGGCCTAGAAACAGGTTTCCCCTGTAGCCTTTGAAAAAATTCCCTATTCGGCTGAGGAGAAGCTATAAGGTGCGATACCGGTACCAATGGTTAGATCTCGTTGAGAGCTATCCATTGATATATAGCTTCCCTAAGTCCTAGCCTCCCTAAGAAAATTTAGGCAGCATAGTCCCTAAGGGCACTAGCCCACCCTATTCGGCTGAGGAGAAGTTATAAAGTTCGAAACCAATGACAAAGGATAGGTCGCTGTGAGAGCCATCGATTGATATATAACTTCACCTAAGTCCTAGCCTCCCTGGAAAAATTTTGGCAGCATAACCCCAGAGGACGCAAGCCCAGATATCAAAGATCCTGAGGAAGGCTGAGGAGAGGCTACAAGGGTCGAAACCAATGTCAAAGGATAGGTCTCGTCGAGAGCTATCGATTGATATATAGCTTTCCTATGCCAGAGCATCCCTAAACAAACTATGACCGTATGGTCCCTAAATGCCCCAGCATAGTAAACATGAAGCTAAAACCTAGCCTAAACATGAAAACTACTAATAAAAATAATATAAAAATAAAATAAACTTACCAAATAATTCCATTGATGAGGATTGGAAGCCATCATAGGCCTCCAAGTGACAGGGGCTGGCCGTAGAAAACCAGCCATCCGTCCCACGCCATGCCACAATTTCAGCTGCCCGAATGGCATAATGAATGTCTTTTAAAACTGTTCAGGCGTTTCTGTGAGAAAAATGTTCTTGTTAATCCATCTAAATGTCATTTTACTTTGTCGTCTGTATCATGCTTGGGATACACAGTAGACTCTGAGGGTTTCAGACCTGATGCTAGTCGTTTGGCACCTCTAATTCAATCACCGTCACCTAATAATATGACGTCGTTGAGATCATGGATTGTCACTCTTCAGTTTTAATCCAGATTCATTCCCAATTTCACTCAACTGTTATCTCCACTTTTTAATATTGTCTCCAGTAAACAGTTTAAGTGGGAACAACAACATGAAGATATCTTGCGCAAACTTTGGAGTTTCTTAATAAACAAGCTTTCTTAAGACCTTTTTCATTGAAAGATAAGTCCGTTCTCACTACAGATGCTTCTCCTACGGGTATAGCTGCAGTACTTGAGCAAAATGGACAACCTGTTATTTGTATTTCAAGACGTCTAAGTAAGAGTGAACAAGGGTACTCACAAACCCAGAAAGAGGCTCTAGCAGTTGTATGGGCAATAAGACGCTTGCACAAGTATCTCTTTGGTACTAAGTTTCACATAGTTACTGATCATCAGGCTTTGAAATTCATTTACAACCCATTAAAATCTTTGAATAGATCATCTGCTGCTATGGTTCAAAGATGGAGTTTAGAACTAAGTGCATATGATTACACTATTGAACACAGATCGGCTAAGGATATACCTCATGCAGACTTCTTATCTCGTTATTCATTATTTGAAAATTCTGCTAATGACACTGATTGTTTGTTAGTCCAGCCGTTACCTGTGGATAGAGTTCGACTTATAAACGATACTCGGAAATATTACGGGTGCATTATAAATGCAACAAAAAGAGGTTGGAATATTCAGTGTAAGCGAAGATTTCCGGACTTTTATAAGCGAAGAGATGAGATTTCAGTCCATCCTGAAGGATTTCTATGTCTGAATGACAGAATTATTATTCCTCCGACATTAAGATCTGCGATTTTGGATGATCTTCATTCTGCGCATCTGGGAGCTGATAAGATGAAATCATTAGCACGTCTAACATGTTGGTGGCCGGAAATTGATGCTGACATTAACAAAAGATCGAAGAGCTGTTCCAGCTGTTTGCATAAAATGTCCTATGGGAAGTCGTCGTGGAAACCGTGGCCTACGTCTTGTGAGGTTTGGCAGCGTATTCATGCAGATTACTGTGGTCCATTCTTAAATTCATACTATGCTTTAATTATTGTGGATTCTTATTCTAGATGGCCAGAAGTTATAATTACAGATAGTCCTAATGCAAAATTCACTCACAGAGCGTTGAGAAAGATTTTTAGTCGAGAAGGAATTCCAGATGTCTTAGTTACTGATAATGGTACTCATTTCACTGAGAAGAACTTCAATGATTGGCTTAAACACATAGGTTGCCGTCATCTGTACACGGCACCACGTCATCCTCAGTCAAACGGCTTGGCAGAAAATTTCGTACGAACATTAAAGAGTGCCATAGCATCAATGAGTCCTAAGAATTTTGATGAGCTAGAGAGATGTGTAGATAACTTCCTACTTCAATATCGCAATGCGGAGCATACAAGTACCCATGAAAGTCCTGCTAAACTGTTCAAATCTCGAATTCTCAGAAAGCACCTAATGTCTACGACTTCTGATGTACATTATTACAGAGGGAATGACTATAGACCTTCTGTTGGAATCATACTACAAAAAATGGGAAATCGAATGGTGAAAATATTAGACATCGAAGATCATTCAATTCATAACAGACACCTGGATCAAGTGAGAATAAACGAAGTAGGTCGTTCCGATTATAATTTTAATGATTCCGCTACTAATCCTGATATTGTAGATAGTTCAGAAATAAGTCCAGATGATACTGATGAAAATAATATCACAGAATCAGTTAGAAGATCCCAGAGACTTGCAAGCAAACCGAGACCTCATTATAAATACGCAAGGAGACATTCGACATGTGGCGGATGTGGCGATTGACAATTTCTATCTTTGTATTGTTTAAATACTTACTGTTGTTTGTTAATATATTTATTATTTTGATTTGAAATATAATTCCGCCAAATACAAATTCCTAAATTCATCCTTCTCTGTGTTTTGGTTGAGTTCCAGTAATTCGGTCATTGCGAAATACAAATACTACTATCACAAATAATAATCACATCAAACAACGTTGAATTCTCCTATATAAAGTTGGCGGCGTTGCTTTAAGAGGTTATCTAGGATGTTTCTATGGCTCTTATCGTTGTTGCTCTTGCTACATGAGCTGTATTTAGTAGGCTATATACATGCATGCACATAAACATGTACCTGTATGGCTGGATATAGGGCAACAAAGTGCACTCACAGGTGAGCATTGGACGTCTACATAAACAATAGTTCTCAATGATCTGCTATCTTCAGTAATCTACTCAGAGGAGTTTGGCTATCTCTTCCATCAGTAACCGAAGTGGCGTCAATCAATAACAGATTACCAAGTCTCTGTATCCGGAAGAAGGATATCCAGCCGCTTTGCTTATCTTGGTTTACAACCAGATCGACTAATCCTCCATAAATATATTGATAACCAAAACTTTAAATTCTTACCTCACTCTTTTTCTTTCCAATTTTGTTTCACTGACAAACAATGGTTTCTCACCATTTAAGACTTCATGACTTTTCTTATCATATCTACTACCCTGCATTTACATAATACTTTGCGAATTCGTTATTCCATTTACACAATCCTCATTCATTCCACCTTATTAAATTCTTCACTACCTGATAATCGTTCACTGAAAGCGTATCTGTGTTGACACCACATCATCGTTAATGTTTGTTGATTATGAATACAAAAGTTCATCATTGAATTATTCAATCCATCTCATGAAGATGATCTAGGCACACACTGAAAAGACTGTCGAGTGATATCATGCACCTGGCAAACCCTAAAGAGTGGTACCCGAATGAGAAACCAGCAGTCGGGTGTGGTTCCGGGAGTAACACCAAGGGCAACATGTAGGGGAGGGATGAAAGCTTATGGTTATTTGTAGAGCTAGCTAGTAGGGACTGCAGAAAACATGATTATATGAGGATGTGTTGAATGACCTCTATGTTCCTCCCAGAAGATGCGTAATAATACCTTATATTCTTATCGACTAGGCATTCTGCGTACATTAAAGCGATAGTGAATGGCTATTATTATTCCATAAAGTACTTGCGACAAAATACACTTTCTGATATAATTATATGCTAAAATTAATCTATTTACAACTGTTGAGCCTGAGGAGAAATTTATTGAAAATAATTGTTCGCTCTAATTATTCCAGTTCTGAGTAAACTATGGGAATATTCAAATTACTGTAAATATTTGCCGACAACACGTTGGAGTTATGCTTTCTATTTAAGTGTTAAATCTAGGTCATTTTTAAAATTTAATGAATGACAAATTTAAGTGTCCGCTGTTACTTTAACTTCCAAAACTTGCACATAGAGAAAGAATATAACCTACTTTTAAGTAGACACATTTTAAATTAAAAATATTTAACTGGACATGGCTTCCGTAATATCCATTAACACATATTATTCCCCCCCATTCAGATTAATAGAACGAACGGATGGATAAACCTCTTTAGATGGATGGATGTCTCTATTATAAAATTCCTTCCAACCTAAACACTTAATCAGGGTTCATACAAAATCATTTTGTTTTTAACTTGCTTCTTTGACTATTCATAACTGAAACATAAATTGATAAACACTTCGAAAGAAAAGATTTCTTCTTTCATCTCTGAATAATTTTGATAATCTCAATTGAAAAATTCGAGCTACTACCCATCGACACTGCTAACACATAACCATACCAATGTCATTAGGGCAAAAATTCATATCATTAAATACGAAATAAAAAGAGTTAAAATATATACACCATATTTCGAATATTCCTTGTAAAGGTACCTTACAGGATCAATCCCTATAAAAAATCAATCTAAAAGCGTCTACCTTTTCGCACTTTTAGTGTATTTATCCTACAATGAGTCATACCACCTAACTGTCTAGTCAGGTATACACGTTCACCTGAATAGTTAGTTAATACATTCTTCTTTCAAGACTCAAATTATTGTTGTGACGATGTGTCTGACGATGACTAATTTCACGTCATTATTTAAAAATAAATATTTGTTGAGCAGTAAGTCCAATGATATTTCGATAATGTTAAAAGGGTGAGTAGAATTCAAAGTTTCAGAAATTATGTGCAATATGAGTCAGGCTAATAATTGGGGAACAAACGAATTGTCATTAGTGTCAGTGAAAAGTTTGTGCGTTGTGGAACAGATCGAATTAAATTTATATTTCACGAGTTAACACACACACGTCGATAACTGTTTTGTTTTAGAAATATTTCGAGCGAAATTACTGCCGGTGATAACACCAACTGTTGGATTGTTTTTAATTCGCACATTTACGATTTGTAATCATATGTATATATGTACGGCGTTACCTTAATCAAAATAGATTCTGTTTTTGGTCATTCTTATATGAAAGTTATTTACAACAAGCAAAGAAATTATTGAAGTAAAAGAAAATTTGAAAGGAGCAATTCAGAAAGAAAAGTATGAAAGAATACTAGAAGTTGCGCTGAAACTAAAAGAAACCGCCTATTAAAAAATGGATCAACTCATGATCACGAAAAACAAGTAACCAAGGCCAATTGAGTTGCAAACAAGTCAGACAGAAAGCTAAGAGAAGCAGAGGAAAGCGTACTCATGATAGGGATGAACTTCCTTATTATAAGTAACAAAAGATTCAAACCGGTGATTGAAATGACTCGTAAATTACATGTCTTCAAGGATGAGTTACTGCCTCACATTCAACATGCTATACACCACTGGTCACGGTTTCCTATGTTGAAAGTGAGGCAGTAACTCATCAAAGAAGAGATTGCGAAGTGGTTGCATTATTTCGTGAATTGGCAAAAGTTAGAATTTATGCACGTACATACATTCGGTTGAATAATACAGAGAAAATCTTCGAATGATAATTTACTTTTAAAAGCGAATGGGAAACACCATTTAGAATATTGGTCACTTCAAAGTAGCAACATTTCAAATGGATCCTTATCCACGGTGATTTTACTCTGAAAGTCGGGTGGAGATGTAAGTTATCACCAAACAAAATTGCCTTCTTTTAGTTTCTGCCTACTTGACATGTGGGAGCAGAGGTGGGTGATTACAACATGTACTTCACAGGTAGTTAGTTTTGTGTGAATTCGTAATATGAGTTTCAAGGAATACTGTAGTCATATCAAATGTTCCGTATGACTGCTTCAAAGCTGTTTTATCGATTTTCTATGCACCTACAAATATCCGTTGTAACGTCTGTTATACTGTGCAACTACTTTTATCCTTATCCTTGAAAGTCTGCATCACTTAATCGGAAAAAACAACAACACAAAATTCAGGTAATACTATTTACCTAAATCAAGGTTGTGCAGGAGTTAATCTATACTGAGGACGGTTTCTTTCGTTGGCCAAATGGTACTGTCTCTGCAAACGAAGAAACCATCTCATAAAAACCAATCGCATTGATAAGATTAGGTAGACTATAGTTACAAATATTTGCCTAAATTATATTACAAAAAGTGTGAGCAGTTTAATGTATGTACCATTTTCGTTTTCAGAAGTGAACAATAACACATAGCAGATAGCCTCCATATTATTAGCTGTTATCTCTCTTAGAGACAGAAAAATATTTCCACTCAATGCAAAGTCATGGATATATATGTATATATAGAAATGAGAAGGTGTTATTTACAAGAGAAAAAATATTGTACTAAGAAGATTAGAAAAAGAAATTAACAAATTTTCTATAGTTTCGTTTGTAAGGATTAATTATGGTTTAACGAGTTGATCACGGATTGATTTAGCGCGAGGATGGATGTCTCACCAACGACATTGGTCGGGGTCGCGCTAAATCACGAATTGGTAGGTAGAAGTTAGAATTCATGAGCCATTGAATCGGGTCCCAGTGACTGAATGATATACGAGCTAGCCTTGTAACCGGAAGGTCCTGGGTTCGAATCACAGTGGGTGGGTGCGTACTGCCGACGATTCCCAAACTAGGATGAAACAACTGTCCAGTACTCCCTGGTTTTCTATGCTTCTTTAACTGATATCAGTACGTGATCTACTCGTAAAAATTAACAAATGTTTGAAATATCTTCTTTTATCACATCCACTAAAGACTAAGCTGTGGAGGAGGATATTTTTCACATGCACTGCAGTAATCGGGTCCCAGTTGCTTGATGGTCTACCAGTCACCTTGTAACCAACGGAAAGTTCTGGGTACCAACCCCGTGGGTGGGTGGATACTGTCGAAGAGTCCCAAACTAGGAGGAAACAGCTGTCCACTACATCCAATGATCTAGTGGATAACGCTCCGGCGTTTGAAACCATGGGCACTCCGTTCGAGCCTCGATGGGAACACCATCAATTACTGGGGAATGCAGGTACATCTGGACGACAAGCTCAAAAAAGAAGGACGGAACGCTCATTCTCAATTCTACTGTTAGTCATTATTTACGGACTGACTTTAATTTATATGAGCAGCCATCTTCGAAGTATCTGCAGATGAAGGGAACATCCCCATGAGAGACGGAGGCGTTTTGTCGAAGCAATCGATGGAAGTCTTAATTTGAAAAGTCGCAATAACTTAACGGGTTGTTGTTTGATTTGTAGCTCTGTGATTTCATGCCTGCGTTCAAGTAAAGAGTAACCGACGGTCAATACTAAGATCGACTTTCACATGACAACTAGTGTGGACGATAGCCCATTCGCAAATATATTCAGACGACAATTTGTGGTGAATGATAGACTATCTGGTTTTGTACTTAAGATGCTAAGTAACAGGGGGTGGTGTTTGCTGATGACACAGTTCAAGACGATTTAAAATAGTGAGGATGTATGCACTTATTGTTGTTTGCTGTACTACTTCTTAAATTGTTGTGATTTGTACTTATATGCATCTGAGGAAAGTTCTACGTTGAACAGAAGAACACAAACTGCTTTTTCAAAAAGGAAGATTTTTATTTCTAAAAGAACAAAATGACGTGAAGCGAAAACGTTTAAATTAGTGTCATTCATTTTGTGATAAAGAAAAATAGAGTTAACTAAGAGTGAAAATGTCTTTCTAAAAAAAAACTTCAATGTTTTTCACAAGCAGGGGACACAAACAGGAGCACAACAACACTTTACTCGAATTTTTAAAACTGTCAACATGATAACAGGCGAGAAATATGTGAAATATAGATGAAGAAAATGGAATAAACGCATTTAAAACTCATTATTCGAAAAGTTTACTCAACTCATTATAATTACATTTAGATATTGAAATTTGATAAACTTCATTGATCGACCTCATATACTATACAGAAAGAAAAGAAAGAGAACAAAATGAGTTAACAATAAATTTTATTTACGAATACACAAGTGCTATAGGATAAATTTTTCTAGACACAACAGTTGTTCAGTGGTTGGAGGATATCGACAGACAGTCTGTCTGCGACCTAGATTGTTTTCTCGTTGGCACTCGTCAACAACATGCATGCATCTGCTTTCTTCAAGGAATTCATCTCTCTACTAAGATTCAAACCAACTCCGCTCATCGCTGTATTCAGAGACGCTACCACTGAACCATTAGGTCTCGTGATTGGTCTCCTGTAGGACAGTAATGTATACTTTGATTGGACACTAGGTAGTAACCAATATCATCTGTCTAGACCTCAGTTTGCTGTAGACTGAACTCTATCAATCAAGTTTGCTCAGTGGTAATGTCTCCGACTGCAGCACTCAGCGATCTGGGTCCACATTTTAAACTTGACTGACTGGTAAAGTTCAGTTGGTACCAAACGAATAATTAGACGCATGCACTAGTTGCTGCCTAGTGTCTAACTAAAAGACACAAAAGTCTCACAGAAAGGCTATGATATAAAATCATTCACTACTGGTGATTTACATTTAGAAACCAAGTGTGTTTATTTTTGTTCAAGAACAAACAAACTTAGTATCATATGAACAGAAAGGTAACATTTAATGTAAGGGAATACAATTTTCCTGTGGAATCTACAAATGAATAAAATTGTGTTTAATGCAACATGGAGACGAAAACCGTTCCACTTTTCCTCCTTCTTAGCTTTCTTTACTACTGATTCATTTCTCTCTCCCGTTTCAAGTACTTTTGTTACTCCATATAAAAATCATCTCACCTTCAATTTCCTACGACTGATCTGCACTTCTATGCATAATATTCCATATTCATTTTTCTATCATTTATACCAAGATCAACAAACTTAAGATTAATACGAATGCGATTAATAACTTTAAATACTGTAATCACATCAACTTTATGCTCACTGTCTATCTGCTTGGTGTGGTTGAGCAGAGCTACGAAAACATCTTATTTGTTCACTGCTTAACCGCCACTATACAGGTTGCTGTTCACAAATAGGATGATTAACCTGCATAGTTGTGTGTCTCATTCGCTCTTCGTTTCTTCAAAATTATGCATTATGCAATCCAATGGTTGCAACCAGTTCTACCCTTTAACTGTGTCACGAAAAGGTGGAAGCGGAGCAATAAGCAGTGCGATCATTCAACATCTGGTGGATAATCATCACCCTATCTACACAGTCTCCGTCTTTAAAGTCATCTGTCTAAAAGGCGAAAAGTAATCTGCGCAGAACCACTATGTATCCAACTCATCTGTATTGCTGAAGCAGCTTTAGACATCGTACAGAATAGCCAGATCTCTGCATACAGAGAAAGTTCGTTCAACCTCTCCAACTTTCATGGTATTAATCCCTCTACACCAAAGCATGATCATCCCCATTTCATATTTTCGCTCTACCTATTTTTAACTTCGTTATGTTTATTCGATTTGTATGCCCTCTCGTTTTATTACGTCACTTGTTGGTTACCGTTACTATTCTCAGCCTGAGTTGTCCCTGGCATTATTTCACTCACTCCACTTGTCATTCGAAATCAATTCTGTTTTGCAACGTCACATTCTATCTAATCAAACATCTCACACAGTGTCACGCAACGCTTTCACTTCTATTCTATTCACCTAATAATCCTATAATTTCACACCCCTTCTAATTTCTTTACATCTTATGAATTATTCTATATATGACATTAATTGTTTTGCTACTTGGCATTTAACTATGACTATAATCACAAACGTTTTAATTGCATTTCATACTAGTGTTGTTAATATTTCATGTATTCACAAGAGATATGGAAACCTATTGTAAAAATTTATATATATATATAACTGTACAGCATGACAATAAATTTATAGGAAGGAGTATCCTTGCCGAAACATTCGTTTTGATTTCACTTCCTTGTGTGTTCTCTGTTTTTCTGTGATCAGATTCATACTACTCACTAATAATTAAGTAGGAAGAATGATATTCGGCATTTTGTCATACGTTTGTTTGTCTGTTTATTAACAGAGTTTCTTGTTGCTAATTATTTCTGGACAGCCAGCCCTATGCAGACAGTTAGCAGCTCTTCATAACAGTCTTCAGTAGCCTATTGGAAATATTTCTCATGACTCACGCACACTGCGTGTTTCTCAACCGTAAAGGAGAACTAACCGACTAACTTCACATTTATGTTGAAAATCCGAATGTTGTTGTTTATGCTGAGTCGGAGTTGAGCGGAAGACTTTCAAACTGATTTCAGGTTGGTGAAAGCGTACATTACTTGTATTCCCGATTCTGGCTGGCTGGTTGGCTGACCGTTGACAGCTTCATCCGTTTCCCCTACAAGATATTCTTCTCCTTCTTATGTTTTTCTTCATTCCCTTACGTTCCCAGTGGATCATTGGGCGTCAAGCTAAAGGCTTTAATTTTCGGCAGCAAAGGTGTTTATTTTTTTTATGGGTTGGGGTTGCTAGTATCATGTACAATTTTCCTCTTTACACGTCTCAACACTGGCTTAGTGAGTTAAAGGAGTGCGTCGGCTGGGTTTTGAACCCCAGACCACCTGCGCTCCTTAAACACTTGTTTTGTTGCTTTTCTTATTCACTTACGCTGACTGTGCACTTGACAGTATTAGGCCACAGACACCTCAAAATTTGATATTCGTATGTGATATTTAATTATTTTAAAAAACATAGTGCCGTATTCTAGACAAATCCTGTGCTTTAGGATTTTGCACATCACTAATCATTTATTTTTAATAATCGTTTGATTATCGTCCTGAATTTCTTTTGGAAGAAATTCATATAACCATCCAACTATAGAAGTTATTTAGTTGTCCGTTGCATGTCGGCTTTCTGTAGATAGCTCTTTTAAGCGTTCTATTCTGTTCATGTCTTGTTGGTTGAACGTCCAGAAGAGGTATTTTTGAGTCAGACTCTCTTTCTCAAATGTTCACTGGATTTCAGAGTAGCAGCTATTGAAATAATAATCAAGGAGGTCTTCAAAATTCTCTTCATTGTTTGAGATAATGAAACTCTCTTCCGCGTATTTCTTGTAAAACGGAAAGGCTTCATTCACCTTTTTCACCTATGTGTGTTTTCAAGTTTTGACATAAAGAAATATAACAAGCAACAGGCCTAGTGATGAGCCTACACCTATACTCTCCTTTTGTCGATATACTTCTGTCAATGGACGTGAACATTGAACGTTTGTTTTATTGGAACTGGCAGCCATTGGTTGGCAATTCGAAGGCGCGAATGGAACGATCGCTTGCAAGTTGGAAGAAGGTGGAAAGAACACGAATGAAAGTACCTTATAACTTCATTTGTACTTAACATTTGTTTGCAGACTTTGTATTTTGTCTCGCTTTAATTGCCAAACAATATAATTTCGTTCAAGGAATACTGGTGTTTTGGATTTAAAGTTGAAATATATACATATTATTTATCGGTTCAAAACGAAAACGTCTTCAATAGAATAGGAACTTAGGGCTAAGTTCCTTGACAACTTCATTATTAAAAGAGAATTTGACATTAAGGTTACATCTTAACAGGAGTCCGCTGAGATAATATGTAGGTATCCTAGTGTTTATTCCCATTATTCCCTCTTGAGGCTGAATCCGACGGAATGTTCCACTTCCTCAACGTCCGTCTGACAAGAAACGCCAACAATTCTCTGAAAAAGGTCCATATTCGAAAAGCCTACTTGGAATGGACAATTCATCAACTTTCAAATCTTCGAGCCCATAAGCAGAAAGAGGAAACTGATATACTCTCTTTCTTCGAGGATTTGCAAGGTATGCAGCAAAAAAAGTGATTGATGAAGAACTGAGTAAACTCCAAGGAACCCTGATGGAAAATGGTTTTTCGCCTAGGTTTATAGACAAGAACCTCAAATCCTAAAGGACTTCCGAACAGGTTCAGCCCGTCCCGAAGAAGATACTTCTGCTTAATCTAGAATTCAAAGGTGACATTGAGGCAGAAATCCTTCGAGAACGCCTCTACAAATCTCTGAGGAAAACATACTTCGTCGCGAGCCTACGACTGAAGTTTTCCTGCGAGAAACTGTTTAGCCAGAACGCGAAAGACAAGCTGGCGCATTGGGCCGCTTCACCGTGCAAATACCAGTTTATTTGCTGTTGAGGAGCTGAGTATATCGGCCGTACCATGAGCCAAACTGGAAAACCCGCTCGTAAACACTATCCAGCCTGGCTGGTAAAAGGAGAGCGAAAACGTGTATATAGTTCAGTGACAGAACATCTGGTCAATTCAGGACATTCAGCGCCATTCGACAAATCCTTCAAAATCATATACAGTATTCGATCAAACCTATGAAAGGGAGTAAAATCAAAACATCTGGGCATAACCGAGTCACTAGCTATCCAAAAGCTCAAACCTACGCTATGTATCCAAAAGAAATGCGTCCAACCCTTGTCCTTGCCATGGCGATCATAAACAGGTCATTCTTCTAATAGTGACTATCCCATTGCCTTTCTTATCCAAATTTCTTGTTTATTCATGTTATTTTTAAGTTATTTTAATCCCTATTTATCCTACCATATTGTCATATCCAAACTTCCTGTCTATTTTGTCATTTTATTACTTCTACATATTTAATCCCCAATTGCATAAACAATTATTCGTCACATCAGTTATGATCCCACTAGATTTTTCATCCAAACATCGTGTCTACTTTTGTTATTTTTGCATTCCTAACCCCCAATTGCACAATATGCCAGTCTTCTCAGTAATTATGATGCTACTTTGTTTGAGTTTTATCCGTCCCCCTGTTTATTATGGCATTATAGTTCCAAATAGTAATTTTATTAATTTGACCCTTAGCCAGACATTATTCTGGAAATTTCCCACCCATTTATCATAAATACACGAATGTACAGGCTAGTTGATGATTTCGTCGAAAAGAAAATTTTCTTCGCTGCAACCGTTTTTCTAATAAATCCTTTCATCCAATGTGTATATTCCATGATTATTCCCTTTGAATCCATATGTTCGCCTATGTAGCAAATTGTTCCAGTTAATAGGACGTTTGTAAACAATTATACGACATCTAGTGAGACCGTGATTTAATTAAAACTGTTGACGTTTTCGATGGAGCTGAATTTGTTCAGTAATCCAGAAATAAACATCATTTTCTGACTGAAGAAAACACTCAGCATTCTTTCATGCAGTTAATGATACTCGAAAGAAAGCAGCAATTACATTTAGCTAGAAACGCTTAAAGGAAGTTTAACATTAGTTGTGTGTACTCTTGTGGAACTGAACACAATGTAATAATAACATGCCTTAATTGAATATATATGTACACAAACGATTCTTATTGAATGCCTTTATCAGTTAGACTCATTTTGGAGAGAAAACAGTAGAAATATTATGAGTGCATACCAACTATGGACTCTTTTATGAGAATTCAAGTATTCACTGGTAGGGATTTTAATTGACTGGTTACAGGATTTCATCATGAGCTGACATGAGTTGGAGAACCAGCGGAAAATAGTACCGGGCAGCTGTTTCGTCGGCCCAGTTTGGGACTGACTTTTCAGCAGTACGCACCCACACCCAGGACCTGCTGCTTATAAAGAGAGCTAGTTCGTAGACCATTAGGCCACTGAGACCTAACAATTAAATCGCCCATGAATGTGTAGAACTTGGGCACTGTGTTAGTTAGTAATTCCATATTGGCTTGATTATTATATATATTACAAACAGTCAGTGAAACAGTATTATTTACTGGAAGACAGAGTTTCGAACACAATTTATTTATTTATTGTTCATAATCATTTCATCAATTATAATCATACGACTTCGAAACTTGAGTTTTATGGTTTCCTTTTTTCTCTCCTATTTGTCGTCGTAGGCGTGGCAGTCGAATTCTCCAGATGTCGACGTCGACAGGTGCTGAATCATTCTTATTACACGTGTTTGCAGTTGATTCGATAAACAAAGCTTCCGCTATCAATCTCTCCCATCCCGCTTCCACTCTGTTACATTAGTTTTTAAAACTGCCATCTTACCCCATCATCCTATATTGCAGGGTTGTGTGTAAGTGCATGCGGTGAGTCCCATAAGTGAGCTATTTATTCTCCAGATTTCTTATCTTATTCAGGTCAACTAATCTAGATTTTGCTGCTAGGCTTTTCTGCTCCGTTAGTCTCTCTGAATGATCCCGTTCTACTACTTTGACCTATGTATTTGACCTGACAATCATTGCAGCGTATTAGATAGACTAAATTGTTTTGTTTGATTGACCCCACAGAATTGATCCTTTAACCGACAAAGCTTGTTCCCAATAGAGTGTGTGGGTTTGAATGCTAGTCACTGCTATTCCTGCCTTGTTAAGAATTCTGAGTAAGGTTCCTAGGTTCCTTCTTTGTATGGAAGTACTACTGAAGATTTAGATTCCCTATTGTTGGTGTTGTCATCATTCTGTGCATGTATGTTTGACATGCTTATTCTTATGAACTGAAACAAAGATTAGATAATTTGAAATTAGATAATTAAGAAAAAATGGTTAGTTTTGACATTATCAGTTTATATACACGTATGACATGAAAAATGGTTATTGAGGCAGTCAGAAACGAACTCATTTTTCACGATATGCATGTCAAGCATACATGCACAGAATGATGACAACACCAACAATAAGGAGAGAACAAAGGAAACCATAAAAATCAAGTTTCGAAGTCGTATGATTATAATTGATGAAATGATTATGAACAATAAATAAATAGATTGTGTTCAAAACTCTGTCTTCCAGTAAATAGTACTGTTTCGCTGACTGTGTGTGATATATCTAATAAACAAACTAATGTGCCCATGAATTCCAACTTCTGCCAATTTACTACACGCGCTGCGTGTAGCACTAGTGAATATCGTCGGTGGTGTCAAGTATTTTTCCTCCCGGCCGACCTGTTTTGCTTTACTGGTTACTAATTCTCACTAAAACCCTAGGTAACTACGTACCTGAATAGGACTGGTCACTAGTGGGCATCTCATTGGTGTTCAAGTATCGGTATTTTTGATATTTTATATGTAACTGAAAGTTGTTCACCTTGGAGGTATAAGGTACATCTAGATAATGGCTATGGCTAGAAGGCATACCATTATTCTAACTACCATTCGCCGAATTGCTTTCGTTATTTGTCAACAATCCTCTTCGGCCACTGATTCTTAGCATCGTGGGCATTCCGGTCAGACAGGTCTACATCTGCCTAAGTGATTCAAACCAGCAACCGAAATTTTCATGGACTGGTGGCATGTTTTATTTTTATCAGTCAGCCCCATAACACTTAAGATTGCCAAACGGCCAGAGAGAAGAGATGATGTGTGTAATTCATGTTGGAACCATCTTGATCGATGCTGTTTCACAACCGTATTGGTTGATCCACCCTACCTACTTCCTAACACTTGACGCCTAAAATGAGTTTTACTAGACACGTTATGTCAACTAACACGAGAGATAGAATTTGGGCATCTGTTTTCAGAAACAACCAACCTCTTCATGCCCGCTGCTTTCAACAGCTATTGCTAAAGCTATGGAGAGATTGGCATTCTGTCGACTATCCGGAGTTTATGCTGCAAATGGTACAGTACATGATCTTATATCTGTTATACTATTAAACTCTAAGAAATCGACATCTATTAAGAGCACCTTAGAGTTACATCAGCCGTCAGAATCATTAATATCATCATTTAACATCTGAACTTATCGCTTAACCTCCTCTTTTAAGTAACACAGAATTCTAAACACTACAAACGTTTTCATTCACGCACTTGTCACTTGGATTTCATGTCTCCCCATATCACCAATAGCTATATGCTTTTTCTAATAAACGTCGTTATATTCGGAGCTATATTGCCTGGACTCCTATTCCTATACATTGTGCTCAGTCTGTATTTTTTAATCACGGTACTTCTTTTCGTGTTAATCAGTGTGCCTACTTTCCACAGATAATCAGTCATATAAAGTGTTCTCTGTAACTGGGACATGACAACGAATGGGAAGGTGACTTTGATTTCCTGACTGTGAAATATGCAATCTGACACATATGCGATTCTCAGCAATGACCAATGGGCTGTCAGTAAACATGGTTGGAGGTTCTGACATTACGGTGTGTAGTGCCCAAATATTTATCAAATTCGTTCAACAGGCGGTTATATGACAGTGACACTTGTCAGGTCATCAACAACGGAAAACTCAGAGAGGGGTTCGAAGTGCTTACAGGAGTAAGGCACAGCCACTGTTGATTATCACCGATGATATTCTTAATTGCGGTGGACTGGATTATGCGTCAGACTGAGTTAGAAGTGAGTGAGTGAGAAGACAAGAATACGCTGCAATGATAAATAATAATGTAATATCAGAAGGCAAGACACTGAAGCAAATGTATATTTTCAATTGATGAAAGCGCTATCTATATATGAACATTTAATAGTCTTTATTTTCAATAGTTGGTTTGTAAGGACTCGATTTGTTTTTACGAGTTGATAATGGATTGATGTCAGTTAGAGAACAAATCACTGAGCATATTATTTTGGTTTACATTAAACTACATTAAATATAATGTTCAAACAGATACATCTTATTCTGCTGCTAATGCAGTATTGAACTGTGGAAATATATGAGAATAATATTCTGTTAGAACACATTGTCTATATCACACCAATACAATAAGACCCTAGAAGATCTGGATTTCCCGTGTGGATGACTTCTGTTCAATGTCACACAAACCAGAAGACGTACAGGCGAAAACTAGCAAGAAACTGGCTGGCTGGCAACGAAGACAGGACAAAATCCATGTGATAATAGAGAAGACGGAGACGGATGTGACGAAGTGATAACCAACCAACAGCAACAACAACCAACACCGATCACCATCAGCGGGACAGATTTGACAGAGATCACTTCCTGTCTTCACTTATATAGGCAGCCAGTATCGTTTTAGCCACAGGCAGTCGGGATTGATGAAGCTGTCAACGGTCAGCCAACCAGCCAGCCAGAATCGGGAATACAAGTAATGTACGCTTTCACCAACCTGAAATCAGTTTGAAAGTCTTCCGCTCAACTCCGACTCAGCATAAACAACAACATTCGGATTTTCAACATAAATGTGAAGTTAGTCAGTTAGTTCTCCTTTACGGTTGAGAAACACGCAGTGCGCGTGAGTCATGAGAAGGATTTCCAATGAGCTACTTTTTTTTTCCTTCACGTTCCCCAGTGGAACATAGGGCTTCAAGCCAGTGGCTTGAAGTTTCTGTAGCAGTGTTTATTTTACAGGATGGGGTTGCTATCCTCATGCCCAACCTTTCCTCTTCACCAGCATTTTTGCTAGCTTAGCGAGGTAAAGGAGCTACTGAAGACTCTTATCAAGAGCTGCTAACTATCTGCATAGTGAAGATCAAATGACCGGCCGGCTGGCCAGAAATAATTAGCAACAAGAAACTCTGTTAATGAACTAACCAATCAAGAGCCAATTGCTCACCAAATGTGTTGGAGAAAATAGAGATGGATTGGTTAGGCATATGTTGGAGTAGGAGGCATTGGAATGACGTCGCGCTGAATTCAAGGCATCCATCACTCGACTGGGAAACAACGAGTGGGTCGTCGGTGTGAGGGTGACATGGAAGAGATCCTGTGAGTTGTAGGGAGGAGTAGATGAGAGATTATGATTAATCGTGGAGCTGGTCAGATGAAGAGGACAGGAGAAAATATAAGAGAGTGGAGATATGTTATTGAAGCCCCATTTTCCACTTAAAACCCAAGAGAATTGTAATAATAAATTTAATTTTCCACTGTTTTATCGTTTTTAATATTTAACTCATATATATATATATATATATATATATATATGTAACAACAGAAGACAAGGGCCAGGCAACAGATCGTTTATAAGGGAAAATCTACACATATTTATAGAATTCCATGTACATTATTGTAGATTATTGTTAGTAGAAAATATAGTCTTTTGATTGGTTGTTTCTCACAGAAAGTTAACCTTGCATCTCTTTGTGGCTGTGTCAGGTCATCCATATGCTTACTGTATCCGCCTACGCAAAGACTTTGTTCTCATTTTCTCACCACCAATATTGGGGACATAAACATTGACGTCAATTACTGTCTACCAACTTTGGCTAGCAGCCAGCTCTCACCACAATTGTTCTAACATTGTTTTATTGTTTTTAATATTTAACTTATACATACATATATATTGTCACTGATAGTTAACATTAAGTTGTTTGTTTATTCGAAGTGGTCTCCATTTTGATCGGAGACAAGAAAGCTGTCACTGCTTGATTCTCTAGTGGTTGGCAGAAGATTGAAGAAATCCGACCAGAATTATTCTTGCATATCATATTAACGTTTATATACAGAATTTGACAATAAATAAACATCTTGAAACTGTTTCGTTATTGCTTGGAGAATAAACAACAGTCGTGTTGTCGGACAGTTTTGTGTTGTTCTACGTCAGATTTAGTGCATAATATTCTTTGTATCATACTAATTCTTCTGAAACCAGCGGTAGATCCAGGATCTCTGAGGTCTGAATATTTGATATATATATACATAAATACATATATATGTATATATAAGGAGTTTAATTTTCACGATATATACAAAATGCATTCAGTATAATTATTACTTTAAAACACTTAGTTCCCTTTATGAATTTTACAAAATAATAAGAACACTTAATTTGTATGAATCGTGTATTGTGTATTTGTGCAACACATTTCAAATGATCTGATCACACACGGGCTTGTCATGAGTTTAGAGATGAGAAAATAGGCGTATTTTACTATCATTATTATTCCCTTGCGTACCGAGTGGAACATAGGGGTTGGCTACAACAAAGAACACATCTCCACTTTGTTCTGTTTTCTGCCGTCATCTTCGGCTTGGTCCACGATTGACCAAACTCTCTTCCTCACACTGTCTCCTTCATGTCACCCTCGCATCGACGACCCACTCGTTACTTCTCATTTAGATTGCATTCGGGAGCCTGGCGTACGATGTCATTCGGCGGCCTCGTCAATGTATACCCGATCCATCTTCACTTTCTCCTACATATTTGTTGAGCGATTGGCTCTTGCTTGTTGGTTTGTTCCCATAGTTTCTTGTTGCTTATTCTTTCTGGCAGGCCATTTTATCTTCAGCACTAAGCCAGCGAAGGCAGCTGTTGATGAAAGTCTGTCACTAGCTGTTGGAAATCCTTTTCGTGACACGCTGGCCAAGTTTCTGATCCGTATAGAATAACCAACTTGACATTTAGGTTGAAAATGCGAATGTTGTTGTTTATGCTGAGTGACAGCGGAAGATTTCCGAACTGGTTTCAGGTCGATGAAGGCTTGCGTATCTTGCCTTTCCTCTTCTGACTGGCTTTGACATCTTCGTCCGTTCGGACTGCCTGTAGTTGAAACGATGCTTCCCAGATAAGTGAAGGAGACAACCTCTGTTAAATCTCTCCTGTTGATGGTGATTGGTGCTGGTTGTTGTTGTTGCTGCTGTTCGTTGGTTGGTTATCTTCATCACCTTCGTCTTCTCTATGTTCATCTGGAGTCCTGTCTTTGCTGCCTCTTCATCCAGTATGTTGGTTTTCGCTTGCAAGTCTTCGAGTTTGTGTGACATTAGACATATATCGTCTGCGAAATCCAGATCTTCTAGAGTCTTCTTATCGGTCGTCCAGCGTATTCCTGACTCCTCGCCCCCAACAGTCTGACGCATAATCCAGTCCACCACAATTAAGAATATCATCGTGGGTGATAATAGGCAGTGAGCTTGTCTTACTCCTGTATGCATTTCGAACGCCTCGCTGAGTTTTTCGTTGTGAATCACTTGACACGTGGCATTGTCAAATAGCCAGTTGTTGAATGAGGTTGACAAACACTTGAGGTACGTTGTAGTGTTGAAGTAGTTTCCGAATTACTTCTCGGTCAACGATGTGCTATCGACTGAAGGCCTTTTCGAAGTCGATGAAGTTGAGGTAGAGAGATTTGACTGCCATTCTACGCTTTGTTCTGTGATGACGATGGGTAAAGTTGCAATTTGATCAGCACATGATTTGTCAACCGTGAATGCAGCTTGTTCCGGTGGGTCAGGCGGAGTTGTGCATCCAGTGCATCCATTATTCTCTCCAGGATGATGCGACTTAGTGTTTTACTTGGCCTGGATAAGAGCATTATTGCACGCCAGTCAGTTCTTGCAGAGTGAGGCGTGATTTGCCCTTCTTTGGAAGTTTGAGGAGGTAGCTGTTCTTCCAATCAGTAGGCACCTTTCCTTTTTTCAAACGTTTTGCTGTGTTGGAATGAAAAGATCTGCCGTAATCTCACGGGCCGTCTTCATTGCTTCGGGAGGAATGGCGTGTGGTCCTTCTGCCTTCCCGTTTGGACTTCAGTAGCTTGATCGCATTCAGGATTTCTTCTTTGGTTTGAGGAGTGGTGTCCACTGACAGGCATTTCCATGTGTGCTGTTGGTGGTGGTGGTGTATTTCTGAGCGAGTTGCCGGTGGTGGTCGAGTCAACAGTCCTTTAAAGTGATCCGTCGATTGTTTGATTTGTTTCCCCTCCTTGGTGATCAGGTTTCCTGGAGCATCTCTTATGGGTTTCATCATCTGGATCGATCTCTTTTCGGATAGAGACTTGGTTATCTGTTATAGTGTCGTGATGTCTCTTTTGCCTGCGATCTGCATGTTCTGCTTCAGTTGCCACCAGCCAGTGTGTCGTAGAATTTTCTTTTGTCTTTCCTAGCACTCTTCTTTACTTATTTATTCAGTGCAGTGTACACTGGACTCAGCTTCTCCTTCTGTTGTCGATCTTTGCATTGAGTTGTCTTCTCTGCCACAATCCTCCTCTCCTTGACTAGCTTCCTTGTGTTGTCTCTTCCTTCCTCCTAGAACAGTTGTACACGTTCCCTTAAATATCGCTATCAGAGAGTTCCAATGTTCTTCCACACGAGTTTCCTCAGTGATGCCACGTAGTGTGTTCAACTTTGCTCCGATCTGATCTGTAGCGAAGGCATCCCTTGTAGTTTTGTTCTCAGTTTCTGAATGTTAAACTTGAATTGTGGTCTGTCTCGATTTGTTTTCATAGATTTCAGCTTCACCTTGAAGGTTCCTTGAACTAGATGATGGGATGAGCCCACATCTGCTCCCCTTCTCTACTTTGTATCCAGTAGACTGTGTCTCCGCTTCCTTGAGATTGATATGAAATCCGTGTTGCTTTGTGTGTGTCCTTTTGTTTGTATGCACTGCGTCCGATCACCAAATTGTTGAAAGAGCAGAAGTATGAGAATGATTCTCCGTTCTCATTCCTTTCTCCGAGACACAGCCTCTCGACGCATGATGAGTTCTCTTCCTGTTTTATCTGCTACCAGTTTGGCTTGCATTCATGTCGCCAATGAGGATTTTCATGTCATCATTTGAGATGTTGTCCATTATCGTTTGTAGTTGTCGTTAAAAATCCTCCTTTTTTCTTGTTCCGCATTGTTTGTAGCACTGTGCATAGCACTGGGTAATTGTTAGCTTGCTTCCTTTGGAGTTAAATCTTGCTGTCATGATCCTGGATGAGGGATTGGTTCCCACTGCATTAAAGCCTTCGGGTGCCACTGGTGACATCATGATAACCACTCACTCCCTCAGTGTGTTCGTGATTGTCGTCTGGGTGACCGGAGTAGATTAATGACTCGGCTGTTGACAATTTAGTCAGTCCACATCTATTCCATCTGCTTTCGCAGATACCCAGTAATTCTAAGCCAAATCATCGCATCTCTTTGGCTACCTGGGCAGCCTTCTCAGTCTCGTACATTGTATGGACATTCCACCTACCCGTTTTTACTCTTGCTTTCATCGAAAGAAGACACATAAGCCGGCTGACTGGCTTCCAGAAGGGTGGCTTTCACCAGCCCGCTGTGTCACTTCGCCTCTGCGATTCGAGCGAAGAATAAGATTTTTATTTGAAGTTTTGTATTCTTAGTAGATTTTCTGTGTGTAGAAGTTTCCCTAGCGATTTGAAAGATTTAGTGGTGTGGAGTTGCTAGCCTCACGCCCAACACTCCATCTTTACCTGGACTTGGAACCAGCTATAAAACTAGCGAGCTAGTTAGTTAACTAGGCGAGGTTTAAAAAATAGACTTAGGTCAATTTAAAAGAACATACTGAAGGTCGAAGTAACAGTGGAGATGAATGAACCAAATAACAGAAGTAATAGTACATCTGCCCTGACTATTATCAAAACAAAGTTTACCAAGGACGGTGTGTTTGTTGTGATGACGCATTAAGCTGGTTTGAACTTCCTAGCTACGGCTAGCTTCCAAAAACTTTAGGATACTCCCTCTTCCAAACACGTTTTATAGATAGGTTTAAAAGACGTGTAAACATCAATTTTATATCCTGTCTCCTCTGTAATATGTTTCACAATAGAGGAGTTACGTCGTCGTATGTTATTATTAGGCTTGTGGGGGCTCGTTTTGGTTCTAAAGCAATTTAGGAATATGCTGTGAAGCCAGCCCTCAGTTGCAGAGATGGACGAGTCCTCCCTGTGTATGTGTGTGTGGCCACACGTACATTCAAACTGGCAAATACTGTGGGTTGTGACGCAATTTTTGCATGTTCTAAGGACTTAGATGGATATATCAGCTTCACATTCTCGATTATTCTGATCTTAGCTGCACAAGAAGTCTTTTCAACCACAACAGCGTTCAATCTCTGTCTAGTTGTAAAGCTGCTATGATCACCCATATAGGGTAGCTTGATGCACACGTCTTTCTTGTTGGCGAGTTGGGGAGTGGGTTTTGGTGTTCTGACTACTTTATATCTCCTAATGAACTTGTCTGGTTAATTACTATCAACCAGAGTTTGCGTCGAAATTCCTTCTTTCTCATCAAGTGTATCTTCGATGCATATTCGTTGAATTCTACTGAAGCGGCACCTCTCTCACTAAGGGTCTTTTGTACGGACCCAAATGAAGAAGACGGCAGAATATGAGGCAAAGTAAAGATGTGCTGTTGAAGTTCAGTGTTTCACTCAGAAAACAGGGGAATATTAATAATAATAATAATGCGAAAGAACCATTGAAAATGACCTATACTGAATAGTAAGATAATTGAAACAACACTAACTTGTAAATGGCTTTGAATTCCGCTCAAGTTATGGCCTTGTAGGCAATGCCAATCAATCGTCATAAAAAATGTCCATGGATTGTATAAATCTTAGAATAGGGCGATGTAGAATTATTAGAAAAGGAGATCATAATAGTTTATAATTCTCATTTCTACCTTTCCTTTTTAGAAAAACAACAGACTTCAATTATTTGCTCATCATCGACCGGCTGGCTGGCTCTACACCAATATATGGTCGTCTTTCACATCAAAATGTTTTACCAATCAAGTGGTCATTTCAGTTAATCAGTTTTAGGTATAGCAGGGTGGAGATGGTTAAAAGTTAAGAGAGGTTAAAAGTCATCAAAACATCAATTAGCTAATAGATGTTAGTAACAGGATATGCAAGTTCTGAAGGAGGGAGAGGGGGGGGAAATTAATTAATTAATTACGGAATTCAAGATGAGTTGATTCTACGGGGTTGGCAACAAGTTATCACATCATCAAGAAATTTGTAGAATAGCAATGATGACTACGAAGAATAGGATGACTGAGAAGAGTTACGTGAAACGCAAACAAGCTAAACGAATTAGCTAGAATTGTAAAAACTGTGAAAATTAACAAAGTCAAAAGATAGTTCCAAGAGGATGGGAAAAACTCCTTTTAAATCTTAACACAAATGATGTAGTTGGCCATGGCAAAGAAGAAGTGGCTATAAAAATTTCTTTTGAGTACATACACACGCAGATGAATTCCAATTGCCTTCGCTGTATGTGTAAAGGTGCTAAGGTTGAGTGATAAACGATTTATAAATAACTTTAGAAGCTTTGTTACAGTGAGTCGACTTGATGTCCAGTCAGTATGGAGAGGATGGGCTAGTATTGAGCTGCGTACAGCTTTATTCGGACCTTTACCAAACCAAGATGGGAGGTGATTAGAAATTAGACTATGAACTTTCCTGATCATACGCCCTATGTAACCAGCTCTACACTGACAGCTAAACAGGTAAATACATATGGAAGAGGCGAAACAGGGCAGTCTGTCTTCATTTCTTGAACTAAGTATTGGTCGGCTAGTGAATATACAGCATAGCTTAGCTGCGTTGAAGGTCAGACGTTGTGATAAGTTCTCACTATTGACATCACCTGTGAATTGTAACCTTAGGAAGATTGACACTTTCGGAACAGTCGGCAACTTCCACTTTTCACTTTCTGAGTTCATGTGTTTGTTTACGAATTTAGTTGGATATCCGTTTCTACTTATTAGAAGGCGAATATTACCGTTCATCATTCGTTCATCAGTGTCTCATTTGAACAGTTAACTCTAGCTGGCCCGGTGAACCAGACATCTAACCAGATTACGTTTCTTTGCAGAGGTACGAATCTCAAGAAGTGAGTGTATTATCTAGTGGAAGTAGGTTTTCTATACAAACGTCTACATATTGTCCCATCTGTTTACAGTCATTAGGATGTCTTTTTTAGTGAAGCTCATGCCAATATGTGTTTTAGTGAATTTATCCAATATGTCCTTAGCCTCATTTTCTTTCTTCACCACTGTTAATGTGCATCGTCGACATATCGACAATAGTAATCCAGATTACGTATTACATCTTTGATAGGACTATACTCTATTTTCACCAAGCGAATTGTTAATGTCCCTCTGAACAATAGCTGCTATCATCTCAGTTGTCATCTTTATTTGTTAAATATAATAAAATTTGAGAATCATCGGTAGTACGCACCCACTGGAGTTCCCTGCCTTCCAATTACAGGGAAAGCTCGTATACCATTCAGTTACTGTTCAGATTCGAGAAACAAGTCAAATCCTTACAAATCAACTCTTGAATATTTATCTGATGCTTGCAAGTGACTTGCTATTGGACAGAGTTTCCTGGAATTCTAGTGAGAATTCGTGGCCAGTGAGGTGCATATAGTAGGGAGTAGGTACAATGACCAATCTAGTTTTTAGGGATTTAATTTGTCAGATCACAATCTTGGATCAAATAAAGAAGCATTCGGAAACCAGTAAGGAATACTGTGCAGAGGTTTCGTCCTTGTTTGAAACTCATCAAGAGTACACACTCGCCGAAGTTTGAGCCCAGGAACTTCCGGTTACAATATCTATCCTTGGTCAAACTTGAAATAGATTGAAACCCTACAAACTAACTATTGAAAATTAATCTTATGCTTACCAGTGTGATCCGCTACAAGATGAAGCTGACTGCAGCTCTAGTAGGAAGTTGTGCCCAGTGTGGTACACTCTATCGGGAATGAAGATTATTATTCGCCAACATCACTAGCTGGTTGTCATGCTAAACAAAAAATTACCGATTGGTAGAAGTTAGAATTCAAGGACCATAAGAAATGATTAATTTACTACCTTGCCTTATAATCGGAACGTCATGTGTCTGAACCTTTTGATGAATGCCTACTTCCTGTAAGTTACTAAGCAAGAACTGCGGAAACAGCCAGTTCTCTAACTGACACCAATCCGTGTTCAAACTTGAAACGATTATAATCACAGATGCTTTATTAGTGATCAGTATCTACAACGTATGCTGTGAACAGACTTTGTCTATCTATGCCTTGCTTAATCAGTAAGGATGATGTGTTGGCAAAATCTAACGATAAACATTATTTTACATAATATGCAAACTTGTGTTGTTTGTTTTCTACTTATAATTTTAGTTTAGTTGATCAAAATTTTTTACCACGCTTAAGCATGTAATATGAATACTAATGAATGTCACACTGTAATCTAATTGTCTTATCGTGTTGATGTAACGCCCACTAGAAATTTATGTAGAGAATCCAATGAGTCATACAACAACAACAACAACAACAACAAAAACTCATTTTGATAAACAATGTACAGCTGAAATGATTATGGACAGATTGAAATTAACAACACTTATTTTAACTACAGTAAATAAATATATTGTGAAGACATCTGATTGGCAGTCAGTTATTTCTGGATGCTAATAACAACGCCAAAATTAAAAGTAGCTTAAAGCTATGTAAAGGATATTTCAAAAAGAAAGATACTTCTTTAGTGAGAAATCAATTAAACTAAACAAGTTGTAACGAGTCGAACCTCAGGAAATCGATCTTTGAGTATTTATCTTTGGATTTTGAAACCCCAACATCATCTTGTCTAGGGGTTTCGTAAGGGAGAAACAAAGTCCCTTCATAGTTCTATACTGTCTCATTTCGTAGATACAGAAAACAAGATTGATGTGAACAAGGCGGCTTTCAAAGTCATCTACCCTTTACCTCAGGACTTCATCTGTTACACATATTGCTGAGACTGGCTGTTGGAATCTCCATTGAGAAGCCTAATCTATGTATCCAAAAGAAGAAGTTGGTTGGTTCACACACTTTCCCCACCCCCTATGGACATCAATGAAGGTTTTAATGACCCTTAATTTGTTGTTGTAGAGATTTCTTTAATTTTATTTGATATTCTATTTACTATTGCATTTCTATGCTTACTATTGTAACTTATGCACCTTCCCTAAACTGTCTGTAATTCCACTGTCATCTTAACAAACTGATAGTATTCAAAAAACGTCAGTGTTGTTAATGACGATTATTCTAGGCTAACATTCCTTTGTCTTCTAAATATTTGAATGAATATTTTCGCTATATTGAAATCCTCTACTGTATAGCCTACCAGAACTTTCTTGTGTTTGTCACAGTCGTAAAATACTCTAACAACAGCAAAACGATATCCATTTTGAATAAAATCTGTGGTACTACTCAGCAATAATAACACATTGAATATTCAAAAATACCTGAAAAGTGTCGTTAAGCAGCTATGCAGATTAACCTCCTTTTCAATTACGAACTTAGTAGTATACAAGAGTGTTATTTAATCAAAATCAACCGTTTTCATATCCAAAGCTTCAAAAGCGTTTAAAATGCCATTGGAAAGGTTTATTCTTATTTTCGGGAGAAAGATTTGTAAAGATGAAGACACAAAGAATGATTTCATTATCCCTCTGGAGATTCTAAAACAACAAACAGTCGCCACGAATGGACTAAACTGTGAAGGAAACTCTATGGGAGATCTAAGGTACCAGGGGAACTGGAAACCCTGGAGTGAATACTATTGCTCACGTGCAAAAGACTATGTAGGTCCAAGTGATGCAGTAGTCTGAACTTCGAAATATTTAGAAAACAAAAGGATTGAGCGAAGAAATATTTACTTTACAATTAGATCCTCGTCTCTGGCTCTTCCCTAATATATTATATATTGCATTTTTATTACAGTACACAACAATTTGCCAATCAAGTGGCGATATGTTTGTTCACAAAAATTGGTCAGGATTTCATCATGAGCTGCTAGTACTGGACAGCTATTTCCGTTATCCTAGTTTGGGACGCTTCAACAGTGCGCACCCAACCGACTGCGATTCGAACTCAGGACCTTCTGGTTAAAAGACAAGCGAGCTCGCAGACCATCAAACAGCCACTGGGGCCTAATCCAATGGCTAGTTCATGAATTTCAACTTTGCCAATTCATGACACAGTGAAACCACTTCGCAATATCTTCTATGAGTGAATGTCCTCACTCGCAACCTACTGTACCCTACTGATCACGGCTTCCCACTACAACCGCAGGTTAAATGTTTGAATGGGGCCAGTCTCCAGTGAGTATCAGATAAATTTTAAAGTATTGATTTATAGGGAATTTTGTTTGATTCGTTGAAGGATTTAATTATGAGGTGACATCGTTGGATGGGCACTGCTGAAGAGTTCCAAACTACGACGAACTAGATGTCCAGTATTCTCAGCTATTTCCAGTCGTTCTATGACCAACGTCAACTCAACATTGAATCCTTCAACCAATCAAACAAAAATTCCTACAAACCAATACTTGCAAAATTAGTCAGAATCATTAGTCATGTTAGTGAGGGGTGATAATTAACGAAGAAAAGTGATACATGTAGAAAATCAACACAAGTGATTCAGCGGAAAGACTCTTCTCAACGAATTTATCATCAAGCTATGCAACAGTATATATATGGTTTTTATAAGAAATTATATCCGGTGAAGAAATTGAATCAAAGGTGGGAGTGAATGCATGAAATAATAACAATATTAGTATGAAATGCAATTAAAACGTTTGTGATTATAGTCATAGTTAAATGCCAAGTAGCAAAACAATTAATGTCATATATAGAATAATTCATAAGATGTAAAGAAATTGGAAGGGGTGTGAAATTATAGGATTATTAGGCGAATAGAATAGAAGTAAAAACATTGCGTGACACTGTGTGAGATGTTTGATTAGATAGAATGTGACGTTGCAAAACAGAATTGATTCAGAATGACAAGTGGAGTGAATGAAATAATGCCAGAGACAACTCAGGCTGAGAAGAGCAACGGTAACCAACAAGTGACGTAATAAAGGGAGAGCATGCAAGTCGAATAAACATAACGAAGTTAAAAATAGGTAGAGCGAAAATATGAAATGGGGATAATCATGCTTTGGTGTAGAGGGATTAATACCATGAAAGTTGGAGAGGTTGAACGAACTTTCTCTGTATGCAGAGATCTGGCTATTCTGTACGATGTCTAAAGCTGCTTCGGCAATACAGATGAGTTGGATACATAGTGGTTCTGCGCAGATTACTTTTCGCCTTTTAGACAGATGACTTTAAAGACGGAGACTGTGGAGATAGGGTGATGATTATCCACCAGATGTTGAATGATCGCGCTTCTTATTGCCCCGCTTCCACCTCTTCCTAACTATGCAGGATAGTGTTCTTGCACCTTATTAGGCGAAACTCGAGTTAAACGAGCCCCACACGAGTAGGTGAATTGATAAACACACATAGAGCAGGTAAACTATGGGATCTTGTCCTTCAGTCAATTGAACAGTAATGGTGGACTGGTAAAGGCTATTCTCAAAGATGCATCAGGGACTGTGATATCCTTATTTTCAGGATTTCAAAGGCTTAGTCACCTTTGGATTTAACTCATGTACAGTATTTTGTTGGCTACGGATGATAAGTCACATTTCATAGGATTTGACTGTATACCCTAACGGGTTCGATGATTTCAGCTAACCACCCAGCTATTGGGCCATAAGGGGATCCAGGATAGGGTGGAGTGGAAGGTCAGCTTTGTGTAACTTCGGTAGACCATAAAGTCTTGGTATTAGAGATCCTAGTGGTCTTATCTTTTCGTATAGTTCTTCAAAAATGAGACGACTGTTCTGCATTCTCCTTAAAGCTTTGACAAGCTGCTTTCCGATTAATTCCGTCTTGATTTTCTCGTTCGGTTTCGGGAATTTACTGCTGTCTGAAAGTGGATGTGACATTTTATCAATGTAATCATAAGTTTGACTGAGTAGATTCTCAAACTGGACATGTGTTGGCAGCTGGTTGACATTGAGATTAACATCGCAGAATTTCGAATACCCTGTAATGACTGTGAGGTCAACTACATAGATCAAACTAGTAGGTCAGGGGTAGTCAGATTGTCAGAACATAAGAATTTAGCTAAGGTAAGAATGGTTGACCCAGAGAAGATAAGTAATTTAGAAAAAAGCTCAGCAGTCGCACTGCATGCATTAACACACAACCACAAAATGGGATGGGAGTGGGTTAAAATTCTAAAAAGTAATCTAGGTAGGTGGAGAGAGAGGTTGATTACTGAATCCTTGTTTATCGAGTCTACACCCAACACATGCAATAGGAATCACTCATCACTCATTTCTGAAATATGGAGAATACTACTGCCAATCAAATCAAGCGATGGAAAATAATGGAATTATATAAATGAAGTTAGGAGGTTGTATGAGTACCTTGATATGATTATGAGCAATAAACTGTTCTGAAAACGTCATCGACAAACATTACTGTATAACACTGTGAGACTTTATCAAAACAAATTTTACCCATAATAGAACTTCGAACCCATACACAAGGCTTGCATTTGCATTTTCGATCGGGATTTAGATGAGTGATTGAACACGTATCTGTCAGGATTATAAGGAAATTCCCAAAGAAATTCGATAGATTTTAGGCTATTAGATAGCTCAGAAAAATTATAAAGATTCTATTCGAAATTAAAGGCCGAGTGATTCTGATTTTTTCTCAGGTGCATGGAAAACACTGCTTGGAAAGTTATCAGGATTTTGGGAATGCACACTGTCCTTGGGCCGTCCCAGCACATTTTAATTCCCGAGGACTAACCGCATATACATGTTAATTAGCACCACTGTTAGCAGCATAACGTCAAGACAAGTAAAATGCCACGTAGCAGTAGTAATATGGAATGTGCCACTGGCGATACTTATAAGTTTGTAAGTATCGGTTTTGTAGGGATTTTGTTTTATTGGTTGTAGGATTTCACCATAAGCTAACATCAGCTAGAGGACCATTGGAAAACCAGCTAGGAGCCTTGGACAGACCTGTTTCGTCGTGGTTTATGACTCTCCATCAGCACACATTCACCCGAATTCGGTTCGAACCCAGGACCTTCCAGATTCAAGGTGAGCTCGTAGACCATTGGATCGAGCCCTATTGGATTAACAGACTACGAGCTAGGTTGCCTTGTTGATGGAAGGTCCTGGGTTCAAACCGAAGTCGACTGATTACGTGCTGATGAAGAGTCTCAAACCTGGACGAAACAGCTGTCCAGTAGTTCCAGCTGGTTTTCCAATAGTTCCCTAACTCATTTCAGCTCGTCATGAAGTCCTCCAACCAATACTTTCAAGTATTATATAGCGACGGATGCAAACATGTAAAGATAATTTGCAAGCGGATCAAATAGCAGGGAGATGGATTTAATGAAAGAAGACATTCAGTTTAATGAAGACAGTCTTTGTGGTAGAATTCATACCCCTTTTTATCTGCACAATCAAATTTATTTACAATTTCTTTGTTTCCATGAAAGACGATGGTAACTGTGAGAATTTTCATAATCTTAGTTGTTAGTTAACATCAGTCAGTTCATAAAATGAGCTGAACAACTGTATCAGAGTTACACGATAAGATGAATAATCTGATGAATGAGTTGTAATCAGGATGTACATAAAAGCAAAGGAAAATATGGGATAATAAGTTCTGAGGAAATACAAGAACAGTAAGCTTCATTCAACATTCGGCTATTTGATAATGCCACCTGTCATGTGACCCTCTACAAAAAACTCATCGAGATGTTCGAAGTTCATACAGGAGCAAAATACGCCGGCTGCCTATTATCACCGATAGTATTCTTAATTGTGGTGGACTAGATTAAGCGTACGACTTTGCGTTGTGAGTGAGTGAGAAGACAGGAATACACTACACTGACCACCAGAGGACTCTAGAAGATCTGCATTACGCATGTGAATGACTTATGTTGTTGAATGTCAAACGAAGTCGAAGACTCGCAAGAGAAAACCAGCAAACTGACAGAAGAGGTTGGCTGGCTGGCTGACAGTGAAGATAAGACTGCAGGTGGATATAGAGAATGTGGAGACGGAGGTGATGAAAATAACCAGCTACCACCAACAGCAACAACAACCAGCACCGATCACCATCAACGGGATAAAGAGATTTGACAGGGGTTACTTCCTGTCTTCACTTATCTAGGCTACAGCATCGATTCAACCACAGGCAGCCGCAACAGATGATGTCAAAGTCAGCCAGAATCGGAAAGGCAACATACGCCTTTGTCAATATGAAACCAGTTTGTAAATCTCCTGCACTCGGCATCAGCTTAAACAACAAGACTTGGATTTTCAACACCAATGTCAAGTTGCTCCTTCCGAACGGGTCAGAACTTGACTGGTAGCGAGAAGGATTTCCAACAGGTTGAAGACTTTCATCTACAGATGCCTTCACTCCATAATGAAGACCAAATGGCCAGAGAGAATGAGTAACAAGAAAGTATGTGTAAAAACCAACCAAGAACGGATCGCTCAACAAATATGTAGAAGAAAATGGAGATGAATTGATCGGGCACACACTGAGGAGGCCATCGAATGACATCGCGCGCCAGGCCCTCGAGTGGAATCCAAATGGGAAGCGACGAGTTGGTCGTCTTATGGTGACATGGTGGAGATCGTATGAAGAAGAGATGGGAGATTATGATCAACCGTAGAACCAGCTGAAGAGGATGGCAGAAAATAGAATAAAGTGGAGATGTGTTGTTGAAGCCATATGTTCCATTCGGAACCCAAGCGAATAATATTAATGAGTTGGAAGGACAAATAAACAAAAATCAAGTCACTTACCATGATAGTAGAAGTGGTTGAATAATTTTCTTTTGTATGCATAGCTTGTTTTTTTTAATCTGTGACTTGGCGTTACATTAAGTGTCAGTTAGTTTTATTTAAGAAAAATTACATAATTTCAAAAATTCATAAAGTTTATGTTATACCATGGGGCCGGCCGAAGAGAAGGAGATGAAAAGGAGATGTTCCGTTGCAGCCCTCCCGTTCTGCTTGAAAACCAAGGGAATAATAATACAAATAAATAACTAGTATTGGGGTCCACAAGGTGCACTCCATTCTATTTAAGATTCTTCATCTGATCCTACCTTCATTCCAGGGCGAGTGGCTATTATTCCAATTGACCATCTCCGTCAAATGGAATCAGTAAAGTGGTACAAAAAAATTCTATTCGAAATGAAAGACCAGTCTATTCCAACTTTCTCACAGGTGCGTAAAAATTATTTTTTAGAAAATTATTGGGATTTAGGAATTACACACTGTCATAGGCCACTCCAACACATATTTGAATATCTCTAGCAACTAAATTCCGTAGGATCTGCAGCTATGAATAAGTAGAAGAAGAGATCACTCTTCTGAGGAAGACACTACTTCAGAATGACTGCCCATTACGCTTTAAAGATAAACACATAAAGCCGAAAATCAACAAAGAACAAGCTGTGTCTATAAAAAAGAAAATGTTATACATGAATGTGATGTTCAGAGGCTATCTTCTGGCCGACCTCCTAAAGAGGAGAATATTCAATGTAGGTCGTTCGATGCATGTTTTATCTAAAAGAGTCACAGAACATTATCCAGTTTGGCTACGAAAAGGTAACAGTAGATCAATAAGGAGTGCTATAATTGAACATATATTCAACACTGGTCACTCAATATTGTAAGGAGAATCCATTCAAAGTCACAAAGAAGCCTCCGGTTGAAAACGGCAAGCTTCTGTATACTTTGCATTTATCAGTGAAGCCTTAGCGATCCAGATGGACAACTCTGATTTATACACACATAAGAAGAAACTTCTCCACCCCCTCCTTCTACTTTGAGTATAATTCCAAGTTCGACTACTTTGTTATTAATACTATTTTTGAATTTTTATGTGACATTATAGTGACATCTTTTTCCTAACTAACCCTTTATTTATTCTTTCTACCAATTACATAATTTATCTTGGATACTTGTCTCCATGCTTTTTCATTAACATCCTATTTTCCTGGGTGTCTTTCATATCACATAACCTTAGTCTAAACATACTAATCTCTATCCCTCCAGTTACTGTTCGGTTATTCATTACATTCTTTTTTGAAATATGTTGATAACGTGAACAGCAAAAACCCTAAATAATTTTTATTCTTGTCTGACAAAGCTAATGTACACAGACATACAATAATAATTGTTTATAACTGCGATTGTCCAGCTAAGTGAATGAATTTGCCTCCGAAAAGAGACTATTCGCTGAAATATTCGTTCTTATATTCATGTCTGGATGGGTATTTTTCGTGGACATTTTAATTCGCCAGAATCGAGAGCATGAATCCGCAGAAAAAACCATTCAGTCAATATACTCAAGGCATTCTTGTCAACTTCCCCTATATATATATATATATATATATATATATATATATATATATGGCACTACTGTTACTGGTATAACCTCGAGATAATTGAAACGCCACGTAGAAGTAGTAATGTGGCGTATACTACTGACAAGTTTTATAAGTAGGATATAGATATAGATATAAATATGTATAAATAATCTACAAGAATATTGAACAGAACAGAGATGGAAGACAAGAAATGAACAATGCTTATGATACAAAGTGGTAAACATGAAATGAAGATAACAGTAGTACAATACCGAGTATATGTGCGAATCGTGAATCGAATAATACATATTGTAGATGCATTATGCATGTCAAAGCCAGAATCGGAAAGGCGAGGTACACCTTCATCAACCCGAAGTCATTTTGGAAATCTTCTGCACTTCAACCCAGCATAAGTAACAAGATTCGGATTCCATTCAACACAAATATAAAGTCAGCCAGTCAGTCAGTGTTTCTATATGGGACAGAAGCTCGCACTACATGTGTATCACGGAAAGCATTTCCAACAAGTCACTGCAGACCTTCAACTATCAACAGCTTCCCACTTCTCTGGCTGTCTCCATACTGAAGATCCAATAGCCGGCCAACCCACCAGAAAGAATTAACAGCAAGATACTCTTGCAATGAACAAATCAACCAAGAGCCGATTGCTCAACAGACATGTAGGACAAAATGGAGATTGACTGATTGATCAGGCATGCTTTGAGCAGACAGTTGGATGACATCGCACGCAATGCAGACCATCCGTCGCTCGAGTGGGAGGCGAATGGGAAACGACGAATGGGTGGTGTGTGCTGTGGTGGCAAGGATGAGATCGTAGAAGTTGGAGAAGATGAGAGAATATGGGAAACCGTGTGGACAGATGAAGAGGACAGTAGAAAACTAAATAAAATTGGGATGTGTTGTTGAAGCCAGCCCTATATTCCACACAGAACACAAGGGGACAACAATAATAAAGTAGACGTATTTTGCATGTATCTATGCATCCAGTTACGAGTAAATAATTCCGTTTTCGAATATTCTTGTGTTCTGTCACCCTTACGTTAAGTAGCGGTTGGCTTTAAAAGTGCTATGTGAAAGCTTACTCTGATTGTAGATTTCATTCGGCAGTGTGTGATTTTTATATGACATATGTATATATCAGTAAGATTTAACGTTGAAAAATCACTTCTGATAGTTTCAAAACTTCATAAAGTTTGTTCTAAAGTTATCTACAAACAAAAAGTTATCTAAAGGAAAAGGTGTTCAGAGAGGAATTACTCCTGTTTTCAGCGATATCATTCTCAAACTGTACAATCGCATATATGCATACATATATAATAAATTGTCTTAGCAACGAAAGTAATATTTCCAAGAATGTGTCATTAGAACTGAAAATTGTTTTAGATAATGAACTGCATAATGTTGAAAGCGCTAATCGGGTAGAAAATAAAATAAGATAAGCAATTTGAGTGACATAATCCAATTGACAGGGTTGAGTAAAATCCAACTAAAATTTCAACTAGAGTCAAGTTAACAACAATGGTGGCAATAAGAGGTGGAGATTTAATAAGGGGTAGGTAAGAAAACGTTACATAATTAAGAAACAAACAAGCAAAAAAGACGCGTTAACACAGATCAGGTCTACTGTATATTTAATGAGTGAACAAACTTCTTCTTTTGTGTGCAGAGTTCAGGTTTGAACATGTGAATTGCCATTGCTTCTGCGGTTTGAAGAAGTTTGATTCTTACCTCTGTAAGCAAGATTCCCACGTATTCTGTAGATAACTTCTAGGTTGACTTATGGTTTATCTCGGTGTTCTGATTGGATCAGGCGTTCCAGGATAGACCTGGGGCGGCATGGGGGATCTTTCTTCTCCTTTATAGAACTATGACTGTAGGTATGTGTTCGATAGTATGTTTGGGTAGCAAACGCTGGGTATGGCCGACACACCTAGCTCTCTATGAGAAGATAAATGGAAAGATAAACATTGATAAGGCCAACAGCGGTTAGTTTTCCTTCACGTTCATGTGAATCACTGGTTTTGTAGTGAAGGTTAGTTGGAGTTCAGCCGCGAAGAGTATTTTCTTCAGTGAGCGGGACAGGAGTTTCCTCATTATTTCTGCTGGAGAGTATCAGTTGAATTGTAGATTCAGGTAGTCACGTGAGTGGATTTGGTGGTTTAGGTTTCATAGATTCTGTGATGGAACGTTCTTGATAGCCAATTTCCAGGAAGATTCTTTTCAGATTGTTTAGCTCCTCCACCATAGTGTTAGGAGAATTCTGTGACTCAATGAACTGACCAGGTTTCGTTTTTTATGTAAAGGCAGCCAACTACTATGGAAGTTAACGAGTTGTCCGTTCCATGTCGGCTTTCTACAGACGGATCTTTTTAGTGTTCCATATTGTTCATGTCTTGTTAACTGAACGTCCAGAAAAGATATTTTTGCGTCTGACTTCTTCTCTGAATCGCAGGATAGCAGCTGTTGAAGAAGTCCAGGGTGTTCTGCAAATTCTCCTCATTGTTGAAGATAATGAAAGTATCGTCCGCGTATCTCTTGTAAAACCCAAAGTTGTCAATCATTTTCTTTAGATGTGTGTTTTCTAGTTTTGACATGAAAAAGTCTTCAAGTAATGGCCAAGTGATGAGCCAATAGCTGTACCATCTTTTTGTCGATATAATTTGTTATTGAGAGAGAAATGGACGTTTAGGGTACATCTCAATAGGAGTTCTTTAAGATATTCAGTGGTTATACCAATCTTCATCCCTCTGAATCAATATTTACACGTATATAGTATATTGTTTCAGTTAGTGGGATATTCGTAAACACTTATACTATATCCAATGAGAACATGGTTTGATTAGAAATACTGACGATTTTAATGTAATTGACAAAATCGAAAGAATCTAGGAGTGATTGGAAGGAAATTTGCCTTGTGACTGGTTCTAGTAGGTCCACTAGTCATCGGGCAGTGCGGTGATACGGTGAATTAGTCATATTTAGGATGGGTCATTATTGCCATTTCATCTAGAAAAAGGTGTGATACTGAATGTGAATTAATAAACTGAACGGTAACAGATAAAAGCTGAGATCACACTATAGAGGTAGATCATTGACCTGCTTATATCATTATTATTATTGTTTCCTTTAGTTTCTAGAGGAACATAGGGTTTCAGCCCCAACGTCTCCATTGCGTTCAGTCCTCCGCCAACGTTTTCACCTGGCTCCACGTCTGCTGACATGCTTTCATCTCCTCTTCGTAAGAACTCCTCCTCCATGTCAACCTCGCACTGATGGCCAACTAACTCGCTGCCTCCCATTTGGGTTCCACTCCAGAGCTTTGCGTGTGATGTCACTTATTTGATGGTTTTCTCAAAGTATGTCCAATCCAATCCACCTCTATGTCTTTCCACATATTTGTTGCACAGTTTGTTCCTGCTGAGTTGGGTTGGTTCTTCGGTTCATTGCCAGAGATCCCTGATCTGATCTTTCTGGTCCGCTATCTGATCCTGAGCGAATAATTGAGCGAAGACAACTGCTAATGAGGGGGGGGTTGAAGTTTGTTCGAAGTACCCTTCGTGACGAGACGTGGTGCGGCGCCAAGTCTCTGATCCGCATAACAGCACTGACTCCTTATCAGTTCCGTCCACCTGTGGTTGGAACGATGCTTGCAAGGTAGGTCAGTAGGTAGGTAAAGGAGGTTGCTTCTCTCTCAGATACCCCCCATTTATGTTGACGGTTGTTGTTAACCAGGAATCTTCATCACCTCTGTTTTTTATATGTTCACCTGAAGTCCTATCTTTGATGCTTCTTCTGCCAACTTGTTGCTTTTCACTTGCATATCTTCCAATTTGTGGGAAATCAGACATATATCATCGGCGAAGTCCAGATCCTCCAAGTTCTTTGTGTGAGTCCATTTTATGTCTGTCTCCTCGTTGCCCGCTGTCTGTCGCATTGCCCAGTCAACCGCGATCAGGAAAATCATTGGATATAGTAGTAGGCAGCCAGCTTGTCTAACTCCCGTTTCCACTTCAAAGGATGCCGTGAGTTTCTCGTTGTAGATTACTTGGCATTCAGCATTATCGTAAAACAATGTCTACTATTATTGTTATTATTATTAAACCCTGTAAAAATGCACACACTGAAATGTAGTTGAATTTACGTAATTCATAACTACCTGCCTACGACTTCAAAATCGATCATATATATGCCTGCACAGTATTTTGAATTTCTGGTTCAAGGTTGAGGAGAATGTGATTTGTTTGTTCTCCAGAGCATGGTTATTGGCTGAAATGCGATCAGACAGTTTTTTGTAAGCGTCAACTGATTGGTCGATCTTTTTAATTCCCTTGAATTTATGTTTTCAATCAGCCATTCATATATTTCGAATTATTAAAACAAACCAAAAATGGATTTCTTTCGCTTATGATTGGTAGTTAATATTTTTGTTGTTATTATTATCACCATTATTATTATTAATACTACTACTACTACTACTTTTATCACTAACATCATCTTCTTTGTGTATTCATGTTCCTGTGAAACGGATTGTACTCACTTCTTTTTTCCTAAAATATCTAGTTTGTGTACATAGTAATGGCATGTTTGATAAGAACTGTTTTTCCCAAAAAAGGGGACAATCCAACAGCTGGATCACAATCATCTAATGTCGACAATGATATACCCTTGGAGGAGATCCCAATGGAAGAGGTGAGCACTTTTTGTTTTGTTATAAATTTGAAGAAATTTACGAATCTCCATCTTTCTCTCTCTGTGTGTCTCTCTTGTTGACACAGGGAATGTATATATAACATTCCATGGTAAACCACAGTCCAGTTGCCTTAGTATAGCGTAAGGACTGCTTTTTACTCTTGATAGACTAAACAGTCACCAATTGCTTAAAATATACTCATACTCAAAGTCACCTTTTCCTAGCTAGTCTTGTTAGAATAGGTTATTCGGTGTAAGTTTTCCTCTAGATTCCAGATTACTATGGTTGCAGAGTTGTGTAGAACAACTACCGTTGGCTATATATATATATATATATATATATATATATGAATAAATTTTACTTTATATTACTTTGCATGTGGTTCGAGGTTTGATTCTCGGCTGATGTATTCATAAATCTTGCTTCTTAGTTAGTAAGTTCTTTCAAGAGTGGAGGTTGGCTGAAGTGAGGCAAGCGTCTTCAATTGCTAAGATATTAAACACTACTTCTACTCAAACTTCGAAGCTGAAAACTTTAAGTCCCCCTATGTTCCAGTTGGAAAGTGGGGGGGGGGACTGGTTAGCCGGATTCGGCTGCATTCTCAGTGAGTAACGATATTCTCATTGAGATTCGTACCCAGTACTCCTACATTTTAAACGCCAAAGTGTTCTTCCCTTGACCCCCAGTGACTAGATGTTTGGCACCATGGGTACCGAGACCTAGTCTAAGTGGACACACCACCAATCACTCACTCACGGTGGGAGAAGGTGCTAGGCATATCTCACTGAGAAGCTTCAAATAGGACGAAATAAGCATTATCCTGGATTCTATTTCTAATCATCACTCACCAAAATGTTTTTTATTCCTTCACTTTCCTAGTGGAACATAGGGCCTCAGGCTAGAGGCTTGAAGTTTCTGTAGCAGAGTTCATTTTTACGGGATGGGTTTGCTAGACTCATGCCCAACCTTCCCTCTTTACCAGTCTTATTACTGGCTTAGCCAGGTAAAGGAGTGCGTCGGCCGGGGATCGAACCTTGGACCATTTGCATGGTCGGCGAGCGTCTTCCCGCTGTGCCACCGACGGACTTACCAAAATTACTTCAAGTTAATCCTCAGACATCGTCAAATCATCCGTACTAACAGCCGAGAAGTCAACAGATGCCGAAATTTAATTAAAAACAATTAATATTACAGATTGTCAACACATGTAACTATTATATCCAAGTGTTTCAACTATCAATTAATGATAATAATAATAATAACGACGAAATCTGTGCATAGTTTACAGATTTCTTAGCTCAACTCATCTGAATAACACTTTCAATTCATCCAGCATTTTTATATCAAATAGTAATCAGTCTACAGTGTATCATGGGACGATGAGATGCTGTTCTTTGCTGAAGCATCAATAGGCTAACTGATTCCTTATGATATTTTACTATCCTCTCCATAAAATGAACACAGCTGTAATCAATTAATCAAATCAGCATAAACAAACAGTTGATTATCCATGTCGTGCTCACTAGCGACTGGCTCTATTCACGTAGGTAGTTTCCTGGGTTCTTGTGAGAAGTCATGACTGGTGGGGTACATCAGGTAGGGTGTGAGTCAAATACACGCCACTGATGACATTGGCTGGTACCAGTCACTCTATGTCGTGAACTCGTAGAAGTTGGAATTCATGGGCTGGCTATTGGGTCGGTGGATCATAGTGTTTTAATGGTCTACAAGCTTGATTTGTAATCAGAAGGCCTTGATTTCGAACCTCAGTAGGATGGGTACATACTAGGACGCCAGAGACAGCTGTCCAGTACACCTAGCTAGTTTTCCTATTGTTGTCTAGCCGATATCAAACCATGATGAAATCCTGTAACCAATCAAATCCGCACTAACTAATACCTGAATCAAGAATGTACTTGAGTACAGTTTCGCGACGCTGGATGGTTGAAAAACGATAAGAATTAAGTGAAGTATAATTTTTCACACATTTATTTCCCCTATATGAATTTGAATAAGGGCAGAAACAACACTGATTTGCGCCTAATGCCATGATAACACCATTGCTTATTTCATCGGCTTCTCATCAGCGGCACATGGCCGAATAGAAATTATCAACCGTTATGCACAGGACAATTTTAACACAATTCCACATTTTACATAATATCAGTTAGTCAAAGAAGACTCCAAACTTAATAAACAGTCCTCAGACAATTAATAACACTTATATAGTTCGTATCCAGAGAGTTCAAGTTTAAACAAAAGAATAAAGGCTTGGGCACAATTACAAAAGACTTACATAGGTCAATTCACCGACAGCTTATATGGAACTGACAATGTTTATATTCCAATAGTTTTCGTTCAAACAGCAATAAACCAGTACTGGTCGAAACCGTGTCCAATGGAACCAGAAGAGTATACTGTGGAGAGATTTAAAAGGGAGGATTTTTTATTCTTGAAAAGATTCTGAAAAACAACAGCTACGCTTTGGAAGTTCATTAAAAAGTTTGGAATATGTAAAGGCGCAACTGCTAAGAAGTCTGTCTTCATTCAACTCAATTTCAAAAGTGATAATATTTTAGGAGTAGTTAATCGAAGGTTGAATACCTCACTAGCGAGAAAGTATCCTGCTAGCTATGTTAGTTCTCATTTGCGTTCAGAAATAAAAAGCTATCTTCTCAGTGTCCTCTAGCTTAGATCCTAGACCTGTAGCTCAATGCTCACTGGGCTTGCCTAGTAATTTGGGTAATCCTAGATTAGATCTGTAGTGGGATCGTTGGTGTATTGAACTTAATAGCTGCAACACGTTTACTGATCCAAACTTCTCTTTGATATATTACAAAAATCCCTAGTGAGACATCTAGAAGACGGAAGAAATGAGCACAAGCAGCTCAGTGGTGATAACTCTGTCTGCAGTACTGGTTAAACGAGGGTTCATATGCCAGAGGAGGCGTCAGTTCCTTTAAGTTTTGCAGATACGCTTTGTTGATGAGTGCCAACAAGAATGAAACCTGGGTAGTTCATGGCTTCCTGATGATTGTTTCAAATGTCTTAACACATTTTCGCTTAGTTTATTTTGCTTTTCACCTTCTTCGTCGTTATTTATAACATCAAAGATATGGTATAACTCTGTTTGTCGCTTGTTTCTGTAATTGGAGTTGAACTCACCACATTGTTACCCAATTTATTAGTTATTCGTCACTTTATACAACTCTTGTCTTTACTACATGGCTCTTTTGTCATTGTGCCCAAGCTTTTATTCTCTTGTTTAAACTTGAACTCTCTGGGTACGAACTTTATAAGTGTAATTAATTTTCTGAGTACTATTTATTAATTTTGGGGTCTTCTTTGACGAACTGATATTATGTGAAATCTGGAAGTATGTTAAAATTGTTCTGTTCGTAACAGTCAGTAATTTCTTTTTGTCTGTATGCCTCTGATGAGAAGCCGACGAAATAAACAATGATATTATCATCGTATTCTGCACGAGTCACTGTTGTTCTTGCTTTATTCAAAATATAATGCACTGTATTGTATGTAAAAGGGTAGTAACTCAGTGATTCAAGCAGGCCCACGACGACTATGGATGACACAGATATTCTCAAACTTTAAATCGAATGTTTCCAAGCACACATTCCCAATGCTTTTCAACACCAAGCAAGTAGGAAGGTTAACATTTATACCTAAGGATACATCTGATAAATTTACGAAGTTACTTCTTAGCCTGTGTACAATTTCTGTGGCATATAAAACCAATAATGCTTAAGATGCACTTATGTAACTTCGATCAATATAATTTGATCAGGTTCTGATGCGTACAATAGCTGTCTCATTGATCTAACCATACTCAAGTTGTGTTTTCCAAACCATTGATAAGACAGAGGTACATAGTGACTTGCGAATTCCATATTGTGTATTTATATGAATACACTTTAATTGGGGGGGGGGGGTGGGGAATAGGTATAATTACTGAAAAAGCAAGCATACAGGCACCATTTAATCAATTCTGATATAAACCACGACTATTTAGACATAGTATTTATCGTATATCTATCGACAGTAATGTACTTCCAAAGTAGGAATGCATAGAAATATGTTCCCTTTGACTTACAGAATATCAGGTTAAGTGTTGACCTAGCCTTATTCTCAGACGCTGTATGAAAATGTCTACTGCACAGTGTGTAACGACCAAAACCGACATACTGTAGTCTGAATGCAGAAAAAACAATCCCTGCTTTCTACAGTACAGCTGACTAACCCTTCTTTGATTAACACGCAATACAGAAGTTTCCCAATGATAGTAAAACGGTAGTTATTTGTTATAAAATCTCCTGTATTAATAATATTCCCTTGAGTTCCGAGTGGAACATAGGGCTTCAACAACGCATCTCCACTTTATTCTATTTTCTGCTATGCTATTCAGCCGGCTGACACTACGATTCCCTATAATCTCTCATCTACTCCTCCCTTTAACTCACACCATTTTCTTCATATCACCATCAAACCCACGACACGCTGCACACTTACCATTAAGATTCTAATCGATTGATGGCCCACATTTTGCGTGGTGTCATTTGACAGACTCCTCAGTGTAGGTACAATCAGTCCATCTCTATTTCCTCCCAAATATTTGTTGAGCAGTTGGTTGTTGGCTGGTTCGTTCATTTCCAGCCAGAGTTTCTTGTTGCCGGCTGGCCATTTGATCTTCAGTATGGAGACAGTTAGCGAAAGTGGCAGCTGTTGATAAGAGTCTTCAGTGACCAGTTGGAAATGCTTCTCATGATGCCCACTGCAAGTTTCTGACCCATACAGAAGCACTGACTGACTGACTTCACTGACATTTGTGTTGAAAATCCGAATCATGTTGGTTTGCTGAGTCGAAATGCAGAAGATTTACAAACTTGTTTCATATTGACAAAGGCGGACCTTGCGTTGCCGATTCTGGCTGACTTTGACATCTTCATCTGTTGCGGCTGCCTGTGGTTGAAACGATGCTGTAGCCTAGATAAGTGAAGACAGGAAGTAACCCCTGTCAAATCTCTTTATCCCGTTGATGGTGATCGGTGCTGGTTGTTGTTGCTGTTGGTGGCGGCTGGTTATTTTCATCACCTCTATCTCCACCTTCTTTATGTCCATCTGCAGTCTTATCTTCGCTGCCAGCCAGCCAGCCAGCCTGCCTCTTCTGTCAGTTTGTTGGTTTTCTCTTGCGAGTCTTCGAGTTTGTTTGACATTCAACAACATAAATCATCCACATGCGTAATGCAGATCTTCTAGAGTCCTCTGATTGGTCAGTGGAGCGTATTCCACTCTTCTCGCTCCCAGCGCACAGTCTGATGCATAATTCAGTCCACCACAGTCAGGAATATTATCGGTGACAGTAGTTAGCCAGCCTGTTTTGCTCCTGTATTCACTTAGAACGCCTCGGTGAGTTTTCCGTTGTGAATCACCTGACACGTGGCATTGTCATATAGCCAGTCAGCTGTTGAGTGAGGCTGATAAAGATTTGGGCACTGTACTCCATAGTGCTGAAGTACTTTCTAAATTACGTCTCGGTCAACGCTATAGGGGTTATCATGTGGGCTTGTATAAAAATACGCAGTGAATACATTACTTAAAACAAATCAGGCAACATAAGACTTAGCAATATAAAGTATGTTGATGGTTCAGGGATAGAATATCCGGCATTCACACACCTAGTTCAGGGTTTGATTGTCATCCGACGTGCTAATAAATCTTGCGTAGTCGGCATTAGTTAGTTCAGAAAAGAAGAAGTTTAAGCGTAAAAGCTAGTAACCATACCCGCGTAAGATAACAACACAAGCTCAACTGAAAATTCAACGTCCTGTTATCCACTCAGTACCCAAAAGGAATGGATGATCTGCTCCTAACTGTACAATTACTTAAAAATTACTGAAGTATACCAAAACTAGACAAAAATTGTAACTATGCCTGTGTTGTGAGGCTTAAAACTATGGATAGACAGAGGATTAAACCAGACTAAAACCTTGTAGCTAACTATTCTCCCCGAAACCCTTGAAATCATGTTATGACACTCACTTTGAATTGAAAGTAACAAGGGGATAGAGCATAGAATTATTATAATTCTCATCTTTAATACACTTAAATATTCCACCTCTAATAATCATTTCAATGCACTCTGAAAAGTTCCTTATGCTCTTTTAATTCAATGTGACGTAAAGGTGTGGTTGCTAACATTACGCCCAAACTCGATTCTTTTCAGAGCTCACTATCAGAGTGTGTTGGTATGGAGCTGAGCCCTTAGTGTCTGGTGGCCATTCCGCTGCTGAAATACAAATGCACAGTAGCACTTAAATAGGCCGACAATGCTTTTTAAGACAAAGCAGTAAGAAGACGTGTCTGAATCATGCAATGTATTTGCACATTTTGAACAATCTAATTACACACGGACTTGTCAGGGGAAATAGATGTGAAATTAATAGGGTTAAGAGGTGAGAAAATAGACTCAGGTCAAGTTAAAAGGACATATTGAAGGTCAAAATAACAATGAAGGTCACTGAACCAAAGAAGGGAGGTAATAGTACGTCTACCCTAGCTGGTTTCAAAACAAACTTTACTGAGGAAGGTTAAGTATCATGACGAATTGCTGCTTTGATCGCATAAAGGTGGTTTAAATTTCCTAAGTGCTAGCTAGGGCTTCCATTTAGTTTAGGATGGGCCTTCCCCCAAACACTTTTTATAGATAGGTTTAAAAGACGTGTAAACATCAATTTTATATCCTGTCTCCTCTGTAATATGTTTCACAATAGAGGAGTTACGTCGTCGTATGTTATTATTAGGCTTGTGGGGGTTCGTTTTGGTTCTAAAGCAATTTAGGAATATGCTGTGAAGCCAGCCCTCAGTTGCAGAGATGGACGAGTCCTCCCTGTGTATGTGTGTGTGGCCACACGTACATGACACAATTTTTGCATGTTCTAAGGGCTTAGATGGATATATCAGCTTCACATTCTCGATTATTCTGATCTTAGCTGCACAAGAAGTCTTTTCAACCACAACAGCGTTCAATCTCTGTCTAGTTGTCAAGCTGCTATGATCACCCATATAGGGTAGCTTGATGCACACGTCTTTCTTGTTGGCGAGTTGGGGAGTGGGTTTTGGTGTTCTGACTACTTTATATCTCCTAATGAACTTGTCTGGTTAATTACTATTAAACAGAGTTTGCATCGAAATTCCTTCTTTCTCATCAAGTGTGTCTTCGATGCATATTCGTTGAATTCTGCTGAAGCGGCACCTCTCTCACTAAGGCTCTTTTCACCGAACAGGGCAGAAACTGTGATAATTAACATACTATTCTGTCCAGGTGTGTTTTCTATAAATATGTCTTTTTATTGACCCATCTGGCCTTCTACTAAGCAATATATCTAGGAAAGATAAACAATTATCTTTCTATTCGACATACGTAATTGATATTCTCTTCTGAAATTCATTTATTCTATTTAAAAATGAACTAGGAGAGCAAGGCTTGTCACTTATGATTGCAATGTCATTGACATATCTTCTATTGAGGGTGGCATATTTTCGATTAAATCCTCCGATAAACTCTCAATGTACGATATATAGATATCTGCTAAAAGCGGCCCTTAGCGACCTCCCATAGCAACACCACTAACCTGAGGGTAGCATACATCTGCAAATGTGAATCTAACATTGCTAGCACATGGAAGTAATAGATATATATTCCTACGACAAGTCCGTATCTGTGATCAGATTGTTAGAAATGTGTTGCACAAATACACAATACACGATTCAGACAAATTACGTTTTCTTATTGCTTTGCCTAACTAAATTCATAATGGGAACTAATTGTTTTAAATACTATTTACTTAGATGTAGTGTAAGTTACAGAGTGGTTGTACAAGTCCAATGCCTTATCAACTTCGAAATTGAAAAAAATATGCACTTAATTTACCCCCAATAAATAAAGAAGAATGATAACGATAAATTGCTTTATTTCAAAGTAGGACTTTTCATACAGCATGGAATTCCCAATATTTCATGCACTATTGCATGTAATTTAATCAGCAACAACAATAAAATTACGGATTGTAGGTAAGCAGAATTGATAATAGCAACATGTTTAGCATTAACAGTCAAAAATGAATTAAATGATTATATATATATAATCTTTTATGATAGTGTCTAGTTATACTTGATGAGATTCATTGGGAGGAATAGAGTTTCCAATAAAGGGGGTGATGAATGTCACACAATATGGATTTATGGTTTTTGCAATAAATCTTTCTGGATAACAATTCTCGACGAGGGTTCTTTCGGGATTGTCCATTTCGTCTTCTATGGTATCCGGGGTGCAGATTCTGCGAATTCTGTAGCTGAGTGAATGGATCAGGTTTCTTCTGGTGTATAGAGCTACCCAACTGTGAGCTGTCCGTTCCACGTCGACTTTCTGTAGATAGATCTTTTCAGTGTTCCGTCTTATTCTCGTCTTGTTAGTTGAACGTCAAGAAAGGATATTTTGGAGTTATACTCTTTGTCTAACGTGAACTGAATCACGAGGTTTAGACCATTACTCTCATGAGTTCAAGTGTCTATCGACTACGGTAGTAATGAGCTGACTTGTTGGCATAACACCTACCCTGTTGACATATTTTTATGCTCTTCGAAATATGAAATAGTCCTTTCTGAGTACCTCAAACACTGAAGCAAAAAAATACAGTCATTTCGGAGCTTAAATAAACGGTTGAAAAAAGCATGAATGCCTACAGAATATATTAATAAAAATTTCATTGCATCGCGATCTATCGCACTACTCACCTTAAAACTACGTGTCTCAAATAAAAAAACTAGATTTTAACGGTAATTGATTCTCTGAGTTGTGTTTCAGTTAGAGAGAAAAGATAGTAGTAGATTTCTTGAGTTGTTAAACTACACTATAACCAGTACCTTCCACAACTGTTCGACAATGAATACAACTCATAGTGAGACTTCCCTAAGCGGTTATACAAATCCAAACATGCAAACTTATACATTCAGAATATCATCAAATTAGAAGTATTCTTAACGGTTATTAACACAAATCCAGTAGCCATTTCATTTCGAACATTTATGAGGGGATTATCCTAATCGATGACGAAAAGTGGTAACAACCAGTGACAAATGAAAACCATTCCGACACGTCGTATAAACAGACAATTTAACCCAACCCCAGAGACATGGAGTACCCAACATACTGCAGGAATATGCAGGGTACTCCGTGTGTCCGTGTGTGTCTAATTTAGTGATAACACTGTGGTGCAACACAGTGTGTGCATTGCAACATTTCACGATCGACAACTAGACAAAACAATACAGTATATCATGAGTCCTCAGTCATCGTGCAGAACTTCTCCACAACTGACCATCTTCCAAAAGACAACTGGCATCACACCTCAACACACTTTGATGCTCTCAAATGAACAAACCACACATCAATTCAAAAACTGAAAATATGCTTTCGAAATTATGTTGACGAGAGGTAGTAAAACAGCAGAAAGGATACACCAAACACTCAATACATAACACACATCTACTCTAACATTTCCCTTACCGATACGTTATGCACACTGAAAGCTGATTCCATAAGAGTACCAGCTCATTGTGTCAACATTACAAGTGTAGAGGAAACAACATCTACACAGTATCACACAGATATACAACGAATTCCCAACCACCACCACCACAAACACCACACTCGACACAACTCGCCATTCAACAACTCCATCAATATATCTCCTACCTTCCTGCATTCATCAAACTCATCACCTTCAAAAACAACATTCACATACATCAACACACAGCACACACACACGCACACACACCAAACAAACAGAACACCAAACACAATCACTGTTCGTTCGCTCGTTTGTTTGTTTGTTCGCCTCTTTTTGTTGTTGATTTTCAAAACGTGCCAAAGTGGTTTGTCTTGAAATCAGCCTTCATTATTCATTCCAATTCAATTTTATGCATATTCCAATGCAGAAACAAGTAAATTTATGTAAATCAAATCAGAAAAATCAAAAGCCTTCTCCTTTTTTCAACTATTTACCACCTGTCAACCACCACAAACAACACTACTACCCAGCAAGCACACCATTTGTGGGTAGAAAAAACAAACATGCTGCAAAAGTGATTTCAAGGACAGTCGTGTTTCATATACTCAGTGTGTGTATGTGTGTGCGTGGGGTGGATGGTTTAATAGCTGGCAATATAGTACATTCAGGGTGAAATTGTCATTGATGAATAGCCATTACCAGCATTCATCTATTTATTGTAACGCCATCTTGTGCTGTTCGAATTCACCCACACATATAGCAGTATAGGTGAGGTGATTTAGCTAGGTTCATGTCTTGGTGTGTTGGGTGACTGCTAATGATGATGTCTGATGACAGCTGAGTGGATCAGAAGCATATCCTGACAGCACTAGACTCCTGACTATGAATTGACCCTGTGTGGTATACATCATCTTACACTGGTTCTTGCTTCCTCGCTTGTTATTCATGATATCAATTAGATTCCATATATTAACAGTTCAACCCAGCGTGTAACCAGCTGGCTGGTCAGCTAGACAATGACGATTCGGGTAGTTTAAGGTGACTCGACTTTCCAAACTGAGTGAAACCTGTCATGCAGATGATCATCTCGACTGCAAACAAACTCAACGATGATGCGGTGTTTAGCTTGCTTTGATCTGTCCACCAAGAACTACTGGTTGATCTGGATGGTGTCCATTTATTCATATCCATCTGTTAATTAGTTATCAGTACACATTGTTTACTATCAGTATGTGATTATCTGATTCATCTCATGTTTACTTCACTGTTGGAAGCAGCTTTCTCATTTTTTGTTTGGAAACCTATCTTCAAAGCCGTTGCCGGAGTATATATGTCGTACAGATGGTGTGCTTAAAGCACGTTTGATTGTGAGGAGATTGTTATTAATTATTACTGCCTTGGTTCCTAGTGGAACATAGGTTTTCAACAACTCGTCTTTATTTTATTCTGTCTTCGTCTGTCCTATTCAACAGACTGACTCCACGATTATCCATAATCTCTAATTGCCTCCTTCCAAAACGATCTCCTTCATGTCACTTTCTCACCGACGACCCACTCGTCGTTTCCAATTCACATTCCACTCGAGGACCTGACGCGCAGTGTCATTCTACCGCGTCCTCAAGACATACTCGATCAACCCATCTCCGTTTCCTCCCACGAATTTGTTGAGCGATCGGCTCTTGGTTCCTTTGTTCATCACCAGAATTTCCCGTTGCTAATTCTTTCTGGCCGGCCGGCTGGCTGGCCATTTGATCTTCAGTATGGAGCCAGCAAATGTCACAGGTGTTGAAGAAATTCTGTAGCGACCTGTTGGAAATGTTTTTCGTGAGGTACACGCATAGCCATTTTCTGACCCGCATAGGTTTTTACTCACATAGAAGAATTGACTGACTTGTGTTGGAAATCCTAATCATGTTGTTTATGATGGATCAGAGTACAGAAGATTTCCCAACTGGTTTCAGTTTGTTGAAGGCGTATATTGTCTTTCCGATTGTGGCTGGCCGGTTTAGACATCTTCATCCGTTCCGACTGCCTGTGATTGAAACCATGCTCCCTAGATAATTGAAGGACAATATGAGTAAAAGGAAAATATTATTCAATTTATAGGATTTTTGGGATGTTCTGAATTAATTTCAAATTTAAGACTTTCTGCATGGATCAATATTAGTTAGAGACATGAAAATCCAAAATCCCCACAAATCGTATGATCTGAATATCAATCACCAACTGAAAAATGACTACTGGATAGATATTTTTGAATCTGTCTGTACTGAGAAGTCTTGGCCAGTGGGTGGGGCCCACGAGTTGACGAAGTTAGAATCCTCCGTGTAAATTTCTGAATGGTCAGCGAACTTGGTTTTGTAATGACCTGAAGATCCCGGGTTCAATTCCTGGTGTGGTTGTCAGTGCACACTACTGAACAGCCCCTAAAATGAGCTGACAGAAACAGCTATCTGATGTTCCCTGGTTTTTCAATGACCTCTTTTACTGACCAGCTGATTCGTGACACAATCTAACAGAGGAAATATACAGTTGAATTGTTTGAATGAAAATATGCACTACTGCCATATAGATGTTAATACAACTCATTTTGAATGATTACTGAACAAAGAATATTCACATTTTCGATAACTTGCTCCTCATCAGGTTCTGCAGTTGTATATCCATCGATAATAATGAAAGAATGATTGTTGTTGACATCATTAGTGGTTTTCAAAAAGAGAGTAACATCGAATCATTTAGATCAGATTGCCAAAAGTTATTTGCAAATGGACCATTAATAGATTATAGTCCAAAATATATGTGTGTATGTGGTACTACAAAGTAAATGATTGTGAATTACAATCAATGTACCGTAATAATATTCTTATGAGTCATCCTCATATTAAATTCTATTCATATTGATTATAAACTTCAGATGGATTGATGATCATTTCAAGGACGGGGGGAGAGAAACCATTTGGGGTAGAAGGTTATGTACGTTGTATGTGTGTCAGTACGTAAGTTAACAACTATGTTTAGATAGAAAAAAAAGGTTATTTTTTACGAGTTGATCACGGACTGATATCAGTTAGAGAACCATTGAAAACCAGGGAGTACTGGACAGCTGCTGTTTCATCCTAGTTTGGGAATCATCGACAGTACGCACCCACTGGGATTCGAACCCAGGACCTTCCGGTTACAAGGCAAGCTCGTATACCATTCAGCCACTGGGACCCGACCCAATTCAATGACTCATGAATTCTAACTTCTACCAATTCGTGATTTTAGCGCGACCCCAACTATTGGGGCCTTGTAACCGGAAGGTCCTGGGTTCGAATCCCAGTGGGTGCGTACTGTCGATGATTCCCAAACTAGGATGAAACAGCAGCTGTCCAGTACTCCCTGGTTTTCAATGGTTCTCTAACTGATATCAGTCCGTGATCAACTCGTAAAACATAACTAATCCTTACAAACCAAACTATAGAAAAAAAAGGTTATTTAATGCAAGTGAATAGACAGGGGTAAGCGAATTTACTTGTACAGGATTGAGTGCCATGTCCAAAAAGACCCGCAGACTGCACAGCAGGCCAGGGCAGTAACAGTGGCTGGTTGGACCTGTTTCTTCCACACATACACACAGCATCGGTTGTTTTAGGCAGATCGCAGCATCCTCTACTGTTTGGAGTATTCGGTATCTGGATGTTTTTGGCAATTTATTTGTTACCCGATAGTTGATGGAAAAGGACTCTTCAATGATAGTTTTGTGGCCGGCCGGTTTGGACCAGATGGTCTAATATCGAACTGTTGACAGTTTTTACTACACCTTCATTTAACCACACTGGTAGATGTTTCCCGAGGGAACACGAAAAATCAAGTTCCTGGAGCAACGGCCAATATAACTCGCTCCACCACAATTTCAGTTTAACTGGTAGATACAATTATAGGTGGCTAGTCTAGGTACTTGATCTTTCCTTTGAGGGATCACAATCGGTCATGTAGAAAATACGACTTGCCAATACGATTAAGTCATATTTGCCAGGCTTAGCATTCTCTTGTTGCTGATTTTGATCGACTGGATTATGTAGAAGACGTTTGAAACTGAGAAGAAAAGAACAGGTTGGACTGATAGGAAGAATCGAGGCTATCTGAACTTGATAGATGATTTACGTGTATTGTCACCTAAATTCGAAGATTAACAGGAAAAGACTAAAAAAACTGGCACAGAAAGCATCAAAAACAGGAGTTCAAGTGATGAACGTAGAGAAGACAAAGGTGATGAAGATAACCAATCAACTAACCAAAAACAGCAACAACAACAACAAGCACCCATCAATAAATATCAGAGGGAAATAATTTGAAAGAGGTGTCACTTCCTTTACTTATCTAGGAAGCATCGTCTTAAATACAGTCACATGGCACGGATGAAGATGTGAAAACCAGAATCAGAGAGGTAAGGGACAGTTGTTCTTCACTTTGAAGTCCCTGTGGAAATCTTCTCCACTCAGCATAAACAACAATATTCGGATTTTCAATACCAATGTTAAGTCAGTCAGTCAGTGAGTCACTTCTTCTATATGGATTAGAAACTTGGCATACACATCACAAAAGGGATTTCCAATAACCAGCTACCCACTTCTCTGGCTCTATAGGGACGATGAGACAGCCGGGGGAGAGAATTGAATAGAAGAAATTCTGCGAACGAGCCAATCAAGAGCACATATCTCAACAAATATTCTGAGGGAAATAGAGTTGGACGGGACACAGGCTAAAGAGTCCCTGCGGGTGAAATGTCTTCTGTGTACATAGCTCTGAATTTGAATGAACAAAAACAAACATTTTGACGTTTAGAAGACAAAAGAAAATTTGAGCAAAGAATATTCTTTTTGATAATTTCCTCTTCTGGTTCTGTAGGTATATTTGTATGTATGTATGTATATAAAGAATATTACTCTAGAATAATCGTCATTAACAGCACTGACGTTTTTTGAATACTGTGAATTTGTTAAGATCAGTGGAATTACAGACAGTTGAGGAGAGACGCTTAAGTTTAAATAATAAGCATATAAAAGTGATAGTAAATAGAATATCAAATAAAGTTAAAGAGATCTCTACAGCAACAAATGAAGGAACATTGAAACCTTCATTGATAGCCACGGGGTGGTAGGGAAAATGTCTGAACCAACCAACTTCTTATTTTGGATATACACATTAGGCTTCTTAATACAGATTCCAACAGCCAGCCTCAGCAATATGTGTAATAGACAAACTCTAAAATTAAGATGAATTGTTATTGGGTAGATGACTATGAATGCCCCTTTGTTTACATAAACTTTGTGTTCTGTATCCACGAGATGAGGCAGTATAGATAGAGCTATGAATGAATTTCGTTTGTCCCTTACTACTTAACCTCTGTGCAGGGTGGAAATCCATCGGAAATCCAACGATGAGTGCACACCTAATTGTAGGGTCTGTGCAACTGACTGGCTCACTCCACAGCGAGAGCAGTCAAAATGTGATGATAGATACACATAGAAAGAAGAAGAAGCGAAATTAGTCAGTTTATCTTTTTTAACTTCAGAATGAAAAATCGGGATGGTTTTGAAGACACAGCATACTTCAGCTACACTGAATGCTCTTTTTACCAATGTGTTCCTTAGGCGTTGTGTTAATATCTCACTGATGTTATCATCACTGACGAACTGAAGTTGTAAGAACAAGGCCTTTCTTTTTCAGAACTGTTGGTTGGTACTTCAGCCTACCTGCCTTGACTTTTGATTCACATTTCTTATCGATGAATTTTTCTGGGTAACCATCCTCACTCAGCAACTGTTTAATAATCATTAATCTCTTCATTAAGACATACATCAGAGAACAGATTACTCTTGCTCTACGGCGGACCAAGTACTTTACTACATTGCGTGTGCATTTCAAAGGCATTTGTATTTTGAAATTTAAATGGTGTCTTCTCATGTATAGAGCTGGACAGTATTCAGTAGATCAGAATAATGCAATTTGTGCATATATGCATTCGTATCCGAAATAGTCTTCATTTGTGTGTAAAACCACCACATTTTATTACCACCTTCCATAAATCACCAGGACAGTTGTTTTGTTTGTTTGTTTTTTCAAAATAAATATAAATATTCAATAAAAAGTAAATTTTTTTCACATAATTTCAAATAAATTTATATATATTTTGATGCCACCAAAAAATTGCATATTTTATTTTTGCGTTTTCAATTATCTCTTATCATATTCCAAGTGTGTGTGTGTGTGTGTGTAATTCAATATTTCCAAGACACGAAAGTAAAGTTTATCACACAGGTGAACACACACTTTTGTGACAAAAACACACTCACACACTCACACACTTATGCACCAACGAATTAATTGAGATTAATGTCCCCGCTTGAAATAACTAACGTCCGTTAATAACACAAAGCGGATTTTGTTTAGCCGCGGTAAAAAACCTCCTCCTCAATTAGATGAAAACAAACAGAAGCTCTGTAGGATAGCCATTCATAAAGTACAGTGGGTGTTTTTTTTCATGGCTTACAAAAGAGACGATTCATGTTTGTTTTGTAAAAAAAAAATAAATAAATGACCAACCTATTATAAACAGCGATTTTCACATTAGGTTTATGTTCTGAAAGAATGCAGTCAGTAGAAAAAACACCGGCTGTTTTTGCAAAGCAAAGTACTCTGACTCGTTGCTAACGCGGAAACTGGTATGCCTCAAAGTGTTGACTGTGCTCTCTTCATTCCCTTTGTCTTTCTTTTTGCATGACCTTACTAGTAGTATTCTTACAAAGCTGACTTCATTAAATATATGCCGACTATCTGATCTTCAGGATGGAGTCAGCAAAAAGAGCAGCTATTGATAAACATTTTCAACCTGTTTCAAAAATGCTTCTTTTGTGATGCACCAAGTTTCTAACCCATACAGAAGTACTGGTGTATCATTGGTTTTGAAAAATTCTAATCATTCATGATAATTCAATTTCTAGGAGAAATCTGTGGAATAGCTTAACTTCTATTCAGAGACAATAGACTACACTGTCACATTTGATAAGATAAACTGCAAGCACTGCTGTATAACCATGCTGAAGTTTGCCGTAATTTTTTTTTATTTCTTTGCGTTCCCAGTGGAACATAGGGCCCCTTCAAGCTAGAGGCTTGAAGTTTTTCTGTAAAAGAGTGTTTGTTCTTACCGGATGGTGTTGCTAGCCTCATGGCTAACCTTCCCTCTTTACCAGTTTTATTACTGGCTTATCGATGTAAAGGAGTGCATCGCGGTGGCCAGGGGATCAAATACTGGGCCGCGTGCTTGGTCAGGCGAACATCCGACCGCTGTGCCACCGACGCATTTACCATACCGCACGATATTACGTATTTCGATATGAATGAAGTAGAACAGATTATAGCAAACAAACCAAGTTTATGTGATTATTATTTATTTTAATAAGGTTGAATATTACTCACACTACTCTTTGTATTAGGCCTTATCAGAAACTGATAAATACCATGAAAACTGGTATAGATAAAGCAACGACATATGCAACATAGACATTTTAACAGTACATCTCCCTCACATCCTGTTCTCTGCAGTGTCCTATTTAGCTGGACCCAAAATCTCCTGCTTTCACAACCACATTCACAATAGTCTCGTTTCCCGTTCAGGTTGTGCTGGAGAAATGACCATGCAAATGATGTCAGCCACTAGTCTCCTCAGTATGTGTCCAATCCATCTGCAGTTTCTTTAGAATATTTGATAAGCTAAATGTTATTGGTTGGTTCGTTCATTCATCGCCAGAGTTTGTTGTTGCTGATTCCTTCTGGCCGGCTGACCAGCTGGCTACTTAGTCTTCAGTATACAGCCAGCTACAAAAGGTGGCAGCCGTTGATAAAAGTCGGCAGTGACCTATTGGAAATGCTCTCCATGACATACACGCAGTGCACGTTTCTCAACGATAGAGAAGCATCGACTGACTGAATTCCCTGACATTTGTGTTGAAAATCCGAATCTTGTTGATTTCGAAATGATTTCAGGTTGGAGAAGGCGTATTATGGCTTTCAGATTCTAGCTAACTTTGACATCTTCATCGGTTCCTACTGCTTGTGATTTAGATAATGCTACTGCCTATACAATTTAGGGCGGGAAGTGACCTCTTTCACGTTTCACACGTTGATGGTGATTCCTGCTGTTTGTTGTTCTTGTCGTTGGTTATTTGCTTATCTTCATCGCCTCCGTCACCACCTTATCTATGTTCACCTGCATGAGGTCCTGTCTTCGTTGCCAGTCAGCCAGCCATTCTCTTCAGCCAATTTTTTACCATTTTTCGCCCACCTGCATACAACTCTTCGAATTTGTGTGATATTCAACGACATAAATCATCCACACGTGAAATCCAGATCTTATAGGGTTTCGTCACAGGTCAGTGCAGCGTAATCCTGTCTTCTCACTGCCAACGCACAGTCTTCTGCATGAAGCAGTCCACAAAAATCAAGAATGTCATCAGTGATTCCATGCAGCTTTTTCTTACTGCTGTCTTCACTTCTAAGGCTTCTCTGAATTTTCAGTTTGGAATCATATGACATGTGGTCTCATTGTCATGTAGCTATTGAATATGAATCGCAAATATTTCGCGAACATCGTAGTGTTCGAAGTAGTTTCCAAATCACTTCTCAGTCAAAACAGGCGAAGGCAATTTCAAAGTCGGCGAAGTTGAGCTGATAGTTAGACTGACATTCTGCTCTCTGTTCGATGGTGGATGCATACAGCTTTTATCTGATCCACAAATGATTTCCTTTTCCCCTGAAGCCTCATTATCTCTCAAAAACTCGCATTATACACCACATATTAAACAACAAACTGATTATCTATATCTACAAAACACGGTGTGCACCTTAAACCACCTCTTTTGTAAGGGTGCGTCAAGAGACATCAACAATTTTAGTAACTGCACAAATTGACGCATTTCTCATCTGAAAATGTATCTATCTCCAACTTCATAATTCGATCGAAATTCTGATCGTCGTATTTACCATTAATTTATCAGAAAAGACTGAGATAAATGGAGAACGAATGTTCTTTTCGATAAATTCACCCACTTCATCAGGTTCTACAGCAATGTGACAGTAATAATCAAAGGCATATTCGTAATATTATTTACAACAATAATGCTGTCTCAAACTATATTGATGAATGCATCGATCGACAGTATCGATAGGTGGTTACAGTTGACTAAAGCATCATCAGTAAGATAGACAGATCAACAGAGAGATAGAGAGAAATGATATGCATTCATATGACACTAAACTGACTGAATATCATATTAGACAGATAAATTCAGGGAAGTAGCACTCAGAATTTTCGAATTCATGGGTTCTACAGCAGGCCAGGAGGGTAACAGTCATGGTTGGCTGGAGATGTTTCTATTTCACTCAGATATCCTCTTAATTTAGGTGAAATCCAATGTCCTCTTCCTTTGAAGTGTTCAGTATCTAGAAACAGGTCTCTGATAATTTATTCAGTACTGGATAGATGATGTAATAATCATTTCCACAGTCGTTGGACTTCAAGATAGGATTTCCTAACCAAAAATGAGAAAGCTGCTTCCAACAACGAAGAAATTATCGAAAAGTTTCAGATAGTCACATACTGAGAGTCTACAATGTGTACTGATAACTAATTAACGGATGGATATGAATAAATGGACACCATCTAGATCAACCAGTAGTTCTTGGTGGACAGATCAAAGCAAGCTAAACACCAGATCATCGCCGAGTTTGTTCGCAGTCGAGATGATCGTCTGCATGACAGGTTTCACTCAGTTTGGAAAGTCGAGTCACATTAAACTACCCGAATCGTCATTGTCTGGCTGACCGGCCAGCTGGCTACCCACTGGGTTGAACTGTTAATATATGGAATCTAATTGATATCATGAATCACAAGCGAGGAAGCAAGCACCAGTGTAAGATGGTGTATACCACACAGAGACATTTGATCGTCAGGATTCTAGTGCTGTCAGGATATGCTTCTGATCCACTCAGCTGTCATCAAACATCATCATTAGCAGTCAACCAACACACCAAGACATGAACCTGGCTAAATCACCTCACCTATACTGCTACATGGGTGGGTGAATTCGAACAGCGCAAGACGGCGTTACAATAAATAGATGAATGCTGGTAATGGCTATTCATCAATGACAATTTCACCCTAAATGTACTATATTGCCAGCTATTAAACCCTCCCCCCACGCACGCACACACACACTCAGTATATGAAACACGACTGTCCTTGAAATCACTTTTGCAGCATGTTTGTTTTTTCTACCCACAAATGGTGTGCTTGCTGGGTAGTAGTGTTGTTTGTGGTGGTTGACAGGTGGTAAATAGTTGAAAAAAGGAGAAGGCTTTTGATTTTTCTGATTTGATTTACATAAATTTACTTGTTTCTGCATTGGAATATGCATAAAATTGAATTGGAATGAATAATGAAGGCTGATTTTAAGACAAACCACTTTGGCACGTTTTGAAAATCAACAACAAAAAGAGGCGAACAAACGAACAGTGATTGTGTTTGGTGTTCTGTTTGTTTGGTGCGTGTGTGTGTGCTGTATGTTGATTTGTGTGAATGTTGTTTTTGAAGGTGGTGATTTTGATGAATGCAGGAAGGTAGGAGGTATTTTGATGTAGTTGTTGAATGGCGAGTTGTGTCGAGTGTGATGTTTGTGGTGTTGGTTGTGTCGGTGACGGTGGTGGTGTTGGTGGTTGGGAATTCGTTGGGAATTCTGAGTGATACTGTGTAGATGTTGTTTCCTCTTCACTAGTAATGTTAACACAATGAGCTGGTACTCTTATGGAGTCAGCTTTGAGTGTGCATAACGTATCGGTAAGGAAAATGTCAGAGTAGATGTGTGTTATGTATTGAGTGTTTGGTGTATCCTTTCTGCTGTTTTACTACCTCTCGTCAACATAATTTCGAAAGCATATTTTCAGTTTTTGAAATGATGTGTGGTTTGTTCATTTGAGAGCATCAAAGTGTGTTGTGTTGTGATTCCAGTTGTCTTTTGGAAGATGGTCAGTTGTGGAGAAGTTCTGCAGGATGACTGAGGACTCATGATATACTGTATTGTTTTGTCTAGTTGTCGATCGTGAAATGTTGCAATGCTCACACTGTGTTGCACCACAGTGTTATCACTAAATTAGACACACACGGACACACGGAGTACCCTGCATATTCCTGCAGTATGTTGTGTACTCCATGTCTCTGGGGTTGGGTTAAATTGTGTGTTTATACGACGTGTCCAAATTGTTTTCATTTGTCACTGCTTGTTACCACTTTCGTCGTCGACTAGGATAATTCTCTCAGCTATGTTTGGATTGTAATTGAATACGCTGATTGGTGTTCCACTTATTGTAACTACTATTGTTGAACTGATATTATCGTGAATCCATTTATTTATAGATAGGCAACACTATCAGTTGTATTGATCTTCACCTGAATCATGTTTGAAGATGGTTAACAATATAGATGATTTTAATTGGAGGATTCCTGTGGTGGATATTGATTATTGTTTTCTGAAACATTCATGAATTCTTCTACGAGGATTTCTTCTGAGTATAAACATAATGACTTCACTAAATAGGCGTCATGAATAGCTTTCAATTTGAGAATAGCTGTTTTAAGGTGACTTTTTTTATGTTAACATGTGCTTGTTTGTATGAAAACACAGTGTTGTAAATATTATTCCTTTAAATATTTTTGCAGTCAGGTCAATAATCAACGCTAATTCTTTGGTTATTCTGTTTATCTGAGTACACTGATCGATCGTAGTTATTTTGGCTTACGTGTCATTTCTGTTCTGAATAGTTTTATGCGTAATACAAAAATGCCTAATTGGTGTGTGTTTTTGTCCTTTGCTAGTGAATTTTGCGAAAGTGTTGTAATTTATTATTGATTATGTCTTTGTGTCCCAAGTGGAACATAGCAATTCAACAACACAACTCCACTTTCTTGTATTTTCTGCTCTCCTATTCAGCTGTGTACACGATTGACAATGATCTGTAATCTCCTCCCGCAACTCACACAATCTCCTCCATGTCACCCTAACATCCACGACTTACTCATCGTTTTCAGTTCATCTTCCACTCGAGCGACGAATGGCCTGCATTGTGCGTGATGTCATTTTATGGCCTACTCATTGTATGTCAAATCCATCTTTATTTTCTCCCGCATGTCTTTTGAGTAATCGGCTCTTTGTGGGTTCGTTCATTCATTGCCAGAGTTTTTTGTTGCTAATTCCTTCTAGCGTCGGTGGCATAGCGGTTAGGACGCTCGCCAATCATGTACATGGTCCGGGGGTGGATCCCCGGTCGACGCACTCCTTTGCCTCGCTAAGTCAGAAATAATGCTGGTAAAGAGGAGAGGTTGGGCATGAGGCTAGCAACCCCATCCTGTAAAATAAACACTGCTACAGAAACTTCAAGGCACTAGCATGGAGCCCTATGTTCCACTGGGGAACGGGAAGGAAAATTATATTGTATAATTCCTTCTGGCAGGCCGGCCTACTGGACATTCCTTCTTCAGTACGGAGCTAGCCATCAAAAGTGACAGCTGGTGAAAAACGTCTGTAGCTGACTGTTGGAAATCCTTTTCGTGATACTCACCCATTGTAGGTTTTTGACCCATATAGAAGCAGTGACTGACTGGCTGACTGACTTCACTTCCGAATCTTGTTGTTTATGCTAGCTGAGGCGGAGTGGAGAAGATTTCCAAACTGATTTCAGGTTGATGAAAGAGTATCTCGCTTTTCCGATTCTGGCTGGCTTGCTGGTTGGCTTTGACATCTTCGTCCGTCCCGATTACCTGTGGTTGAAACGATGCTGGCCGCTTAGACAAGTGAAGGGAGGAAGCAACCTCTGCAAAATCTCTCTTGTTGATGGCGACTGGCGCTGATTGTTGTTGTCGCTGTTGGTTGTGGTTGTGGTTGGTTATCTCCATAGTCTCCGTCTTCTCTATGTTCACCCGCAGTTCTGTCTTCGTCGCCAGCCAGTCAGCCATTCTCTCCAGCCAGTTTTCGTTTGCCTGCAAGTCTTCCAGTTCGTGTGGCATTCAACGACATAAGTCAGTCACACGTGAAATCCAGATCTTCTACAGTCTAATCACCGGTCAGTGCACCCTATTCTTGTCTTCTCACTCACTCCCAAAGCACAGTCAGACGCATAATACAGTCCACCACGGTTAAGAATATCATCTGTGATAATAGGCAGCCCTTTCTTACTCCTGTCTCTCCCTTAAAGGCTTCTCTGAGTTTTCCATTGTGGTTCATCTGACAGTTGCCATTGTCATATATCTCTTGAATGAGATGTGGGCACTGCACTGCATAGTGTTGAAGCGGTTTGCAAATTACTTCTTGGTTAGCTCTGTCTGAAGCAGTTTACTGTGAGTTATTATCGTGTTGGCGAAAGTCAGTTTGTGCAATTTGACGGTGAACACAAAAACTCTTAGTTCAGACAAAAGGCTCTTTTTTCGGTGAACGCAGTTTCCTATTTAGCTGTACAAACGAATTTATTTGCAGTTTTTTTCATGAAGCATTGTAGTAACAAAAATGGTGACTTCTTAAGTAATGGGATGTATAATTTAATGCACGAATGAGTTTGTCATGAGGATACATAGAGAAAAGAAGGAAAATATGAAATTAAAGGGTAGCAATGGTTGCAGCAAGTAGATTACATAATGCACAATTTTGAAAAAGTGAAGGGTAACTAAGGAATAAGCGAGTTTCTCTGTTGATTAAGTAACAGAAGACCAAAGCAAAATAAAACGATTTGGACAATTTTAGCTTGAAGTATTCAGAAAAAATAATAAAGTAATTTGGACAAAATAAAAATTTTTAAAAGGTTTAGGGGTGACAGAAGTAGTCCGGCTTATACATTCATGTAACGATGGCCAAGGTAAGGAAAGTGGCTGTCGGAGTTTCTTCTGAACACGCACAGTTTGGCTTCTTAGGTGAATTCCTATGGCTTCAGTTCTGTGTGTGTGTAGAAGACGAACTCGTAAAGCAAAATTAAGATTAGAAGGAATGCGGTAAATAATTTTAAATGTTCTGTATTAACATCAACTTTATGCTCACTATCAACAAGGTGTGCTACGAATAGATCTTGTTTATCTCTTTCTTAACCACTATGCATGATACTGTTCGGAAATACGATGATGAATCTGCCTAATTGTACGCTCAGTGTAGCTGGCTCCGTAGCTGCTATCGAATTGGTAGACACACATAGAGGAGGATGCAAAATTAGGTAGTTTGTCCTTACTTCTCGAACGTAAAATAGGGGTAGTAGTGAAGAGACAACGTATCACCTCTACTGCATTGAAAGCTCTTTTAACTGCATTCTTCATCCCATTTCCGAACATCATCCTGCATAGTGGTTAAGCAAGGGACAAATAAGATCTATTCGTAGCTCTGTTTGAGCACGCCTTTTAGATAGTTAGCATAAAGTTGATGTTAATACAACATTCAAAGTTATTTATCGCATTTCTACTAATCTTAATTTTGCTGAAGCTATAGGAATCCACCTGAAATGTTAAACCACGGAAGAGTTATATGGGCTGTTTTTATCCCTTTACATTTCAAGTGAAACATGGGGCCTCTTCAAGCTAGCCTCATGCCCAACCTTCCCTCCTTACCAGTTTTATTACTAGCTTAGTGAGGTAAAGGAGTGCATCGCGGTTGCCCAGACGTCGAAGCCCGAACCACCTGCAGTTGGCGGCGAGCATTCTACCGCTGTGCCACCGACGCACACATTATAGTTATAAGGAGTTAGAAAACATAAACTAACGCAAGCCAAGTCAGCTACCATGTTAGTAAGAATGACTGAATAAATTTTTGTTTTGTGTGCATAGCAACCTTTTGCTGTGTCTAAATGGTTAGATTTGCTAGAAATGCAAGTAAGACGACAGCATATCTTCCTTGGTAGATTATTCTTCTTCCCTTCGTAGATTATTTTGAAGGAGGTATCTGTTGAGATGGAATGACCAATTTTGTTGACATGTTATTCTATTATCTCACTCCTGATACAGCCATCACTACTTTTCTGCAACGATGCGAGATAGTGAGTTTTTGAACCCCTTTAGACAGGATAAGCCTAGAACAAGCGATATACCTAACTCCACAGAAACACGTGAACCAATATGCGCATATATATTAATATTAGTGGTTACTGAGGTCGCATCAGTGAATTCCATTGCTTTTTACTGATTATTTCAAATGACTCCAATCTTCGAGACCTACTCAGTGCCTTAGTACAGACTAAGTGACTGCTATTCTCCTCGGAAAATGTGTAGACCCTGCATGTGTTATCCCATCGCTGATATTTTCAATGGATCATTTTACACTGATATTGTGCCGGCTTTTTGGAAAGGTATTCAAAATTCCTCATGTACCTAAATCCTCAGGTGAATTAGGCATTAAGTTTGAACGTTTTGTTATTACATCATGTTTTCTAGAAATAATGGAAAAACTGCTTTTACTTTTAACCTTCAAAACCTTCATTGAAAACTTCTAATGACCCTAAGCAATTCGCTTATCAACATGATAGGTGTACCTTTTAGATGACAGTGTTGTCTCACATCATAATATTGTCTCTAGGTTAGACAGAGGTGTTAAATATGTTCAGTGTGCCTTCCTTGATTACAACACATCTGCCTTCGACTCTGCACCTAAGCCCCTTTCGTTACACAAGCTTGCTGTGACACAAGCGGAGTGCTGGACTAATAAGTGATTTCATCCTTACTTTTCTGATAGGAAGCGATTCACTGTAATACAGTGGGAAATTCCCCACTGCTTTACTTACTCCAGCTGGTGTTCCTAATTTAACATTCTGTTCTTCCTCCTTTTCTGTTTTCCTCCTTCTTGCATGACTTGCGACATTTTTATGAAGTCAATTTTGTTAACTCTCACGATTATCTGATTTTTTCGACGTCGGTTACTTTTTAAAACGAACAACCTTCTATCAGAAATTGGTCATTGCTCCTTGTCAAATGGTCTTGAGCTAAATTCGTTTAAATGTTAGGTTGTTAATTAGTACGACTTACATGAACTGGTTTGTTCACATGGTTCTACTATTATACATTAATGTCACCGAAGTTGAAACTAAGCCGAATGTTAGATAACTTGGATTGTGTATTTCTTCTGATCTCAGCGGGTTTTCCCACATCTAGAAAGATATTTTGTTTAACTTTCAATGGAGGAAGTTAAGACATACAGACATTCCACAGTTAGTACTTTTATAGTTTGATAATTCATGTATTCTATCTATTGCGCTTTACTGCTCCCCCACAAATTCATCTTTCCTGGGCTTCTGATGAAAGACTTTCTTTATTACTCTGCGAAGGGCACTGAAAGCCGTCAGTAGGGCAAGGGAGACACCACTAAACGAACTTGTTTGTACTGTTGTAGATAGATACTTGGACTACTGCAAGAAATTGGCGAATATTATATTGGCAGACTCTGAGAATTCTCTCGATACACAACTCTCTGCTTACATGCATCTCATCAGGTAGAACTAGAAGCAACTATAAAAGACTTTATGCTCAGATGACCAAGTAAAAATACTCTACCACACCTTATTTAGCACACATTTTATGTATGTATGTTATAAACTGGAAGTTAGTGTGTGGTACGAAACAAAAACAATTCCTGTCCGACCAACCACTAAGACTTGGTAGGAGTAGGAGTTCGTGGACGATTTTGGATCATGTTCCAGCTCATGATGAAATCCTGTAACCAATCAATCAAATCCCTACAAACCAATACTTGAAAATAGATCCGGTGCTTACTAGGAACTTGCTCTATTCAGGAAGTTAACCTGGGGCTGTAGTGGGAGGCCGTGACCAGTAGGATACAACAGGCTGGAGTTGAGGCGGTAACTCATCGAATAAAACATTGAGAAGTGCTTGAATTGGCAGAATTTAGAATTCATGGTCTGGCTGGATCGGGTCCCAGTGGCTGCTTAATGGTCTACGAGCTAGCTCGCCTTGTAATTGGAAGGTCCAGGGTTCGAACCTGAGTGGGGTAGTTGCGTACTGCTAAAGAACCAGTCCCAAAATAGGCTGAAGAAATGGTTGTCCAGTAATCTCAGTTGGTTTTCCTATGATTTTCTAACTGATGTCAGGTCATGATGAAATCCTGTAACCAATCGATCAAATCCCTACAAACCAATACTTGAAAACATATACCAGTGGTATTGTTTCAGAATATCTTGTATCTTGTTACTTATTGAAATTCAATGCTAAAGTTTGCCTACTTCTGAAAATTCTACAGTTAATTGACGAAATTAAAAAACTCTCAGGATAACAAATTTTCTTTTCTTTTCAGTCACTTAAATAATACTGAAGCTTTACATTCGTTTATTAAGTATGCAAGTGCAAGAGTTCTTCATCAGTTACTCTGTGGAATGGTCCACTTCACTTATGTCAGACAGTAAAGCTAATGAAATTAGTGAAAGTTATCTTACACAGCTAGGTCAATATATAATATTTTTCGATGAACTTTTGTTTTTGATAATGTCATAGAGATGGCTCCTATGCACTCTTAAATCTATTGAAAGCGGAATCCTGAATTTCAGCAGTGATATCTTTTTCAGGGATTTTAATTCACAGTACCTGTACGATGACATTTTATTAAATGACACCTTGATAGGTTCGGAAATGTAGTAAATGTTTTATGATTAAGCAGTGTTTTTAGTGAATGTCTTTATATTTCATGGTGTATTGTCATAGCTTCTGCTAAAGTTTCTCTTTCAGGTTCAGAATTATCTCTAATGTAAGAGTAAAACTTGGGCTTTGTGGTAGAATGTAATTCCATATTAGATAAGTTTATTTTAAATGTCATACACAGTGATGTTGCCGTAATAACAACTGCATGATAGACAAGATTTCCAGCATAAATTATTGCCCATTGTCATAGCAATTTGATCACACGTTTTCACATTTCGTCTTAAATACATTTTCTCTCTTTCTGTCTCTCCAACTTCCCTTTGTTGTTTGTTGTCACTTTCCATATCTCTGGTATATAGGTGTTGCGTCATTCCAAATGCACGAGTGTGGTGTTGAATCGACAAACATAGCTTCAGTGCTTAACCTTTATCTCTCTCTCGCTCCACCTAACTAACTATATCACCTTTCAATACTCTCACCCTGTTCCACCCACCCTACAGTATATGTGATTACATGGAAGTAAACTGAGTGTAATACCTGAGCTTTGTTTCTTCTAGGCTATTTAACTTACTAAGCAGAGTCATTCCTACAAGGTCTAGCTAGATTTTCATTTTCCAATAATCTAGTTGACCCTGAAGTATTAGTTTTAGTTATCTATGTAATTGACCTCTCTCACAGTCATCATTACATCGTATTTGGTAAATTATATTATAGATATTCTTCATTGGATCTATTAAGACCTTAATCCAAGAACGTTTATCTGTTAGTGACTTGGTTGGTTGTTAGTTTTAAATGTCGCCCCGACTAATTACAACCTCATTGAGAATCCTGCGTAAGGCCTCTGATGATTGATGATGATAGATAGATAGATAGATAGATAGATAGATAGATAGGAAAATTTGAGCTTATTATTTCAACACATGTCAATCAATCCAGTGTCCGAAATCATTCACTGGTAGGTATTTTATTAAATTCGAGTTTTTATATCTTTGTCCACAAACATTATTTGTAATTTTTATTACACGATATTTTTTCAACCTTTGGTATTAACTTTTATTGAAAATCGATTATATGCACATAAAATCATCAGTATTTTATAGGATCATCAACTGTATGCATACAAATTTAAGTGAAGTCACAACTAAGTCTACGGGGTCTCTAGGGATTTGTGAATAACTTCAATGTATACTTCGCCTGCAAAAATAATAATAGTAATAATAAAGTCCTCACAAACCCAAAAATATAAATATTGAACTCCTGAATCACTGTTGAAAAGTCATACCTATTGTGGTCTATCCTAAGACGGTCGTGCTACACCACAAATTGAAACAAGTTGGGGATACACTACGTTCTGATCAGGTGGCTATATAGTCAGAGGGCTTCAATATTACATAAGTTTATTTTAAGTATCAAACAATATGTCAAAGAGCTGCACTTCGTAACCTGAAGGTGTTGGGTTCCATTTCATGGTATTTTCGTTGATACATATTGCTGGAGAATTCCAAACTACGACAGAATAGTCATCTGTTGCTCCATAAATAAATCTAAGTGTTACTTGGTGATGAAATCTACAGTGGAAGATGGTTCAACTGCGTCACTGATAACACTCTTCCCATTGAGGCGTCTATTGACAGATGAATGAATAAATGAATAAATAACGAAATCAATTGTGCCGCTTAATAGAGTTCGTAAACTAGCGCTTCAACTACAGGCCCATGTCACGGATGACAATGTTAAAAATAAAACTGTAAAGGGAACACAGATCTTTGTGAAAATACAGATCGATGTGAAAATTTGCTCCCCTTAGTGTAAATAAAAAACTGCTAGTCTGATGCCTAATCTCCCATGCCCCTTTTTCGGGCTTACTACAGGTCAGGAGATATTAAGGAATACGTAAGCTGAAAATCGAACCCGGACGTCTCACATGGCTAGGAACCATTCTTCGAACACTTACAAATTTTGTAAAGTTTTGAATTTCAGTTTTCAAGTCTGATCACCAGTTGCGCTCAGTTAGTGGATTACTGGAAGACAGGGGAGTACTGGACAACTTTGTCGCTCTAGTCTGGTACTCGACATAGAACTTTGCACATACGTGTGGCAGTTCAAGTCGCCACATTCCATGTAGCACACAAAGGAAGAGAAGAAAGTAGGAGAAATGCATAATATAGACAGAAAGTTGAGGTGTGAGACAAAGGAATAGTAATAACAAAGAACATTTCATTGGAAATCATAAGTCACAAGGAGTGGATGCATCTGCGCCACTGACAACGATTTTGAACCATGTCATCAATTGTTTCCAACCATTGGTTTTTACCGTCCCGACGACCCCAACCAGGAAGTATACATCTTCCTACGTGGCTTAGACTAACTGTTGTGGATTTCATTGACTGGTGCCATGTTTTGGTTTGACCGCCGCTAGTTTTTTTCCAGTCTGACCATATATCAGCTAACATTGCCCGTTGAGGAAGGTGATGACTAGGCATATGTAACACATGTCCCAACCATCTCAGTCGATGTAATTTCACAGTCTCGTCGACTGATTTCCCCTTCTCCTTACCTAGTACTCAACGCTTAACCTCAATATTGCTCACCTCATCATACCACTTCACACGGGAGATAGAACGCAGACACCTATGATCGAAGACAGTTAATCTTTTCATGTCTTCTGCTCTCAATGGCCAGGTCTCACAGCCATAAAGGAGGACGGAGCGGACTGTTGAGCAGTACACACGCCCTTTGGTCGATAGTCGGATATCGCACTCAACGGTAGTACTCACACAACAGGGGTCGAAGCCACCGCCATCCGGTTACAAGGCGAGCTAGTAAACCATTTCAGCCAGTGGAACCCGACAAAATGGTTCATGAATTCTGATTCCTTTGGTGCGATTAGTAGTCAGTTTCATCCATTAGTAGTATTTACCTTCACGCCTGACATCATAAACCCCACTGATTACTACTTCTCACCAGAAGGCCAGGTAACGTTTTCCTGTAACAGGTCACTGACGATTATGATCATGATTAATGCACCTACAGATAGTCTATGCCAAGATGGAATTGTGACTGAAATCGGACCCATAAATGGGGTATATTCAATACTGGGAATGTTTATCTACTCATCTTGTAAAGTAATTACTTTGATGCATTACAAATTTTTTATCGATTTTCTGTTTTATTCCCTTTTTTGTTTTGTTTCGATCCATTTGTAGTCTGTGAAGCAAATCTTAACTGATGAACAGATATACGATGATCAATGGTCAGTAAGCAGAAATAAATCCTACTTTGTGGTGAGTCTTCATATTATGCTTTCACTATCCTTCTGTAAACACTCTCCAAATAAAGTAGCCAGTCATATTAATATATATATATATATATATATATAACTTGGGCACTGTAAAACTATGTAATTCGTTTCTGACCACCTCAATTTCCATATGGGGTGGCTAATATCCCGGTTGTGGTAGATATATTCATGAATAGGTGGAGAAACTTAGCAACTGAAAAGTTCAACCCCACTTAGAAAGTATGGTGGAAGTATATAGATGACACATTCACTGAACTTAGAACACAGAACATAAATAGGTTTCTTTGAACACATAAACTCGAAGGTAGAGGCAATGCAATTCACTTGTGAATTGGAAAGTCAGGAAGGGGAGCTTATTATTTTAGATTATAGCGTAAAAAGGAAAGAAGATGCGAAGTTAAACACTAGTGTTTACAGGAAACCCACACATTCAAACAGATATTTCGGATTTCCAATCATCCCATCCTATTTCAGTGAAAATGGGATTGATGAAATGTGACAAAGTGACAATAGGGCACAAAAACTAAGTAGTAAGAAGGAAAATCTAAGACAGGAAGTGAGACATACAAGAGAAGCTTTGAAACTTAATTAATAATTACCCTGATAAATTAATCAGGAAGTATGTAGGGAAATGTAAAAATAAAATAAATAATAAGATAGTAGTGTGAGTGATAATAATCATAATAATATTAATGACGACATGCATGTAAAACATGCGCAGGATAATAACGACACCAACAATAGGGAATCTAAATCTTCAGTAGTACTTCCATACAAAGAAGGAGCCTAGGAAACCTTACTCAGAATTCTTAACAAGGCAGGAATAACAGTGACTAGCATTCAAACCCACAAACTCTATTAGGAACAAGCTTTGTCGGTTAAAGGATCAATTCTGTGGGGTCAATCAAACAAAACAATTTAGTCTATCTAATACGCTGCAATGATTGTCAGGTCAAATACATAGGTCAAAGTAGTAGAACGGGATCATTCAGAGAGACTAACGGAGCAGAAAAGCCTAGCAGCAAAATCTAGATTAGTTGACCTGAATAAGATAAGAAATCTGGAGAATAAATAGCTCAGCTATGGGACTCACTACATGCACTTACACACAACCCTGCAATATAGGATGATGGGGTAAGATGACAGTTTTAAAATCTAATGTAACAGAGTGGAAGTGGGATGCGAGAGATTGATAGCGGAAGCTTTATTCATCGAATCAGCTGAAAATACTTACAGGAATAAAAATTATTCAACACAGTTATCCACTCGGACATCTGGAAAATCCTACTAACCTCATAGACGAGTGGCAAGGAATAAAGAAAACTATAAAGCTCAAGTTTCCAAGTTGTTTAGTGACAATCGATGATTTGGTTATGAACAATAAATAAATTATGCTCGAAATGTCATCCAGTAAATAATGCTATCTCACTGTGTCATAGATCTAATAAAGACATTAACATAGAAACTAGCCAGGCTTTGCAATAAACTTTTCTAAGATTTATCTTAGATTATTATTACTTTTATTGTCATTATGCCCTTGAGTCCCGGGTAGAATATTGGTCTTCAAGAGGACATCTGCATCTCGTCATGTTCTCTAAGCACTGGTCCTCCTGGACTGTGATGTCACTTAATAATCCCCTCGGCGTGTCTCCCACCTGTCTCCATTTTTTTCCAAATATTTATTGAGCAAATGGTTCTTGATTGGTTCATTTCCAGAGTTTCCTGTTTCTAATTTTTTTCCACCGACCATCTGATCTTAAGTATTAGGCCAGTGAAGAGGTCAGCTATTGATAAAAGTCTGCATTGGCCTATTGGAAATGCTTTCCGTGACACGCGCGCCAAGTTTCTATACCGAATTTTATTGTTTATGCTGAGTGGAGAAGATTTCCAGACTAATTTCAGAGTGATGGAACTGTGTGTGTATGTTGCCTTTCCGACTCTGGTTTTGACGTTGTCATCCATCCCATGGGGTTGTAGTTGAAATGATGCTGCCTGGATAAGTGAAGGAAATGATCCCCCTCTCAGATTTCTTTTGTTGATAGTGATTAGTACTTCTTGTTTGAATTGGCTAGTCGTCTTTATCACCCTCTTTTTTATTCTGCAAATTCACTTGAGGCTCAGTCTTCGCTGCCTTCCTCTCCTCCCAACCTGTTGGTTTTCGCATTTAAGTCTTCAAATTTATGTGAAATTAGACAAAATAATTATAATCTATTTTATTGCAAACACAGCCCTTATAATGCAGAACGGAATTCTCAGTATTTGTCACAATATTGTATCTAATATACCCAAAATATAAATGACATTAACCAGAGGAATTTGTCTACATTTACACTATGAATAATGTCAAAAATGTGTAAAGTACAAAATGAGAATAATAACTATGATAATGATTATAACAGTGGGTTTGTTTTAAACAATATTGTCGATACAGTATGAAAACTTTCAGCATACTATTATAGAGCGTTGAATCTAATTTTATACTAACATAGTAGCGTGGTGAAGGGAAAAACAAAAAAAAGAATAACAATTATTACAGAGCTTAAATCACGTTTACACTTATGAGAAACTAAACAAAAACAACAGTAAGGATTAGTGGTATAAGGATGGAGAAATCTGTTTATTTACTAGTGGTGAGAAGGTTAATTAGTTTGTCCGTGACACTATTTTCATCACATAAAATACGTGCAACGAATATGTTATTGTGGGATTATTTGTATACTTACACGTGACGTGTGCGTAATAAGTCTTTTGAAATGACTTCTTGTTTTGACCTGAGGAGACACAAGGTGAAAGCTGTGATGGATACTCACACTCTGACAAAATCCCTTTAGCAAACGTTTTGCATGAAATCAAGTGCGTATCAATGACGATGTCAACAATATAGGCTATTAGGATACCACTTGCCCTATTGACAGTCTTCAGAGTTCTACGAAGTATGATATAGACTTTTTTGAAGCAACCCAGGGAAGAATAAGGGTGAACAGTAAAGAAGAATGGATAAGATGCACGAGTTGACAAACTGTAAGAGGAGGGGTTGAGTTATGCCTGAGTACCTTAACTTCTTAATGTAAAAAGTCAGATGAAATATATTTTTTTAGGAATCGCTAAGACATGGGAAGACCAGGATAGATCAGAAGAAAGAATTAATCAAAGATACTTAACATCAGACTTGATTTCTATATTACTATCATCAATTTTACAATGGTCATAGGAATGAACAGCTTCATTCACGTAATGTAATTTGGCTAATATAGTCTAGAAGTCATTGACAAAGATCCAAAGTGTTCACTTAATCTGGTTACATTCGCAACCTGCCCTGTGATTTCAGGCAAACTTTCTTCTCTCAGCGTCACCTTTCAACGGTTTGTTTCGCTTTCGTGTATTTACGAACATGAGTAGTCCAAATGAATGTTTCAGGCGGAAACGATATAAATCCAAACACATAAGATGGCTCTAGGTCTTTCAGAAAGTTATTGCACAGACTTCATTTATACCGTCGGATAATGTCTCACATCGTTATCACTAAACAATACTGACATTCGAAGTACAGTTTGTTATAGAAAATTTCTTTCTAAAATGTGTGTGTATCTAACTAGCTTACTTTAGATTTGGGATAGAATAACAAGAAGTTAGTGAGAGAGGCCCTGCGAGTTGATTTGTGAATTGAAGACTAAACGAATCTTTAACTATTGGTTCGCAGGGATTTCATTGGTTACAGGAGCTGACATAAGTTAGATGACCATTGGAAAACCAGCTGGGAGTACTGGAAATTGGTTTCGTTCTAGTTCTGGACCTGTAACCAATCAAATCCCTGCAAACCAACACTTGGTGATTAGTCTGATACTGCTCACTAGCGACTGATAATATACAGGAAGTAGCTGGACTTCTAGCGAGAAGTCGTAACCAGCGGGGTGCATCAAGTCAGGCAAGAGGATGGTTACTCGCCCGTGACATTGGCTGGTGGTTGCGCTATATATATATATCCTAAATTGGAAGAAGTTGAAATCTGTGAGCCATTTGATCGGGACTGCCTAACTGACATCAGAATTATCATCAAAGGCCTCTAATACACACTAAAATGTAACTTTAAACAGTGGAGAAAATGTTTATTCTGATCATTAGAAAAAGTTAATACCTACATTCAGTAGGCATTCCAATGACCCTTGTTACAATTAGTGTATATAACTATCCTGTTTGTTGTTTTCTCTAGCATAATGTTGTTTAAAGCTGTAACGATTCATATAGATAGATGGTGGGTCAGGGGGTGGAAGGCTCTCCAAAGAGGTAATAAAGTAACAAAGAAATAATAAAAATAATGAGATGAATTTCCTGCTCCTTGTGTCTAGTCTGATGCTACAAGTTTCAACAATTCGACAAGATAGACAACTGTCTACGCTTGATTCCTAAACTATTTGAGTCGTTTGACTGACACGGTGTGCTTGCTCTACGCCTCACAGTGGTGAGTAGCAGCGTAATTAAGTAGTTGTTATCAGGAGGTTGGAGACAATTGGTAAGGAGCCCTATCTGTACCTAGATTCTGTGCGTTTTGGAACTCACTAGTCAGAATGCAGTATGTGCGGCCTTGAATTAACTCATTTCCCCACTGAGATTCGATCCCGTACCACCCAGTGGTGCAGTGAGTTAGAGAAGCCACCACTGAGCTATTTGTGTTTTGCAACTGAACTCTTATAGAGTTCAGTCTGCACCAAACGATGGACTAGACGCATGACATAAGTTATTTACTATCTAGCTTGCAGTCAAAGTATCTAATACAACCTTGTAGGAGGTCCATCGCCAGCCCGAATAGCTGAGTGGTAACGTCTCTGACTGCAGGCAGCGGTGGATGGCGTGAATTTTAATCTCAGAGGGGACACGGATTCCTCTAAAGTTTCAGATACGTCTTACTGACTGGTGTGTGCTAAAAAAGTACGAAACTAGGGCCCAAGACTCCTTGCCGACTCCTTCCATCTGTCCACAAATAAATAAACAGCATTTTATTTTGTTCTCCTCATCATTAATATATATTTTGTTGTCTTTATTTCTAATAACGGCAAAGCTAAAGTATCATGGCCAAAGTCAAGGTCTATCAAAATTTAACCTTCAAGAACCAATCAGATTTAAGGGACGCTATGAAAGATCATTCCAGATCAATGCATGCCTATCTTTTTTGTAATTATTCTCCAAGTAAATGTATACTGTTAGTTAGGTAGAGTTATGGTTTGTAAGATTAAGGTAAGAGTCTAGGGTAAAGGTTAGAATTAGGGTGATGGGCTAGGAGTACAGTTAGCCTTACGGGTAGGAGTAGGTTGAAGAACAGTGTCAGAAATACCAGTGAAACTCAAAGTACCATGATCTGCAGTCATCTGGATGAATACATTTGTCACGCATGATATGTTTTCCCCATAGATTGTTGGTGTTATAACTGGGAGACATTCTTAGAACACATAAGCGACAATTATACAGTGAAATATCCGCTTTTTACAACGTTTTTCAATGGATTTTTCAACTATTCGGCGACTTTTTTGCATCTGATTTCTGATTGGCTGTTCAAGGTCATTGCGACTTTGGCTATGATAGTTTAACCTTGTCCTAATTAACTTACCGTCTTATTTTCCCATTTAAATATTCTGCTAATCATTTTTTCCCCTTACTATGTGTTATGCGAAACACAAAATTGGATGCGATACATGTGGCTTAGAATCCCACTCTGTGTTGTTTGGAATAAAACGATTAATATTTCATTTTGTAACATGGATGATTTCAGTATGGTTGACATACGAAGAGAACTTGGGCATTGTGGTAGATTATAAATCCATTATGGATAAAATTTATTTTGATAAAGTCTCACAGTGTTTGTTATACAGTAATATTAACTGATGATCACACTTCGAGCACAGTTTATTGCTGCTTATCGTCATCATAATAATGCCCTACTCATACAACTTTCCAACTTCGTTTATATGATTCCACTATTTCCCATCTCTTGAGTTCATCAGTGGTAATATTTTTCATATTTCTGTTATTAGTGATGATGAGTCATTCCTTTGCAAGTGCTGGGTGTAGATTGTTCGATGAAATAAAATTCAGTCACCTCACCCGTTATCTAAGTAGTACAACAGAAAACCTAAATGATGAAATGAAACAGATAGAAGAATGGCTGGTTGGTGTTAAATGACTAACTATCCTCTAAAATTGATTAGGAAGATCAGAAAAGGTCGAAAGCAAAATAAAAATAGTGGTGAGGCTAATAATCAAAATAACATAGGTAAGACGGATTATAAGACATTTACAGTATTTTTACCATATAAGGAGTTAGGGGACATCTGATACCCTCCTTACCTGGGATTCTTAATAAAGCAGAAATTAGGGTGGCAGTGGTATTTAAACCTACAAACTCACTCAGAGACAAGCTGTGTAGGTTAAAGGACCCTGTAGGTTAACCCAGTTGAACAAAATAATATGATTTACAAAATACTTTGCAATGACTGTGGGTTAGGTCAACTACATAGGTTAAACTAACAGATGAGGAGCAGTGAGATTATCAGAACATAAGAATTTAGCTTAAGTTAGAATGAATGACCCCGCGAAGATAAGTAATGAAGAAAGAAAAAAGCTCAGCACTACATTGCAGTGGATGCATTAGCACACAACCACACAATAGGATGGGAGGGAGAGAGTCTAAATTTTAGAAAGAAATAGAGGTAGATGGAGATAGAGAGAGAGAGACTGATTACTGAGTCATAGTTCGCCGAATAATCTACACGCAAAGCAACACGTGCCATTGGGAATGACTCATCACTCACACCAGAAATGTGGTTAACGCCACTACCAAGCAAATCAAGAGATGAGAAATTTTGGTTCAGCATAAACGAAGTTGGAAAGTTGTATGAGTAACTTCATATGATGATGATGAAGATGATGAGTAGCAATAAATTGTCCTCAAAGTGAGTGGTCATCATCAGTAAATATTACTACATAACGAACACTGTGAGACTGTGAAAATAAATGTTATTTAAAATGGAATTCAGTACGGTTGCTTTCATTGGTCGATGAGTCTTTTAGCCTTACTGTAACGACAGAAGACAAGGTCCATGCAACAAATCGCTTATTGAGGAAATCAAGAGATATTTATAGATTTTTGTATGCATTATTATTAGCGTTACTGTTAGCGGAGAAGCAGCTGGTCTTAATTGGTTGTCTTCTTGCTGAAGATTGTTCTGTTATCTCTTTATGACCGTTTCTCAGAAAATCAAGTCATATAACTGTAATTCATATTTCCACACTTTAAATCCTCTGTGATTGGCTGTTAGTTTTTTCAAGGTTAAGCTTTGTTATCGTTTTTCTCATGACCCTGATTCGTGACTTGAACATTAACGTAAATTGTTGTCTACAATTTTGGCTTACAGACAGCTGTCACCATATAATCACTAGACATTTTACACGTTCATTACCCCATTTCAATTCAATCTGTTTACTATAACATATATTACACAGTCCAATAGTTAAAAGTAATACCATTCTATAATCAGAATAGTGCGTCGGTGGCACAGCTGTAGAATGCTTGCCACCAACCACGCATGTGGTCCGGGGTTCGATCACCGAGCGACGCACTCCTTTACCTCGTTAAGCAAGTTATAAAGCTTGTAGAGAGGAGAGTTTGGGCATGAGGCTAGCAACCCCATCCTGTAAAAATAATCACCATTGCTACAGAAACTTCAAGTCTCTCGCTTGAAACCCTGTGTTCCACTGGGAACGGGAAGGAATGAAAAAAAATAATAATCTGAATATCAATCACCAGATGCACTGATGGCCACTGGTCGGATGTCCTGAAACTGTCTGTGGTGAAAAGTTATGGACGGTAGCGTCCACTGAGTCACAGTGAATTTGAGGCTTATAGAAGGCATTGGCGCAGGTAGTACTACTTTACGCAACTGATACTCTCCGTATTCTTAATTCATCAAATTTCTGCCCAATTAGCTGAATAATCTATGCGGTTGATCTCGTAATCTGAAAGTCCCGGATTCGATCCCTGAGGCAGTCATGGCTGTGTACTGCTTAGGAGTCTGAAACTAAGACAAAAATACTGTCCAGTGTTCCCTGATTATCTTTTAAGTTATGTTGGCTTGTGACAAAATCTAACAAAGGAAATTAAAATAATATTATCCTTTGATTTTCTACGTCTACCTATCCATTCTCCGTAAATTCCGAAAGTTTCAAGCTTCTCCACGGATTGATATAAGTTAGAGAATCATTTAAAACCGCCAAGGAGTACTGATCAGCTGATTCGTTCTTGTCTTAGACTCATCAGCACTTCCCATATTAAATCCATGACTTCGACTTACAAGGTAAGCTCGTAGAAAATTCAGTGACTGGGAAAGAATCCAAAGGTCAGCCAAACCCGACTTGGTGAATTCCACCGATCATGATTTCACACTAGAACTGCAGAAAACTTCATTGTGAGGTGAGTAACTAGTGAGAATTCCAAGGGTTGATTTGCAGGGATTTGACTTATCTAAAGAATGAACACTAACTTACTTCAGTCTGAGAACTACTGGAGACCTGAAGGGTGTACACTGTAGCCGTTTCATCCATGTGTGCCACTTTTCAGTAGTATGCACACATGAACTCACCAGGCATTAAATAAATTATATATTTATCCATTTCTATTGGCTTTGTGCACACTTACACTTTATGACAAATACGAATGCACACACAAACGAATTCACCTTATACATATATGCAAATATTGAATTTGACAACCTATAAAAACAGAAAATTGGTCTAGCTACATACTCCAGCTTGGAATATGAGCATTTCAAATCTTGTCTAGTGGATTGTTGTTGTGATTCATTTAGAAACATCAAGTAAGAATTTTAAAAGCATCCTGACAAAGGAACACAGATAGGAGAACTGGGAAAGTTGATAAATGACACAAGATCGATAATTACAAGGTCTGGTAAAGGGTCAAGGGCAGCTTTGTGATGGTAGGAGACGTGAGACTTGATAAAGGAATGTTTACTTGCAATTTGGTATCTCTATAGATAGCGAAATTAAGTACACCTTATCTTCAACGCACAATTTGCACAGATCTAATTTGTGTTACTTCTAACCTTCCTTCATATTGTGTTTCATTGTGTTCCATTCGCATTTCCCAGGTATCTTCGCAAAGTTGTATCATCTGCTTTGTCTGACATCAAATCTATCTCCTTGCTATTCGATGTTTTTTATACCGAAGAACTTCTCTTTATATTTACTACTGATAAATCTTATCAGTAGCACCTACCGCAGTTTTCCTTCACAGAAATTCTACATATTGACACTTAAGCAGAATTTTCAAAAGCTGATGGAGAGCAAAGACTGATATAATAAAAGTGGTAAATAGAATAACCAGAAGTTGACAGAAACTGAGGAAGGGACTCATACTTTCCTCAGGTTTATTTGACGGAAACAGACCCCTGAGACATATATGCACCAAGATTATACCGCTTAACTAAAGTATAAACACCTCAAGTGTCGTTAAAATCGATTCTAGACAAGTACAATTCACCCTATTATGCTTTAGATAAATGATTGTTAACTATCCAAAAGTCCCTCCATGAACAGCTAGTTGAATATAGTGTCACAGATGTGCATGAATTCGCAGAGAGAATTAAAGATAATAACATCAAAGATAAAACTATGATATCTTTATTCAAGTATTGGTTTGTAGGGATTTCGTTGATTGCTTACAGGATTTCATCATGAGCTGACATTGGTTAGAGAACCACTGGACAGATGTTTCGTCCTAGTTTGAGACTCTTCAGCAGTACGCGCCCACGGGGTTCGAAACCAGGACCTTCTGGTTACAAGGCGAGCTCGTAGACCATTAGGCAACCACTGGGACCCGATCCAATTTTCCATGAATTCTAACTTCTGCCAATTCATGATATAGAGCAACCGCTAGCCAATGTCTTCGACGAGTATTTGTCCTCACACCCAACCTGCTGTACCCTACTGGTCACGACTTCCCACTGGAACCCCAGGTAACTACCTACCTGAATAGGGCCAGTTGCCAGTGAGCAATGTCAGCTCATGATGAAATCCTGTAACCTATGATATCTTTAAATGTAACATCTCTCTTCACAAATGTATCTCTAATTGATGAAACGGTTGACTACATCAGTGAACGAATAAATTATAAGTCAATAAGCATTGGGATTTTCAACATCAATGTCAAGTCTCTCCTTCCATACAAGTCAGAAACTTGGAGTGAAACGAAAATGATTTCCAACAGGCATGTGAAAACTTTAATCGCCAGCTGCCCCCTTCGCTAACTGGCTGCATCCTGAAGACCAAATCTCCAGAAAGAATTAGTAACAAGAAACTCTGCCAATAAGCGAACCAACCAAGAGCAGATCGACCAACAGATATATAGGAGAAAATGGAGATGGATTGATTGGGCATACATTGAGGAGACGGTCGAATGATATCGCATTCAATTCAGGCCATTACTCGAGTGGAATCGAAATGGGAAGCGATGAGTGGGTCGTCGGTGTGAGGTTGACATGGAGGAGATCGTATGAATTGGAGGAGGAGATGAGAGATTATGGGCAATCGTGGACCCAGCTGAAGAGGACGGCAGAAGATGGGACGAAGTGTAGATGTGTTGTTGAAGGCTTAGGTTTTCCTCGGAAGTCAAAGGAATAATAATAATAAGCATTAGAATCGTACTGGAAACCCTTAAAGAACTGTTATTAAATATACCATGAATATGACTGAATTTTAAATTTGACCGTGAAATCTATAGACAAGTTGATGGAGTGTCAGTGGGCTCTCCATTGCGTCCCATGTAAACAGTTTTCTTCCTGAGTAAACCGGAAAATGGTTCCTTAAACAATCTTATCAGAAATTCTCCATTCTATTGCCGACACATGGATGACACCTTCGTTCTTCATCAAAATGGTCTGGGGTTCTATCCTCAGCCAACGCACACCTGATATTAGTCGTCAGGCTGCTAAATTTGGGCTGTGAATATGACATGCTAAAAATTCTATAGTTAATGTGTCGAGTCAAGCTATAATAAAATAATAAATAAATAAATAAACAGGAGCGCAAATAATATCTCAATTTAATGAAGTACATTCAGCTGCCAGATTCACATGTGAAGTAAATTCCCAAAGTAAAATCGCCTTTTTAGATGTCCTACTAACACGAAGACCAGAAAGTGGAATTAAAAGAAATATGTCTAGGAATACTACTTGAACCAGTAAATAAACACATTTTCACTGCTTTGATTCTCTTTGATATAAAAAAAATTTCGTAAAGACCCTCAGCTATGAGGAAGAAGTATTTTTTCAGAAGATTATCCAGTTTAATATGAAAGTGAACTTGTATACGACACTTTAATTGAAAACAGCTACCCTTAAAAACTTCAACAACAAAAACACACGATCAAAAGAGTACAAGAGAATTCTTCTTCTGTATCTATTAGCAACAAGCCACTACATATAAACAACTACAATTCTAAGTGCAATATCAATAAGCAACAAGTTGAGAAAATCGATTCAGAGAACGAATAATTTCGGTAAGCTTCGGCCAAAGTGATGATTGTGAAACTGAAAGACGAAACTATCTGGACTAGCCACCTCTAATTATATCTCTGTGTATTCAGCTGCTGCCGCGTGACCAGTTATTTGCCCACTTAAATTTTTCGTTCCCAGAAACACCTACCATTGTAGCCATGTAATGGTGTTGTTAAAACTATCAACAGTTCAGCATCGGTCTAAACAGACCAAAAAACTGGCTAGAAATGCTAAATGTCCTTCTTTATCATCTATCCAGTACTGAATAAATTATCAAAGACCGAACACTCCAAAAGAAGAGGTCATTGGATTTCACCTAAATTAAGAGGAGATCTGAGTGCAAAAGAAACAGCTCCAGTCAACCATAATTGTTACCCTCCTGGCCTGCTGTAGAACCCATGAATTCGAAACTTCTGAGTGCTACTTCCCTGAATTTATCTGTCTCATCTGATATTCAATCAGTTTAGTGTCACATGAATGCATATCATCTCTTCTCTATCTCTCTCTCGATCTATCTATCTTACTGATGATGCTTTTGTCAACTGTAACCACCTATCGATACTATTGATCGATGCATTGAATATAGTTTGAGACAGCATTATTGTTGTGAATAATATTAAGAATATGCCTTTGATTATTACTGTCATATTGCTGTAGAACCTGATGAAGTGGGTGAATTTATCGAAAAGAACACTCCTTCTCCATTAATCTCAGTCTTTTCTGATCAATTATTGATAAATACGACGATCAGAATTTCGACCGAATTATGAAGTTGGAGATAGATACATTTTCAGATGAGAAATGCGTCAATTCGTGCAGTTACTAAAATTGTTGATGTCTCTTGACGCACCGCTACAAGAAAAGAAGTGGTTTAAGGTGGACACAGTTTGTTGTAGATATAGATAATCAGTTTGTTGTCTAATATGTGGTGTATAATGGAAGTTTTTGAGAGATAATGAAAATTCTGGGGAAAAGGAAATCATTTGTGGATCAGATAAAATCTCTGTGCATCCACTATCGAATAGAGAGTAGAATGTCAGTACGACTATCAGCTCAACTTCATCGACTTTGAAATCGCCTTCGCCAGCGTTGACTGAGAAGTGATTTGGAAACTACTTCAAACACTACGACGTCTCCGAAATATTTATGATTCTCATTCAGTAGCTATATGACAGTCAGACCACATGTCATATGATTCCAAAGAGAAAATTCAGAGAAGCCTTAGAAGTGAAGACAGCAGTAAGAAAAAGCTGCATGGAATCACTGATGATATTCTTGATTGTGGTGGACTAGTTCTTGCAGAAGACTGTGTGTTGGCAGTGAGAAGACAGGATTCCGCTGCACTGACCGGTGACAAAACCCTATAAGACCTGGATTTCACGTGTGGATGATTTATGTCGTTGAATGTCACACGAATTCGAAGAGTTGTAGGCAGGTAGGGGAAAACTGGCAAAAAACTGGCTGAAGAGAATGGCTGGCTGGCTGGCAACGAAGACAGGACTCCATCCTGGTGAACATAGATGAGGTGGTGACGGAGGCGATGAAGATAACCAACCACCACCATAACCAAAAGCGACAACAACGAACAGCACCAATCACCATCAACGGGTGAAACGTGAAAGAGGTCACTTCCTGCCTTCACTTATCTACTCAGGCAGCATCATTTCAACCACAGGCAGTAACAACCAGTCGGCCAGTCAGAAGTGGCAAGGCGAGGTACACCTTCGTCAAACTGAAATTAATTTGGAAATCTTCTCCACTCCGCCTCAGCTAGCATGAACAACAAGATTCATGTTCTATTCAACATGAATGTCAGTAAAGTCAGTTAGTCAGTGCTACTATACAGTTCAGAAACTTGCACTGCGTGTGTGTCCAGGAAAGGATTTCCAACAGCTAGCTACAGACGTTTACCAACAGCTGCCCCATTCACTAGCCTTCTGATGCTGAAGATCAAATGGATAGCCAGCCCGCCGGCCAGAAGGAATTAGCAACGAGAAACTCTGGTAATGAACTAACCAACCATGAGCCGATTTTTCAACAGATATGTACGAGAAAATGAAGGTGGATTGGAGATATGATGAGTAGGCCATAGAATGACATCGTGCTCAATGCAGGTCATTCATCGTTCGAGTGGAAGGTGAATGGAAAACGATGAGTGGGCCATCGATGTTGGGGTGACATCGAGGAGATGGTAGCTTAGTGCCAGTCGTGGAGACGGCTGAATAGCAGAGAAGAAAATAGAATAAAGTGGAGATGTGTTGTTGAAGCCCTATGTTCTACTTAGACCCAAGGGAATAATAATGTAATATAAAATAGGTCATAAGGTAGACTATGGAGAAGGAACAGACAGAAATACTACGGACCAACAAGGAGTCTCGAGAATATATGGACTTCGTGGATGATTTTTGTCTAATATCCCATAACCTCGAAGAAGCATAGGCGAAAACCAACAAGTTGAGCGAAGAGGAAGGCAGAAAGGACAGAAATTCAATTGAATATAGAGAAGACGAAGGTGTTTAAGACAACCAACCAACTAAAACAACAATCCCCATTCACCACTGACGGCACAAATACCACAGAGATCAATTGCTTCACTTATATATGAAACATCGTTTTAACTAAATGCAGTGGAATGGATAATGATGTGAAAGCCAGAATAGGAAAGGCGAATCAGACCTGCATCACTCTGAAATCAGTTTGGAAATCTGTTGAACCCAGTTTAAAAAAGACAAAATTACATCTTTTAAATAGGTCTCATAAATCTGGTGCGACAAGTAAAGCATTTCAAACTGGCTACTGAAGACTTTTCTCTACATTAGCAGCTCTATGCATCTCATGATATAACTAAATTTTTAGAAAAACAATTAAATAACTACCTACCGCTTACTTACTCTGAACTAATATTCTATAAAAAAACACACACGCTATATTGGCATGTATTAATAACAGTAGCCTGTCATTTACAGATACGTCTGTCACTACATATGTGCACATGTATATATGACCTTTATCAGTGGACAGTTAGCTATTTATATATATATATATATATATATATATATATATATATACTAGAAAGACAGAAAGTGATTGCATGATAAATGAATGATGATTATTCATAACAACGATGTGATACTGTTAAATGAGGACTGCCAACACATGTGCAAGCTGTAGGCCTGTAACATAAATTAATTTGTTGGACGTAAACAGTGCCTTTCAAACATACATATATGTATATTTGGTTCACTTACATGTAATTGACAGAAATGTTTGTCATCAATGTACAATATGTGTTCCGTAGTGCAGTTATCAATCAAGCATTATTTCAATTTGTGCTGCAGTAACGTTTCAGTGTTGATTTATTTTTGTAATGAATACCGAAAGAATTTTAATTCCACCAATGCCAGACTATAGACTTCTCCCTTAGGCATAAACGAGATCTACAAACACTAGTAAGTTCTCATGAAGCCTGTTGCATTGAGGCGACTAAAATTGAAACTAAGTCTAATGCAAAATACCTCTGTCTAGTTCTGTCTTCCGACCTTACTTGGACATCTCATATCCTTAAGATTTCTAAGAAAGTGTTCCGTCTAACCTACTACATTAAGAAACTTAGACAATCTGGAATCACCCAATCTCTACTTTCACAATTTGCCAACTCTTGTATCTTACCTATTCTACTTTACTGCTCCCCGTTAATCTTTCCTGGTCTACTGAAAAAGGACTTTACCATCCTGAGAAGGATGTTGAAGGTAGTTAGTAGGACTAGTGGTGTAAAACTCAGTCAGCTCGTCACTACATTAGTTGAAAGGCATCTGAATACATGCGAAAAATGGTCTAAAAGCATACTCTCCGACCCCCAACACCCCGTCTATTCCCAAGTCTTGCCTTGTATTTCATCAAGGAGAACCAGAAATCAATATAAAATAATCTATGCTCGTACAACCAAGTACAGGAACTCAACGATACCATACTTGGCCCGTGTTCTCAGCGACAGAGACAATGTTAAGCGCGAAACCTATGACTTGCTTTGTTGTTAATAAAATAATTTTAGGCTCTTTTATTTCTCTCTTATTTTGTATTCTTTAGTGAACTCCTTCTTAAACATACTCAGCTACCTAAATTATTAACATTGCTTCCTTTTTGTACTTTACTGTATTCCTTCTTTTGTGTATCCACTGGTTCCGACTATACTAGCACTATGAGTATTACAAAATTGTCCTGTCATTAACCATCATGTAATTATTGTTTTTGTGGTTGTTTTTTTCTTATTTTTTATTTTTTTTCGGCAATATTAACTGACAATCATTGGTTGTGAACGCCATGATCACTACCTTAAAATTATGTATTATGCAGGATTACTCACACTGCCACTACAAACACTGCATTAGACCTTACAATAAAAAAACAACAACCCTGAAATGTTATTTTATGATTGTTTAGAGTTGTTTCAACCAAATTAACTGACCATCTGGGCGATAAACATTCTTAAATATCATTACATAACTTCTTGTATGACTACAGCTTTACTGTCACCATGCATAACCATATCATAGCTTCCACTACCCAATACTGAGATATTATTATGTGTTGTTTATTTTCCCTTCTACTTCTTGGTATTTTTTCGCATTTCTTTTTATTATTTTTGTGTTTTTTGTGTTGTTTTTTTTGCTGTTGTTGTCTTTATATTTATTTTCTTTGAAATACTCCTTTTAGATGCTGGATAAAATTAGATGCAAATATTGTAGATATGTGCTGAAAATTCCACACTGTACCACTAGTACTGTTTCTGGAATAAAGCAAATTATTATTATTACATTTCAACCCGTTATAATCAATGAAATAAGTTTTTTGAATAAAGCAAGAACAACAGTGTGATTTGTGCAGAATAAGAAGATGCTACCGTCATTGCTTATTTCACTGGCTTCTCATCAACTGCATACAGCATAATGAAATTATTAAGTTAATGTATAGAACAATTCTAGCATGCTTCCAAATGTTACGCAATACTAGTTGACAGTAGAATACAAACTTAATAAACACTGCTCAGCGATTACCTTTATAAAGCTTCTACACAGAAAGTTCAAGTTTCGACAAAAAAAAGCAAAGGCTATGATACAATGGCAAAACAGTTACATAGGTCAATTTACCGAAAGTCTACTTGCAGCCAACAATAATTACATTTTAATAATTTCTTTCCAAGTAGCTGTAAGCGAGCACTGGTCAAAAGCTCTTTTTTTATTCAGTCAGGAAAAAATGCACTGCAGAGAAATTAGAGGAACGAATCTCTGATTCTCGAAGAGATGTTGAAAAAACAATGGCTAACTCCATTGTAGATAAAATTTTATTTTGATAAAGTCACACAGTATGTTTGTTATACAGTATTTACTGATGACAACGTTTCGAGCGCAGTTTATTAGTGCTCATAATCATATCAAAGCACTGCTCACACATAAGTTTCTTGCTTCATTTATATACATGAGTAAAAATTGATGATTAGACATTTGAATAAGATCAACATAAAATAAAGTACATTCGGAAATAATAATCATATTAGTGTTATCAATAAAATACAATCAGACGGGAAGGGAAATAAGATGTTTTTATAGTAAAATAAATAAATAACTTGTTACAATGTTAAAATATATGCGAAGTGAAATAGAATTTTAACATTACTTATTATCCGCCTCTGATTTGACTGACTGACTAGTGGTAATAATATCTTCCATGTCTCTGGTATTAGATACCGATGGTGTTGTGTAACTTCTATTGCATGCGTTGTATTGGGTGTAGACTCGATGAACCAGGATTCAGTAATCAATCTCTCCCTCTATCTCCACCTACTTATATTACTTTTTAGAATTTTGACTCTGTCCCACCCACCCTATTGTGTGGTTGTTTTAATGCATGCAGTGCGACTGCTGAGTTATTTTTTCTACATTACTTATCTTCGTGGGGTCAACCATTCTAACCTTAGCTAAATTCTTATGTTTTGAGAGGCGGTCTGGCTACTTCCGATCTACTAGTTTGACCTCACAGTCATTGCAAGGTATTTTGCAAATTATATTATTTTCTCTAATTGGGTCAACCTACAGACTCCTTTAACCTACACAGCTTGTTCCTGAGTGAGTTTGTAGGTTTAAATACCCCACCACCCTAATTCCTGCCTTATAAAGAATCCTACGTAAGGATGGCCTCAGTTGTCTCCTCCCCCCTTATATTGTAAAATCACTGTAGATGCTTAACCTTCTCTCTTATTTGTGCTATCATTTTTAGTATCGACATTATTTTTATTTTCTGCCTTTGTCCTTTTCTGATTTTCCTAAGGAATTTAAAAGGATAGTTACTTATTTAACACCAACCGTCTATTCTTCTCCCATCTGTTTCATTTCATCAGTCAGGTTTTCGTTGTACTACTTAGTGATGTTGTTACTCGGTTTGTCAGACACTCAACTAAGCCTACCTTCACAAACAGATAACGAACGGATGAGATGAAATAAAGTCTAAATATCTATTAGCAGAATGATTTGGCTTTTTATAAACGCCAGTGTGCAGTTTACCTTCTTCTGTTCGTTTCACTTTACAATCTAACTTCATAGTTAATTCTCCTTGCTCATTTTGTGATTCAAATATGAATTTTATTCCCTTTACTAGTGAGATTATACGTTTCCAGAAGCTAGAGAGAGATATGTTCTGATTTTTAATACTGTGAAAGCGTCATAAGGGATTTATACTACACCACAGTGCCCAAGTTTCACCCTTATATCAATAAACAACGGCTACCCTCGGAAATTCATCAACTATGTGAGCAGATGCAAAATCTCAAACACCAAACAAATCATAGCGGAAAAGAAACTTATCTTCACTCAGTCTGACTTTGAAGGTGATAATAATATTGCAGGAATAGTTAACAAAAGATTGATTACGTCACTAGCTGGAAGCTATCATACATATAGCTAAGTTGGTTGCCATATGTATTCAGAAAGAAGCGGTGCCATCATTGTTTATTTTGTCGGCTTCTTATCAGGTCAGCTGCGAATAACCTAAAGAATTGATTAAGTTTATATACAGAATAATTTTAACATACTTCCACATGTTACATAGTATCAGTTATGCACAGGAAACTCCAGCTTCAATAAACAATGCTCAGAAAACTACATTTATATAGTTTGCACCCAGAAATGTCAGGTTTCAGAACAAAACAATAATCAAGGCTTAGATACGGTGCCTAGAGAATTACCTTATGTAGACAAGAGTTGAGCAAGCTGATAAGTAACTAATGAACTGAGTAACAATGTGGTGAGTTCAACTCTGTTAACAGAAACAAGAGAAAAGCAAAAGTTTAACTACATAAAAGAAGGGAGAGATTACAACTCAGGATTACATAATCAAACGTTTGGTATTGACTACTTTGTCAAACTTGAGAAGGATTAAACTATTCTGTCCGTTGACATATTCAAAGGATTTCGTGATATCCACCTCATGACGCGTATTGGTAATGACACTATTTAAAGTCGTTGTTCTCTTGAGATGTTTTGATACATGTTCGGAAAATCGAAGGTGTGCGCCCCTCCCCTGTTTATTTTGTTCGCTCAGTGTACCTTATACAACAGATAAATCTAAATTTGTAGACCCCACTTAAAGATAACACTAGAAGAGTATCTATCGACTTTTGACTGCATCAAAGAGCAAGTTGTCTGATAAATAGGAACCAACTTAGTTAGTGAGGTGTTCAGTCTTCTGCTGACTATTTCTGTAATATTATCGCCTTTAAAGATGAGCTGAATGAAGATAAGTTTCTTTTCCACTGTGATTTGTTTGGTATTTGAGCCTTCACATCTCCTCTACTAGTTGATGAACTTTTGAGGGTAGCCGTTGATTTTTTAATATCTCTTCGAGAATCAGAAATTCATTGCTCTAATTTCTCTGACTGAATAAGAAAGGAGGTTTGACCAGTGCTCGTTTATAGCTACTTGAAAAGAAGCTATTAAAATGTAAGTATTGTAAGCTTCTTTTTAGACTTTGAGTGAACTGGTGTCTAGAGTCTGCCATCTTCCATGAATTTTATGATGATGTCAGAGAAAGTTGCATTCTCAATGCATTTCATGGTCTGGAACAATATTCTGAATTGAGGTCAGTTGGTCAGTGTCTATTACCTTAAACTTTAGCGATCTGATAAGTCAAATTCAATGAAGGGCAGTTATTTTATTGAACAAATGCTTTGAACTCTAGACTGATCACTATACAGTTGAATTTGTAACTTTAGTTAACTAACCGTTGCATAATTCAGTGTGATGGGTGATTTAGCATCCTCATAAAACTAGGACTGTTTGCAAACCAAGTCAGTAAACAAATCCAACATATCATCTGATTTTATAACATTATCATTACTAGGTTCCGAATGGCACACTGGGCTTCAGCAGCACATCTTCAACTTCTACTATTCTTCTGTCCCCTCTTCAACTGTTTTCTCAATTGACTATAGTCACTCATACACTCCATTTTACCCTCCAAATTTCAAATAACCACTCTTCATTTAGGGTTCTACTCGAGAGATATCATAAAACGGTCTCCCTAATGTGTGTTCAATGCGTTTTCATTTTATTCAAAATATTTGTTAAAGAATGAGCTCTTGATTGGTTCGTTCTCAGAGTTTTTTGTTGGTAATTCTTTCCACCGGCCATTTGACCTTCAGTATGGAGCCAACGAAGAGGCCAACTGTTGATAAAAGTCTGCAGTAAAGTCTTCTAAATGGTTTGTGTGACAATCCGTGTTTCTGACAGATACAGAAAATGGAACTTAGCATTTGTGTTGCAAAAGTCAATTTTGTTCTTTATCCTGAGTGTAGATGATTTCAAAATTGATTTCAGACTGATGAAGTTATATCTTGCCTTTCCCATTCCCTATAGTTTCGAAATTCCCATCCTTGACATGTGTCTGTAGTCTAAACAATAGTGCCTAGATAATTTAAAGAAGTCATCACAGTGATCGTAGATGTACCAATGGACTTAGGCTCAGCTGATTTCAGCATCCCAATGACTGACTTGTTACCGCCAGGGAATAACCTTGTTTTCAGGTTTGATTTATTAGGGGATTTCAGTATGAGCTGACATCGATTAGAGAACCACTGAAAGAAATGGAGTACTGAACAGCTGTTTCGTCCTAGTTTGGGTCTCTTTATCAGTACGCACCCACCTGGGTTCGCGTAGAATATGCCGATGATACAGTCGTTCTAGGTGAAGACAGTGACAAAAAAGAGCAGAGTCTTCTGAACACACCTTGAGCAGCAGCAATATTTGAATGTTTAGTATGGGATTCGTTCCCGTCACATTTAAGATGATGCTACAGGACTGACTGGACTAAATCGGCTACTACTAGTTTAAAAATAGGCAGGAGTGGAGTGATGGCTGGCTAAGCGTTTTGACCACTTCACTTGTTCGGGGAGTTGCATAAGCCTACGCCAGCTGGTTATACCTGGCGAAATCTCAGCACGGATACAGAAGGCTCGTTTGGCACGTTCCAATTTACGCCATTTCTGACCTAGTAGATGTGATATCCTGCTGGCTGTCGACCAAAGGGTGGGTGTACTGCTCGTCAGTTTGCTCTGTCCTCCTTTATGGCTGGCTGTGAAGATCGGGCCATTGAAAGTGGAAGATATAAAACGGTTACCTAGCTAGCTGTATTTTGTCGTAGGTGTCCACGTTCTATCTCGCGTGTTAAATGGCAGGAATATTGAGGTGAGGCATCAGTCGAGTTCTAGGTAAGGAAGGAGGAAGAGGAGGGGGAATCAACTGACAATGAGGTTGCGAAGCAGTTACACCGATTGAGATAGATGTTTAGGACATGTGCTTCGCATTTACACCCAGCCATCGCTTTCCTCGACCGATGGCCAATGTTGGCTGACTGACGTAGGATCGAACAGATTGGAAAGGAGTTAGCTAAAGGTGGTCAAACCTAAACATGGCTTCATCAGTCAGTGACAGCCACAACGGTTAGTTTGAGTCAAACAGTCAGTCACATACGGAGTTGTAGACTTCCTGTCTGGTTGTGGTCCTTGGGATGGTAAAAACTAATGAAGACTGGAGACAGTCAGTGATGATTTGGCTCAAAATCGTTCTCGGTGATGGCTCCCTCTGTGTGATTCCTAATATCCAATAAAACTCTATTACTTTTCCATATTGCTACTCTTTTTTGCCTCACTCACACTTCTACTTATCATGTCTATTTACTCTTTTCTCTTGCCTTGTGTGCTACATTGAGGGAGTGTAGCAACCCAAACTGCTGCACATCAGTGAAAAGCTCTACGCTGAAACCAGTCAGTCAGTAAGGAAGTGACACCTTTCAAATTCCTCTCGCTGATGGTGAATGGTTGTCATTGGTTGATTATCTTCATCACCTCTGTATTCTCAGGAGTACCATCGCTGGTAATAGTAATCAGCCTTGTCTTACTCCTGTCTTCACTCAAAAGGTTTCACTGAAATGTCCTCTGTGGATCACTTGATGTATGCCATCTTCTCCATGTAGCTGCTGAACAAGGGTGATAAATATCTGGATCTCAGCACTCCACTCACTTGACGACCAATGCTGTCGAAGGCTTTTTCAAAGTCGATGAAGATGAGAGACAGATTATACCACCAACCTATTCTCTATTCAGTAATGATGACTAGTGCTGCAGTCTGATCTGTAGATGACTCGGTTTTTATAGATCCACCCTATTCCTGAACAGCTTTCACTCTTTCCAGGATAGTGCGACTTAATATTTTGCCTCACGTGGACAAAGTATGATTGTGCCCCAGTTCTCACAGAAGCCTAATTCGCGATTCTTTGGTAGTTTGACAAGGTAGTCATTCTTCCAATCAGTAGGTACTTTTCCTTCCTCCTAATATATTTGCAACAGTGGTGTGAGCATACTAGCCGCGGTTTCCGGATCCATTTTCAGTGCTTCAGGGGAGGATTCCGTGAGGACCACCTGCCTTTCCATCTTTCGGTAGCTTAATTGCATTCAATGCTTTTGCTGGAGACCATCGTCAACTATCAGTTCTGCGCCTGCTGCCATTGGTATCTCTGAACGGTCTGTAGGTATTGATGGTCGATTCAAAATTTATTTTGAAGTGAACGGCCCAAGGTCCTAGTTTGAGGCTTCTCATCACTCCGCATTTCGGCTCAGGATCAAACCTTTAACCAATCAAATCTCAGCAAACCAACAACTGATAATCAACTCGATGCTGTGCTTTATTATGCACAATCAGTTTACACAATCTGCACAATTTACAGCGCAGTTTATTGCGCAATATTTACTCTTCATTCAGCAGTTTCAGGTAAAAAAGTCATCTCCAGTACATGTCATGTGACACAGTCGTGTTAGATCTGAAGAATAAAATTATCCACTAGGGTACTTTTCTTTGGTCGCACATAAATGCTCAGTGATAGGGGATAAAACTGAGTGATTATAACAACAAGAACTAGAGAAAATGAAATGGATTGTTTCGGATGAAAATTCAGATAGTCCAGAGATTCAAGATGGCTACCAATCATGTCTGGTAATGGCATTATTATAAACATTTGTCCCATTGAGACGTAAGCTTTTTGGTACATGTTCAGAAAATTGATGGTGTGCTCTTCTTTCTGTTCACCCAATGCAACTGCTATCTGGCATACAGGCAAATTTTTATACACATCTGAAGCTGTTAACATGAGAAGGATTTCTTTCGACCTTTGATTGCACTAAACAGCAGGTTGTTCGATAAACGGAGCCACCTTAGCCAGCTGCAGGATAGGCTGTGGCTAGTGACATATTCAGCCTGCTCTTGACTATTCCTGCAACTGAGTTGAATGAAGATTGGCTACTTTTATACTGTGATTTGTTTGGTATTTGAACCTTCTGTACATCTTCCGTACTTGTTAATTTATCTCTGAGGGTAGCCATTGTCTTTCAACATCTTTTCAAGAGTCAGAAATTCCTAACTCTCATGTTTCTGTAGTGCATATTCTTCTGACTACATTAAGGCGAATTTCTGACCAGAGCTTGGACATTAAATGTACGAACTATCCACTCCTTGTTGACTTTCAGTAAATTGCCCCCCAAGTCATTGTATGAAAACGTCTATTTTTGTTAAAATTTGAATTCTTTGCGTATCAACTACATAAGTGTAATTCTGTGAGCATAACATAAGGAAGAAAACTTTTATTCAAATCTAATCCTTATGTGTTCCATATTTTTCATCAGTTACGTCTTGTTGTTCTTTAAATGGTTTTCTCAGGTTCAGTTTTCTGTATCTGATTCGAACAAAATGGAGCGTATCTTAGACAGATTGGCATACTTCAATATTGGGAAGACTAATGATTCATCTATCATGTGAGTGAATTATTCAACTCGTCTACAAGGCGGAGAGTTCTAATAAGGTTTTGTTTTATTATACTGTTTAATCCTATTGGTTATTTTTTTATATATATTGTATTTTTAACAATTTTTCTTGTGGTTTGAAGATTCTATAGCATTTGGATTGATTATCTGGGACAGGGTCACAAGCCCCACGTCTAAAACTCCTTGTTTTCCGGGGACTTGAGCCGTCTAGAAAACTAGCAAGCCAGTAAACTAGGCGAGGTTAAAATCTGGGAATAATGAAAGGCTGTAACGTCCTAGTTCGTGACTCTTCATCAGTACGTACTCTGTCGAGATTCGATACCAAGGCCTTTCAAGTACGAGACGAGCTCGTAGACTATAAAGCCACTGGGGAGTCAGAAGACACGAATACGCTGCAGTGACCGATGGTAACATATGAGAGGACCTGGACTTCTTGTGTGGATGAATTATGTCGTTGAAGAGGATGGCAGCGAAAACTGGTGGGCACCAGATGAACATACTGAAGGTGGAGAAGGAAGTGATAAAGATAAACAACCACCACCACAACCAACAGTGACAACAACCAACACCAATCACCATCACCACCAGTGGGAGAAAGACGGTGAAAGGGGTTACTTCCTGCACTTCACTTATCTAGGTAACCAGCATTGATTGTTTCAGTCACAAGCAGTCGGAACGGATGAAGGTTTCAAGGCTAGTCAGTCAGCCAGAATTGTAAAGGCGAGATACGCCTCCATCAAACTGAAATCAGTTTGGAAATCTACTGCTTCAATCCGCCTCAGCTAGCATAAACAACAACATTCGGAGTATCAGTACAAATGCCAGTTAAGTCAGTTAGTTATTCAGTTGGTACTTCTATATGTGTCAGAAACTTACTCAGTGCATGAGCGTCACGAAAAGCATTTCCAACTGGCCACTGCAGACTTTTATCAACAGCTGTCCCCTTCTCTGGCTGTCTCCATACTGAAGATCAAATGGTCAGCCGGTTGGCTAGAAAGAATTAGCAACAAAAAGCTCTGGCAATAAACCAACCAAGAAATTGTCGTTCACTGAATATGTAGGAGAAAATGGAGATGGACTGATTGGACGTACGCTCAAGAGGGAGGCCGTCGAGTGACATCGCACTCAATGCAAGTCATCCATCGCTCGAGTGGAAGGTGAACGGTAGACGAAGAGTGGGTCGTTGGTGTGTGTGGGTGACATTGAGGAGATGTTGTGAGTTGGAGGGAGGAGGAGATGAGAGATTATGGGCAGTCGCGGGGCTTGCCAGCCGAAGACGATAGCGGAGAATAAAATAGAGTGGAGATGTGTTGCTGAATCGCGATTTTCCACTCGGAACCCAAGTGAATAATAATAAATACCATCTACTTAAGCCAATTTACCCTAAAATAGCTTTTTTAATCTTTTTAAAATTTTTTTATTCCTTTACATCCCCAGTGGAACATAGGGCTTCAAGCTAGAGCTTTGAAGTTTCGGTAGCAGTGGCATTTATTTTTTAGGGGAAGTGGTTGCAAGCCTCTTTACCAGTCTTATTACTGGCGAGGTACAGAAGTGTGTCGGCCGGTGATCGAACCCCAGACCACGTGAGGCCTGGTTAGAGAGCATTTGACCGCTGTGCCACCGGTGCACTTTCTAAAATAGTGCTAACAAGAAATTATTTGTTGATTACAGGATTTCATCATGAGCTGACATTGGTTAGAGAACCATTGGAAAACCTGGGAGTACTGGACTGCTGTTTCGTCCTAGCTTGCAACTCTTCATAAGTACTCACCCACAGGGGTTATTATTATTATCACTATTCTCTTAGGTTCCGTGTAGACCATACGGCTTCAATAGAATATCTCCATTTGTCCTGTTCTATATTGTCTTCTTATATAAACTCCATGACTGTCTATCAGCCTTCATCACCTCTTCATACAATCTCCTGCATGTCACTCTCAGACACACGAGCAACTAGTCGTTTCTCATTCACGTTTCATTCAAGAAATGGGACTAGCAATCTATGTCATCAAATGGTCTCCTAGTGTGTATTATATCAATCTCCACTTTCTTCGGAATATTTGAAGGGCGTTAGGTTCTTGGTCGATCTGTTCGCAGAGTTTCTCGTGGCTAGTGCTTTCCGATCGGCCGTGCGATCTTCAATATGGAGATATTGAAAATGGAGGCTAATGAAAAAGTATCCACTTGGCTGTTGGAATTGCTTTTCAAGGCACAAGTGCCAAATTTATGACTCACATAGAAGCACTGACTGACTTAACATTGGTGTTGGAAATCAAAATCTTGTTTTTATGCTAAGTGCAGAAGTTTTATTTCAGGGTGATGAAGGAGTATGTCGCCTTTACAATTCTGGCTGACTGGCTGGTTTCCACATCTTCATCCGTTCCGACTGCCTGTGATTGAAACAATCAATGCTGGTTACCTAGATAAGTGAAGTGAAGGAAGTAACCCCTTTCACCGTCTTTCTCCCACTGGTGGTGATGGTGATTGTTGCTGTTGGTGGTTGTTTATCTTCATCACTTCCGTCTCCACCTCTATGTTCATCTGAAGTCCACTGGTCTTCGCTGCCAGCCAACCATCCTCTTCAGCGAGTCTTTCAGTTTTCGCCTGCAAGTAGATTTTACATTTATATTATTCTACTGATAGGTTTCGAGTGGAACACAGGATTTCACGAGGCCATCACCATTTCACTCCGCTCCTCAATGGCTTGTATTGTAGACTCTTCACACGATTTTCCTGCATACCATCTAGCAGCCTCCAACTCACTTTCTATTCGACGGTCTGTCACTTCATATAACCCCATTCAGCATTTGACCTATCTCTCCCCATTTCCTTATTCACATTTGCTACTTAAAGAGGAGCTTCTTGGTTGTGTTTTTTTACTAGATTTCTTTGTTGATTATCATTTCTGACCAGCCATCTGATCTTCAGTATACAGGAGAGATTTTTCTTGGTATACTTAATCTCTGAACCACATAGAAACACTCAGTGACTTGACAATAGTCTTCAAATTTCTGATATTAATCCTTGTAATCGATGCTGCACATTTACACACTGATGTTAGACTTATGAAGGTCTGTCTGTCTGTCAATCTATCTCTGATCTGACTGTCTACCTATCTATCCCTGATCTGTCTTCAATCTATCTATCTGTCTATGTGTCTGCATTGATTTCCCTATCCCAGTCAACTGTGACATCCTCATATGTCACACCCGTGCTTACTTGGTACGATATTGACCAGCTGAGAAAGTGAAAGAAACCATCTTCTCCAGTTTTCTTACACTGGTGTTCATTAGAGTTTCCAGTTTTGATGGCTGGCCATCTTCATCATCTGTGTCCTCTGTCTCTCCCTATATATATATATATATATATATATATATATATATATATATATATATACTTCCAAAATCGCATTAGCACATTTAGAAAGACAACAGACTGGGCGAAGAAACATATTCCTTTTCAATTAGTCCCTCATCATCGGCTGGCATCAAATATATCTCTCCACTGTTTAATGTTACCTTGTTACATAAGGCATACGATCAGGCAAATTCATAGTCGAATTTCTGAACACCTCCCATCTTTTTTTGGCAAATGTCCGAATAAAGCAATACGCAGCTCAATACTAGCTCATCTCATCGATAATCACTGGACATAAAGTTGACTCTAACGAAGCTTTTAAAGTTATTTATTTATCGCATATCACCCAACCTCCCACATGGTCTACGAGTACGACTTTTACATACAGCAGGGGCAATCGGAATCCACCTGAACAAGCCAAATCTATGTGAATGTCCAAAAGAAATTTGTACAGCCCCTTCTTCTTTGCCATGACCACCTACATAATATGTTTGATTACAGGATTTCATCATGAACTGACATGGGTTAGCGAACCACTGAAAAACCAGACGGGAGTACTGGAAGGCTGTTTAGTCCTAGTTTGGACTGGCTCTTCATCAGTGCGCATCTACCTCCAGAGTTCGAACTCAGGACTTACTGGTTACAAGGCGAGCTCGTAGACCATTAAGCCACTGGGAACCGCCAATTCAATGGTAAGCCCATGAATTCCAACTTCTGCCAACTCACGCATGAAATAGCGCGACCACTAACCGATGTCTTCGGCGAGTATTTCTCCTCACACCAGAGCTGCTGTACACTACTGGTCACGACTCCCCACAGACCAATACTTGAATACATAATATGTATTAGATTTTAAAAACGATTTTCCCCTCCTCTTGTAACTGTCTTTTGACCCTGTTATTTTATTATGATAACAATTCTAGCTAATTGTATAAACTTGTTTGTATTTTACTTAATTCTTCTGAGTCATCCTGTTCTTCTTAGTCATCATTGCTATTTTACAAATTTGTTGTTGCTAACGCCTAAGAATTACCTTTTCTTGAACTCCGTAATTAATTGATTTTCACCCCTCCCTCCTTCAAAACTTAGATATCTTGTTATTCACTCCTATTAGCTAATTGTTTCTATGACTTATAACCTTTCACCATCGCGTATACCTAAGAATGATTAACTAAAATAACCACTTGGTTGGTAAAAACAATTTTGATGTAAAAAATGACTATTTATTAGTGTAGAGCCAGCCAGTCAGCCACCTGGTGATGAGGAATAACTGAAAAAGAATGCAGGCTTCTTCGCTCAATCCGTTTTCTATCTATATATATATATATATATATATATATATATATACATAAACAGTGAATTGACGACTTGGCTTCATGTTCCTCTGACCTTTAACGAGTGTTTGCCAATTCTTCTGTTGTCTAAATCACTATCCTGTCAAAACATACAATCATCTCAATTATTTTGTAAACAAACTGATCGAACGAAAATCACTAAGAAAACTTAAAAAAAAATATGCATCAATTTCAACTGTACACATTAAGTGGTATCAAGTTCAAAATAAACAATCTGCGTATTTTTTCTCATCCCTATATAACCATTTATAGTCTAAAATAGTTTTATGTATTTTAGTTGATAGGAAACAATAAAGCTGTGCATAAAAATGTTTTTTGTTTTCAATTCCTGAACAACCCTCATCCAGATATTAATGAGAACAAAACACGTAGAGTTCAGCGAAGAGGCTGTGTTCGGCGAATCGATTCTCCTGCATAGCTGTACAACCGCATTTATATACAATTTTGTTTTAACTAAATAGGGTAGTAATTAAAAGTGATGAGCTGTCATAATCATAGTTGCTAATTAGTATATGTCAGTGCATAAGAGGAGTTGAATAAGTGTATTATAGTCACGTAATAAGATGAATAATTTAACGAGTCACTGAGTTGTAATCAGGATGCACATAGAAATGAAGAAAAATATGAAGTCACGAGGGGGTTCTCCAGAAACACAAAAGTTATGAAGAATTAGAAAAACAAGCAAAGAAAATCAAGTCAAGTCAGTAAAACTTCAAGAGATTGTTACCAATGACAGTAGAAGTAGTGACATAATTTTCTTTTTATATACATAGCTCCAGTTTTCCTATCTGAATAGCTAGAGTCTCAGCAATGCGAAAGAGACATAAGCGTATTGTCTTTGGCAGGTGGTTTTTCCTCACTTTGTAGATCACTTTGAAGAAGGCGTTTGTTGAATTACCAGCGTTGACCTTATAGAGCCTTATAGAGCCACTACTGCCTTTCTGGCTCCCCAAGAACAGGCGAACTGATACATGCACACAGAAGTGGCCGGATGTGAGATCTTGTCCTTAAGGCTTCTGCAAACCTATGAACGACTGGAGAACACTACTGTTTAGCGTTGCTGCGAAGAGTGCCCCTCTGGAATGATGAGGAAATTCTTTTTTTAATGAAATTACAGGTTAAGTCTCCTTTGAAATTAAGGAGCATCAACCTTGACTGTTGTCTAGCACACGACTGATTCATGAAATCCCCCAAACTTCGTGACGACTATACAACTTGATGAAACTCACATGTACTTGTAATTTTGCATTGATATATCTCAGTAATATTCCCTCGACTTCGCTGTGGCATATTAGTATCTCTCAGACAATTGATTTAGTCTTGCCTTATTCGTTAACATTTGTTGAACCACAAGAATATCCAGAGGGTTACAAGTACATAGATGATAAATTTGCGTGTTAGCTATGGTCCTTTGGAAATAATATACGTTCAAGTAGCTCAAATGTCAAAGTAAGCCTAACGATTTCAAAAGAGGAGCATAACGATGAGATCAAACCATATTTTTTAAAATCCCTAAGTCGAAAGCTTCCTCCCTACTGCCTCCAATCAACTCGTAAGGAGGATAGTTTAGCAAGAGATAGTCTCATATATTCATAGAATATTATTATCTATTATTATCCCCTAAGATTCCAAGGGGAACATAAACGGCTTCAACAACACTTCTTCATTCTATTCCATATTCTCCTGTCCTCTTCACCTGTTTTAAGCCATGATTTCCAATAATCTCTCATGTACTCTCTCAAGTCTCATTCACGGTCTCCTCCATGTCACCCTTGCACAGATGGACCACTCATCAATTCCCATTCATTTTGCATTGTGAGCGATGTCAGTGTATATTCAGTCCATCTCTACTTTCTCCTGCAAATCTGATGAGCAATCGATGACTCTTGGTTGGTTCGTTCATTCATTGCCAGAGCTTCTTGCAGCTGATTGTTTGCGACCGGCTGGCTAGCCATTTCATCTTCAGCATGGGGACAGATAGCAAATGGGGCAGCTGTTGATAAAAGTCTATAGCCGTCTGCTAGAAATCCTTTCGATGACACACCCGCAGAGCAAGTTTCTGACCTGTAAGGATTATCATCCTTAGTGATAATAGGCAGACAGCTAGCTTGTCTTATTCCTGTATTCATTTAGAACTCCTTGCTGAGTTTACTGTTGTGCATCTCCCGGCACGTGGCATTGTCATATAGTCAGCCACTGAACGGGGTTGGTAAAGACTTAGGCATTTCATGCCGTAGTGTTGAAGCAAATTCCAAATTACTTCTCGGTCAGCGCTGTCTCTCGAAGGCCTTTTCGAAGTCGATGAAGTTGAGGTAGATATTTCACTGTTAATTTATCCTTTGTTTTGTGATGACAATGAGTGGAGTTGCAATTTGATCAGCACATGATTTACCTTTCCTGAATCCAGCTTGTTTCTGCAAACGAAGTTCTGCATTCATTTCATCTTTTATTCTCTCCAGGATCACGCCACGTAGTAATTTACTTGGAGTGGACAAGAGCATTATTATAACCGAAGCTAAAAGAAGGATATTTTTCAGATTATGAACACATGATTCAGAAAGCACCGTTTTCATACTATTCTGCTGTTAAACTTGTCTAATAAGAAATCGATTGCGAGTAACTATCATTCTACTTTTGTACCGTCTCTTTTTAGGGTCACTGAACCTATGATCAACGTTCAAAAACGTAATAAGTAAGTTTCCTGATTAATTTTTTATTCGAACATTTTTTTTAGTGAGAATGTTCTCACATTTTTACTGTGTATGTGTCTGTATTCAACACAAACTAGAGGCATTACATGAAAGCATTCGAATCCATGTATCACTATCTGTCAGATTAACCTTCAGCTTAACTCCACTGTTCTTAGCTCAAAACATCAGATAAGTAGTACATTGTGTTAGTGCTGGATGCTTTTAATGCTGCTGCAAAGATAAATTCAAGAAAACTGGAGTCATGAGTTCAAATTTAGCTGTAAGTGTATTGACCAGATAATTAGTTATCAAAGAGAACACAGTTATTTTTGTTCAGTGAAGAAATAATATTTCTTTTCAACGACTTCATTTTCAAGCTGTACAGTCGTATTTATATTACAGAAAAAGATGTTAGTTAGCATGAGAAATACTGACATAGAAGGCATACCAAGTATCACCCAAAAACAGATCTTTATTTTTAACCGCAAAATGAACTTTTACTACTTTGAAATATATGATAATTGTGTTTCAGTAGTTTACACACAATGCTAAGATTTTGTTTTATGAAAGTATATATTTAGCAGATTGGACACTATTCAGTAACTACCGTGATGTGTGTGTCTAGTCCTTGGTGTTGCGAACCCGAATAGCTCAGTGGTAACTTCTCTGACTACATTACTAACTTGTTCAAGCGAGTTCGAGTTTCAGAGGGAGACACTAGTTGTTCCTTCAGAGATGCAGATACGCCCTGTTGACTGGTGAATGCCGACTAACACGAAATCAGAGTCGAAGGCTCCTTGTGGCTCATTGCCTCCAACAATTTGATATCGAAGATATTATTAGGCGAACAGCATGCCCAACAAAAGAAAAAGTAAACAATCCTGGTGCTTTGAAGACGAATATATGTTATCAAAATATAGGTTCCATTAAAACAAATTGAATAGTGCTCCTCGGAAATAACAAGAGACTGATTAATAAACAAAGCATATTGAGATTCACGATAACATCATCTTCATCAAGTTCCACAGTTATGTATCCATCATTATAATAAAAGAGTGAGGAACTGAGGATTGAAAATGTCACTTACCACAGCCTATCCTACAGCTAGCCAAGTTGGTTCCCGTTTATCGGACAACATGCTCTTTGGTGAAATCAAAGGTGGAAAGAAACCCTTGTTATGTTAACAACTCCAACTGCGCATACAAACTTACATATATCTGTGAGAGCAGTTACAGACAGTGGGAGAACAGAAAGAAGGTTGGGTATACCTCTGACTATATGAACATGAACCAAAGAGCCTCCATCTCAAGGCAACAAGTGCTTTGAACAGTGTCACTGCCAGGCATCTCGTCAGTACGGGTCATGAGGTGCACATCATGAAACCCTTTAAAATTGTTATTCGACAAAATAGTCCGATATTCATCAAGTTTTATGAAGAAATCGCTATCAAACGCCTGAAACCTGATTTATGTGTCCAGAAAGAAGGAGTTAACATCAGTCTTTCTTCTCCTTGGTAACTGGATGTCTTTACTCTCTCTTTCTATCTCTGTTTCTTTTTCCTCCGAATACATAATCTTCTGCTTGAAACAATTCCCCAATGTTGTTCCAATGTTGTCTGATTTCTTTCCATATTAGTACCCCTGGCCCAGACTGGCCAGCATCTATCGTGTACTAAATAAGTCGCCGAAAGCATCTAGAGGCTACATACTCCAAATAGCAGAGACTATTGCAATTCGCCTGAAATAACCGGTGCTCTGTGTACGCGTGTAGAAGAAGCGAGATCAACCAGGCATTATTACTACCCTGGTCTTTCAATGGAGACTATACATTCATGAATTCCGTATTATTATTACTTTTCCTAATTTGTCTGATATTCAGTGTGTAGTGTTATTTTGATGCATATTATCACGCTTATAGATGCTATTGAAATGAAATCTATTGATATTTGTTGATTGATTCGATGTTATTTGAACAACATTAGTGCTGTTGATAACCGTCACTCTTATGATGGATACATAACTGTAGAACCTGATGAAGAGGATGTTATCGCGAATGTGAATACGCTTTGTTTAGTAATCAGTCTCTTGATACTTCTAAAATATTTGCAGCTTTTATTTCTACCTACATTTAAAAGTATGATAAATGTCGAACTTCACAGAGGTTAACATCCATGCAGTGTATATTCAACTCAAATATAAAGTTCACAGGTGTACAAACTGTGGCCTGCAGTCCTAGAACGTCTTAAGTGTACATTTTACCTACTGAATATATATTTGATATTCATTTCTAAGAACAAGGCGTTCAAGATATGAGACCTGTCAGTCGTTTCGTTTAGCTGGAAACTATTGATTATGCATAATACAGACACGAAAATTGTCTATATACTCTCAAAATGTTGAATGTATTGTTCAGCAGGACACACTTTTGTCAGTGTACGACTGTTTAACACGAAAATTTCAGATTTTAGGCCGTCGTTACCTTCGTAGTATTAATTGGGTTTGAATGATGCTAGGACGACATTTTGTGCAGAATAACATAGTACTAGCATTTATTTTGTCGACTTGTCGTCAGATGTATACAGCCTAGAGAAATTATTAACGTTTATATACAGAAAGATTTTAACATACTTTCAAATGTTACATAACGTCAGTTAATGACAAGAGACTTCAAACTTGACATTTATGACAATTAGACACTTTATACCCAGACAGTTCAAGTTTAGACAAAAATAAATGTTTTGATTAACAGACTAAAGAATTACGCAATAAAGATTAGAGATGAATAGGATAGTGACCAACTAACAGACTGAGTGACACTATATTGAAGGGGAAGTGTTTGAAGCCGAAGATTATGTATTCGGAGGAAAGGGAAACAGAGATAGAAAGAGAGAGTAAAGACATCCAGTTACCAAGGAGAAGAAAGACTGATGTTAACTCCTTCTTTCTGGACACATAAATCAGGTTTCAGGCGTTTGATAGCGATTTCTTCATAAAACTTGATGAATATCGGACTATTTTGTCGAATAACAATTTTAAAGGGTTTCATGATGTCCACCTCATGACCCGTACTGACGAGATGCCTGGCAGTGACACTGTTCAAAGCACTTGTTGCCTTGAGATGGAGGCTGTTTGGTTCATGTTCATAAAGTCAGAGGTATACCCAACCTTCTTTCTGTTCTCCCACTGTAACTGCTCTCACAGATATATGTAAGTTTGTATGCGCAGTTGGAGTTGTTAACATAACAAGGGTTTCTTTCCACCTTTGATTTCACCAAAGAGCATGTTGTCCGATAAACGGGAACCAACTTGGCTAGCTGTAGGATAGGCTGTGGTAAGTGACATTTTCAATCCTCTATTGATTATCCCTGCAATATTATCACCTTTAAAATCAATTTAATTGAAGATGTAATTTGTCTGTGATTAGAGTCTTCACTAATTCCGTTTTTCCTTAAGAATTTCTGAGGGTCGCCTTTGTCTTCCGACATCTTTTTGAGAATCGAAAATTCTTCATTTAATTTCTCTGTAGTGCATATTCTCCTAACTATATGAAGAGGAGTTTTGACCAGTGCTGATTTATAATAGCTGGCTGCATGAAAAAAAGTTATTAAAATGGAAATACTTTCAATTCCACTCAAGCTTTCGGTGTATGTATGTCTGCAGACCACCATCTTCCAGGCGTTTCATGGCGACGTCATGGAAATGAAACTTTCCATCATTTTCATATTCCATAAGGAACTGAATATTTGTGTGTGAGTGGCTGAATAATCTGGGTAGGTAAGGCACATGGATTTCTTTGTCGCACAGTAGAAGTGTTTTGTGGACACACGGACAATAAGATGTTTCATCGATTCTAGGCTTCAACCTCGTTCTCCCAAGACTAGAGGTGAAGAAGTCTAGTAAAACAGGGCTAAGTTGACTGACCATAGCTGAGTCACTTATTTGACGATCTAATGTTGTAAAACTGGTATTTCACATCCATGGCGTTTAAATTCCAACACCGGGAGTTGGGAAAAATCATAATGCTGACGAATGATTCGGATAGTTCAGTTGATCGGAATCCTTGTAAACATCGAATTAAACCATGAACTTATTGGAAACGATCATATGATTGAGGCTCCCGGTGAAATTAAGTGAATCTTTCATGATGCGCACAGCTAGTCATTGACGAATAGGTTCCAACTTCTCTGCGATTCAACTAGCAACTTTCTGCCGGGGTGAATGGATTATAGAATGTGTAAGCCCCAGGAAGGGATATGGTCGTTGTGTGTCTCCGACAGACCGTACATGTAAAGCAAACAGGAGCCTCGAGGTTTCAGATCATTTTCAACGTCGTTGTCAATTAGTTCCTTCTTTAACAGCTCTCTCAATACATTTGTGAGGCACTTTTCAATTGCAATGATCCCATCTTTCTGGCAATCTTCCACTTTAAAACTCAACTGGTTGTTTAAGACAGTTTTTATCCTTGCGGTTTGATGGAAATGCTGCTTGACTAGTGTGGAAGTTAGGTATAAAGGCCTACAGAAAATGAGCAAGACAATAGAGGAAAAATGTAAATGTTCACCGCATAGGGTGACTGAGATAGGTATTAGCCATTTCTACTAATAATTCGCTTAAATGTGTGTGTCTTGTGTTACAGTAACAAGTACATTTAGACTGGAATAAAGCAAAATTTAGTTTAACCAAGAAATAATAAAATCCTTGAAAGAAACCAATCTGTTGATCTAAATCATGCAGGGAAGTGTATGACAAGTGTATGCCACATGTCAGGTTATCCACAAAATAAGAACTCATCAAAGCTTTCGAAGTGAATATAGATGTAAGAGTAGGTTGCCTATTATCACCAACTATGATATTCCTCATTGTGGTAAAGTAGGTCATGCGTCAGATTGTGTAACCAGGGAGAAGACAGGAATACGCTTCACTGACCGATAAGAAGACTCTAGATGGACTGGAATTCATGCGTAGATGACTGACGTCACTGAATGTCAAACAAACTCGATGACTTGCGTTCGAAAGCCAGAAAACTGGCAAAAGAAGTTGGCTAGGAGACAAGACCGGTGAACCTCACGTGAACATAAAGAAGACGGAGACAAAGATGATGAAGATAACAAGCCAGCCAACAAACCAACAGCAGCAACAACCAGCACCAGTCACTACCAAGAGGAGAAAATTGACAAAGGTTACTTCCTGCCTTCACTTATCTAGGCAGCCAGCAGTGTTTCAACAACAAGCAGTCGGAATGGATGGAGATGCCAAAACCAGCCAACTAGACAGCCGGAATCGGAAACGCAACATACGATTTCATCAATCCGAAATAAAATCATATCCGTAATGGAGTTATACTCTACCACATTACCCAAGTTTTATACTTATATCATAAAATTAATTATCTCAGATGGATAAATGGACTTAAGAATTCCCTTATATAGCCTCAAAGAATTAATCCGTAAATGCACAATAAATGTGCACTTTGTCTGCAATAATTCACATTACTGACAAGTACATAGAGTGACTATGGGTTCACCATTAGGCCAAATATTAGCTGACTTCTTTCCCGCTAAACTTGAAAACAGCAGAATGAAAGACATCAGCAAGGAGTTTGATATGTATTACTGTTATGTCGGTGACAAATTTATCTTACTTGATGGGAAGGCAAACATAGACGAATTGCCAGTGAAATTCAACAACACCCACCTTTCGCCTACTTTCACTTGTGAAGAGGAGCTGGATAATAAACTGCATTTTCTGGATGTCTTGCTAAGTAGGCGAGAAGATGAGTCAGTCGGGAGAAGCGTTTACAGAAAGAGCACATTCACAGGGCAACACACAGAATTCCTCAGTTACGTGCCCATTAAATATAAAAGAAATGTTTTTAAAAGTCTTACGAGCAGAGCAAGCAAGATATGCACGGATGACCACATACAAAATGAATTTGAATATATTCACGATTCTTCGACGGAGATGGGCTATCCAAGTAGTTACATAAGGAAACATATGAAAACATTGCAGAGAAAACCTGAGACGATGAGTTCACGTAATAAACCTCCATTTATTAAGTTACAATTTAATGGTGACTTGTCAAGTGAGATTTTATTCCAGAGACTTTCCAGGAGCATACGAAGAACTTTTCACGCAGCATACCTATGTTTGTTATTCTCTAGTCGACGAATGACTGGGATTCAAACGAAGGATAAGCTAGGTAGTTTTGCTACATTTATGTGCATTTATCAATTCAGCTGCACCTGTGCTCACAGTTATGTTGGGCACACCACTACCAGACAGCTTAGCCAACACGTCACTACTGAACATCTCCCATCGTGGTTTGGCGAAGGACAGACAAAAATAATCCGTTGTTCCATTTTGTCACATTTAGTTGATAGTTGTCATATAGTGGAAAAAACGTAAGCATTCGAAGTAACTCATCGTATTCCACTGAATCTTTTCAATAGACTTCGCGTTCGTCTACTTTACACAGGTGAAGCGATAGGAATTCGAACAATTAAGCCTAAATAATGTGAATTCAAAAGAAGTTTGTACAACCAATATCCCTCCCTTGTTGGCCTTTTAAGACCTAACCAACTGATGACTTCTCCACCACTCCTTACTTATATTTTCAGTCCCTCTCTTATCATCCCTTAGTTTAATCACATCTTCATTAAAAACGTCTTTCATTTACTTCCTCTACAATCTAGCATTACTTATTTTTGTCCATTTGTTTTATCAGCCTTTATCGACCACTGTATTTACCTAAGCATTTGTTTGTTTAATCAGACTGTTTTTCGATAGTCTCGTGACCACAGATCGCCTCACTTTTTCATCCTTATTATTGATAGAACCATTAATGTTATTATTATGAATGATTACGCAATTTATATGCACAATCTTATAATCCTATTGACGAAACACGGTGATTGGTTTATATTTGAATATTTATTTGTAAAGTTATGTAGCCATATTAGACTTGAGCCTGATGATGAGATCTAATTGAAAGCACACTGTTATTCATTTAAATGTGTTGTTCTAAATAATTTGTACATCAGTATATTCATTCACTTGCCATTTTTACATTCATGTAATAGTGAACAACAATCAAGAATGGGCATAAAATGTCACAGAGACAAGAGTACTTTGTTATTCTTTTGTAGGTTGTTATGAATTTTGGTAAAAAAATATATTTTTATGACTTTGTCCCTGTACCTGCAGAAGATTATTGTCAAGAATTTATGTGAGCACACTATCTTTCACATTATTGTATTGTTATTGTTCCCTTGGGTCCCGAGTGGAACATGGGCATTCAAAAACGCATCTCCACTTTCTTCTATCTTCGCCTGTCAACTGGCTATCCCCACAACTGCCCATAATCTCCCATCTCCTCCTCCCTCCAACTCACACCACCTCCTTCATATCAACCTCACGCACCGACGACCCATTCAACACTTCCCATTCACCATCCAGTTGAGCGATGGATGGCCTGCATTGAATGTGATGTCATTCGCAAGCCTACCGCCTCAAAGTATGCCCCATAAATCCATCTTCATTTTCTCCTACATATTTGTTGAGCAATCGGCTCTTGATTGTTTCGTTCATTGCCAGAGTTTCTTGTCACCAATTCTTCCTGGCCGGGTGGTCGGCCGGCTGGCCATTCGATCTTCAGTATTGAGACAGACAGCGAAGGGGACAGCTGTTCATAAGAGTCTGAAGTAGCCAGATGCAAATACTTTTCATGACGCCTGCGCGCTGGATATGTTTCTGATCCACATAGAAGCACCAACTGACTGACTGACTGACTTCACTCACAATTGTGTTCAAAATCTCAATCTTGCTGTTTATGCTGGCTGAGGTGAAGTGAAGCAGTAGATTTCCAAACTGACTTCAGTTTTGTGGGGTGTATCTCGCCTTTCTGATTCTAAACAGCTGACTGGCTGGCTTTGACATCTTCATCCTTTCCGACTACCTGTGACTGAAACTACGCTGGCTGCCTACAGAAGTGAAGTCCTAGCAGTAACCCCTTTTCAACGTCTTCCTCCATATGATGGTGATGGTAATTTGTGCTGTTTGTTGCTGCTGTTGGTTGCTTGGTTATCTTCACCTTCTCTATGTTCACCAGGATGTTGTCCTGTCTTTGCTGCCAGCCAGCCAGCCTCTTCAGCCAGTTTGTTGCCAGTTTTCATCTGCAAGTCTTTCAGTTTGTGTGACGTCCAGGCATGAAATCCAGATCTTCTAGAGTCTACATGTGTGCCCAACGCACTCAGATTTGATACTGGGAAGAACTATATGAAGTTTTAAAAAGGCAATAGTTTCACTAGGCATATTACTTACTATTGAAGTCAATTTTGACTACTGTCATTTCCTAAGTCGATTTTTTGTTGTTCGTCGCAACATGCATGGGACAGTTGTTTAAAGCATTAGTTGATTTTTAGAAACTGAAAATACTATTGGCTATAAAAATCGTGTCATACAATAATGTTGTACTTTTTCCTTAAGAAAATTGATACATGTGAACGCATCTCATCCCAACTACATTTTTATGAAGAAAGTATTCTGACCTTTTCGTTTAACATGCCCATAAACGCTGATGTTAATGCACAATTTTTTCTGAAACTTAAAAGTAACTAATTTCATCAGTTAGCTTGTGAATGTGAATTTTTTTTGACGATGACAAAATTGCGTCTTCACAAACTATATTTTTTATATTAGATCAGTTTATTTGAAATACTACACACTAGTGATGCAGCACGAATAACTGGATGATGTTTAATACACAATTTAGGCATAATACAGAGGATTTGTAGCTCAGATGGACGATTTCGATGTAGTTGTGTTCTCTGAGCTGGATAGTTTATTTGAGAAGCTTTCATTGTCCAACTAGCCAACATCTTCAGTGCATACTTCAATTTGAATTGAAGTGAGCTTTTAGATTTCTCCACGAGTTTATTAGTCACCTCCCCTGGTAAACTTGAACGTGATTGGCTGTTTTTGTGTATTTTCAAACCATCGAGTCTACTTGTATTGGCATTGATTGTTTCCTTGACATGAAGTTTGCCCCTCTGTGTATGCGATTTCCTTCTAATCGATTGGTAAATCTTGTCCATGTCAATGTGTCTATTAATTGCCAATTAACTTGAATACCAGGCTTCTAAAAATTCTCTGGCGGCTTTGGTGTTTCCTCTTCCTAATATATGAACGTTGTCGCAGTGGAATTGATGTAAGTGCTTGTCCGCATACAGTGTATTATGAGGGATCTGATATTTTCCCTTTTGACAGCAAGTTTTATGTTCATGGATAAGAAGACGAAGAGGGCATCCACACTCTGGCCAATGTAATGATTTTCGCAGTCTCTGCAACTTATTTTGTACATGATGTTGGTTTTATCTTCTTTCCTGGTTGAGACTTTTGCTTGATATAGCGCCGAATTAAGTAATTTTGTTGGTTTATGTGCGAAATCCATTCCTAAAGGCTTGAGGAGTCTTGCAGTGATTTCTGAGACATCCTGTATATATGGTAAGACGATTTTCCAAGTGTTTTGAATGGGGCCTTTGATTTGGTTGGTTGGGTTCCGGGTATAGGTCTCTAGATGAAGTTTCGTGGATATCAGTTTTTTTGAAGAAATCCATGAGGCATTTTCCTTCAGTTTCCCTTAGGGTAGGAGTGCTGCAATGAGTTCTTGCACCATGGAACAATGTTTGTATGCAAGTCGTTTTATGTCTTATCCGGTTGCTGCTGCTGTAATTGAGTATTTGATCTATGTGAGTTGACTTTCTGTAGACTTGAGTTTCTAATTTTCCTATGATTATTCGCTTGACTAAGACGTTTAAAAATAGAATTTTACCTTCAAATTTCTCTTCTCTTGTGAATTTGCTGTTGTTGAAGATGTTGTTTACTAAATTGTAAGTTTTGTCTAAGTTGTTTCCTTTGATTATCACGAATGTGTCATCTACATAACGTATCCAAATTTCGGGTTTGATTTTTTGTAGGATTATGTTTTCAAGTCTTTGCATCACAGCTTCGGCAATCAAGCTTGACATAGGCGATCCCAAGAGTGTCCATTTAATTTGTTCATATATTTGGTGAATCTTTTGTTAGACGTAGATTTCTGCCTTCCATCCAACTTTAGTTTTCGATGTTCGGGTGTTGTTAGAGGTGTACGTCTTTGCTGAGTAATTGCTCCATGGATTCTTTTGCACATGTTTATTGTTCATAACCGTATCAATTAGTTACATGGCTTCATGATTCGCTATAAATATGTATTTCTCTCTCACTGTTTTCAAGTTGATGAAGGCGTATCTTGCCTTTCTTATTCTGTCTGGCTGCCTGGTGGGCTATGACGTTTTCATCCATTCCTCCTGTAGTTGAAACGATGCTTCCTAGATAGTTGAAGGAAGTAACGTCTGTTAAATCTCTCCCATTGATGGTGATTGGTTCTGGTTGTTGCTGTTGTGGTGGTGGTGGTGGTTCGCTGGTTATCTTCATCACCTCCGTCTCCACCTTCTCTATATTCACCTGCGGTCCTGTCTTTACTGTCAGCTTCTTTAGCCATTTTGTTGCCAGATCTTGCCTGTAAGTCTTCGAATATATGTGATATTAGACATACATCATCTGCGAAACCCATATCTTCTAGATTCTTCTCATTAGTGGTCCAGAGTATTCCTGATTCCTCTCCCCAACGCACAGTCTGACGCAAAATCCAGTCCACCACAATTGAGAATATCATCAAAGGTGTTAATACGCAGGCAGCCAGCGCGTATTCACTTCGAACGCCTCAGTGAGTTTTCCATTGTGGATCACCAGACACGTGTCACTGTCAAATGGCTATTGTATGAGGTTGAGAAAGACTTGATGTACGCCTATTTAATCACAATATGCAGCATCTAGTCTGTATAAGCAAATGTTTAAACTATGTCATACATTGTATGGTAAATGTCTGATGGAAACATTGAGATTTTGGTCAACTCTGAGATAAGCGAGTTCTATATACAATTCATGTCAGTTTTTCTCCTTGTATATTCATAGAAGTGTAGAAGGTATTGCTTAATTCAATATCCCTAAAAGTATATGATGATGTAACCGTCTGTTAACTTGGATTGTTTGTTTTGCTTTTTTGTGTAATTCTGACTGATTTTCCATTCTTTGAAAAAAAGTAGTTTTATCTGACTTTTTGTGTTGTTTTGCGTCTTCTCGTTTTCAGAGAAGGAAAATCTGGTGTTATCTCCTATTCTGCTATACAAAATTTCATTGGAACATTGAAATCACGACTGTGTGTTGCCCAGGTATACTTCTCTTTGTTTGTTTGAATATACTAATAATAATACTAATTTAACTTTATATTATCAAAACTTCAGCAGACTTGCATATATTTTTGATTGAGCACTAGTCACTAGCTAGTGTTGTAATGTGCCTCTTCCTTTCCCTGGTGCAGCCTGAATTCTGTCAGTCAGACAAGGCTGTTCGCCATCATGGTGCACTGTGAATAATTTATATTAGGTGTTTGGAGACAGTCGGCCAGTAAGCTAGCTGGCACTCACCAGTCAGTCAGCAAGGCGTATCTGCAATCTTGAAGGAATTAACATATATCCATTCTAAGACCCGAACCCGTGCTATTCAGTGCTTCAGTGAGTCAAAGATGTCACCAATGAGCCGTTTGGGCTCACGATTGCCAACTGCCTCCAACCATCCAATATCAGCGATTCGCAATGCACCATGATGGTGAGCTACCTAGACCACTGGTGGCCTCATTGCAAACTTGACTGACTGGTAGTATTCAGACTACACCAAACATAGAAATAGACACAATACAACACTGGTTTATGACTAGTATCCGACCAACGTGTAAACAACGACTATTTTGATTGAAATTAAAAATGGACTTAATGTCAGTAAAAGGTATGAGCATTGTGGAATACTGCAAATAAATTATAATTATATTTCAGTAGTTTACACACTATGATAGGTTTTTTGTTTTTTGGTAATATTTTGAGCAAAATTACTGTAAAAATTTATAGTACATATCATAAATATGTGAATTCAGAGCAAAACAATTCCAATAGTGGTGTGAACACGGGCAGTAATTTTGTAAAACGTATCATTGTGTGTAAACTATTGAAATATAATTATAATTTGCTTAAAAACAAACCTTTTTTCCTGATATGCTCCTGAATTCAAATTGAAGCACTAATGTCATCACTGATGATTGTAATCAGCTTTGTCTCCTTCTTGTCTCCGCTCTAGAGACTCAACTGACTCTTCCTCAGTGCATCACTTGACATGTGGCATCACCAAATAGTTAATGACCGAGGATGAAATAGGTTTCGAGGCCTTTCGTAGTGTTGGAACAGTTTCCTGATTAAATCATGGCCATCGCTGAAAGTTAATGAAATCGAGGTAGAGAGTCAACAACCTTTCCCTCTCTCTCTCTCTCTCTATATATATATATATATACATATATATATATATATACATGAATGTACACCCGCATACTTTTCTCAGTTATTATGAGTTGCATTTAATAAATCTTCAACCATGAATGTAAACAGTGAAAGCTAAATTTCATCAGCTGACATTTACTGTACCCAGTCAGATAGCCATAAACTTACACCACCTTGCCCCTCACCCACACCCACGCTTGATTCCATTTGTATCCCTGTTTTTAAAACAATTCAGTAACTCCGACTCTCTCTATCTCTCGCACACGCTCTCCCTAATTACGATGTACATTCATCACGCAAGTATCACGCGATATTCTACAGTCATAATTATGACTGTTTCTCTTCTCCCAAAGCAATAAAACCTGGAATTTATGAGGAATGAATCTCCCAGAAGACTCATTTCGAATTAGAGAAATAGGTGATACCGTCAGCCTCTAAATAAATGTACATATACTCATACACCTACATACATACACATACACACACAAACACGTAAGTTTGACCTTAACTAACTAACTTAAATAGCTGACGAGATCTGAAACCATATATCCTCCTCGGAACTGACTTTGTTCAAAATAATCATCAATGCATCAAGTTGAATGCAAGTGCATATCAGGAAGTAAAGAAAACCTATTTTTATAATAAAGGTTTTTGTATTTCCCAATAAATGAAAAACAAAACGATATTGTTTTTACTGACGTTTCGCTATTTAATGCTAATAGCTTTATCAAAGTATTATTAAACCGGAATATACAAAATCTCAGCATATATAACAAAGAGTTAAGGGGTGAGAAAATAGACAAGTTAGGTCAATTTAAAACGACAAAGGTAATAGTACATCTGTTGTGGTATCAAAATAAAGTTTACTAACTTGATCATCGTTCGTCTGTCTGGGGACATTTTTCGTTCAGATAACAAAGGTTATAGTACGTCAACACGAATGTGATATGCAAGTTCACTATGTAAACCTACACTGCCTTCATAATTTTAAACACTGATCAAATCCAACAATCTACACTTGGTTTTGTTATCCTTACCAATTGACCAACTTTGATTGAACACCAGTCACTTACGAATGCTGTATTTTGTCTAGTCTCATCCTTGGTGCAGTCTGAATTCTATCAGTCAGTTAAGTTTGTGATGTGACCACCTACAGGCTAGGCGGTTCGCTGTCATGGTGCACTGTTGGCACGGTCGATCAGATCAAGCCCTGTCAAGACCTAGGTATCGTGCTAGTTGGCATTAACCAGTCAGTCAGCAAGGCGTATCTGCAACCTTGAAGGAACTCATAAATACATGCATATATATATATATATTCACATGTTTGTAACTATACTGGTGTTGTACAATGTACAATGTGTAACGACCAAAATCAGCATCTTGTTGTCGGAAGTCGGGAAATCAATCTTTGCCTTGTATTGTATAGGCGATCGAAACCTTGTTAATTGACGCACAATACAAAATTTGTCCTGATAATAGCGGTAATATTTGACGATAATAGCATGTCAAATAGTCAGAATTACCGCAGAAGAACTGTCAGGCGGTAGTTATACAAATCAGATAATTTTCCAGTACAAAACAAGTACTGTAGGAGAAAATCAGCTGACCGAAATCGATTATATTAAGTATCTAAGATTCAAGTAGAATATTCCCAACAAGTGGGGGGGGGCGGCGGGATCAAAACTCTGTCTACAAGAGTTACACACACATGAAAATTATCACAGACGGTACAGTGTCACAATTATATTCTTCATTCACTCAGACAAAATCAAAGTCGTAAAATAACACATTATCAATACCATCATCATACAATCACAAGGGGAAACGTTAAAATCAGGGATTGAACAGGAATAAAGGCAACTAATAAGGATGAAGTCAACACATGGTATGCAAATACCATAAAAATGATATGCAGTCTGGAAGAAAAATCGACAATAATTACAAAGTTAGGTGAAATAGCCGAATGATTTCGTTTTATTTCGAGGAATGATTCTATCCAACTGCTTACATCCTAAGCATTATCGAATTGTAAGTTATAAAATGGCATCTGAACACACCCTTTACAATGACTTCAAGCTATAGATAGAAAGTAAAGGCAACATAATTTCAAAGGTGATGTAAGTAGACAATTATTTAGTGTTAAAAGAGTGACTATTTATATAGTTATTAGACCAGGGAGTAGGCTTCAGATTTCTCCTGGAAACAAGAATAGGCTAGTGACAAAATACAAGTGGGACAGCACAGTTAACCCATACATATTATGTTGGAGAGTTGAGAAGGGTGGATGGGGTGAATTTTGTTATTATTAATTCCTTCACGTTCCCGGTGGAACATAGGGCTTCAAGCTAGAGGCTTGAAGTTTCTGTAGCAGTGTTTATTTTTACAGGATGAGGTTGCTAGCCTCATGCCCAACCTTTCCTATTTACCAGCTTTATTTCTAGTTTAGTGATATAAAGGAGTGCGCCGGCCGGGAATCGAATCCTGGACCATGTGCATGGTTGGCGAGCGTCCTAACAGCTGTGCCACCTGGGGTGAATAGTAAAGTGAAATTATAAAATAGATAAAATAGCTTAATTTAGTAGATTTAGAACCTCAGTAATGAGTTCAAACCAGTGAGTGAGTGAAAAACAGGATCAAGACTGGGTGGAATGTTATGCAACAGAACAAAATACAAAAGTACACTATCAAAACAATTACGGTTACCCGGTAGGGTAGTGAGAGATTAGTTACACTCTTTCTCTGTATGCATAGATTGGGTTGAAGTCTTTTGATGATAACAGTGGCTTCTGCGAACTGAAGTAACCATGGTTTTCCTTGTATATTTTTGATTATTTTGAAAGCCTGCAGGCTAATTTCCACTGTATATCCCGTGTCAATCAGGTGTGTCAGGCAATTGCGCTTGAGAACACTGTGCCACCTTTCAAACAGAGACTTTTATGGATATGCTTGAATAATCTAGTAGACGATTTCCTCTTAGTCCTCCTTATGTATTTTCTGCTACAAGTGCAGGTGAATTGGCAAATGCAGTTGGAGTTGATATGCACAGCAGGATGTTTATCTTCTTTTCACTGGGTTAACGATCATCCTGTTTTTCTGAAAGTGGAAAGAGTCTAGCGGCGAGAAATGTTCTTTTCAGTGAACATTAAATTCTGTTTTCCGTTCCAATGGATACATCTTCGCCTTTTGCTCTGTTGCATAGCCTTCCACTCAGTCTTGATTTTGATTTTCACTCACTCACTCATTGACTTGAACTCATTTCTGAGGTTCTAAATCTACTAAATTAAATTATTTTATCTATTTTATAATTTCATTTCACTATTCACCCCCACCCGCCCTTTATTTATAGTAATCTTCACATGAGCATCAATACAACCAAGTAGATTTACAAGGCCTACTGTTCTAATTTACTATTCCCAACAACAGTCACCACAAAACCATACCACTGACACGCAGAACAGCAAAGTACCAGGAGAAGACAGACTGCTGAGTGGACTGAGTGTTCTAATATATGGCACCAATAGTTCAAATGACAATCACAATAATATCACATAATAAACATACGAAGAAATTTAAAAAGATAGCACCAATCAACAAACAAAATATCGATTCCTAATCATTTTTTAATTCCTCTGAGTTCCGAGTGGAACATAGCGGTCGTACTCTTTTTCTTTTTCTCCTTTTCAACATGGCGTCAGCCTCACGTCCAGGCTTCTTTCACTAGTGAATTTACTACCGGTTAAGTAATGCTTAGGAGTGCTCATTGTTTGAGAATCGAAACCGGGACCATGTACATGGTTGTCGAAATTTACAAGAAAAACTAATAACTGAATAGAAAGACAGGACTGAGAAAAGCCTTAGATGCATGAAAGGCTAAATAAATTATTCAAAATAACTGACTTCTCCGGAGGCATGTTTCTGCAGGCTATCTCCTCTTGTTAACTGATAAGTCACTTTAGAAGAATTGGTCCACTTCTACTAGTCTATTGATTATGCTCTGATGATGTGTGAAATTTCTGGACAATCCAAGGGTTAGTATTTTTTCCACAAAATATTCAATCTGCACTATGTTTCAGTGGCATCTGTGAAGGTATGTAAGTGACTTTGAACCCAAAGAATACAATCAGCTTAGAGTCATTCATAAACGCATTCATACTTTAGAATACTTTCTTCCTTCAAGCTAAGCGAATTTTCCCGTGGATTATTTGGACCAAAATGTCCGGCATCTGTTGACAAGGCGGCTTGTGGTAGGGATTCTTCGGCTTTGCCTGACTGACTGGTTTTCCAACTTTGAAATTTGCGCAGATGTGCAGCAACTCGAGTTGCCTCACTGTCTCTTCATGTAGCACCCAAAGCAAGCAAGAGAGCAAACACAGATTCAAAGGAGACATAATAGACATAAGTGTGGGGCGAAAAGAATAGTAATATGGAAGGACTATAAGGTTTTATTGGATATGATAAATCACAAAGAGTGAATGCATATACACGAACTATCAGTGACAACGATTTTTAGTCATATCACCAATTGTCTTCAGCCTCCATTGCATTTTTCTATCCCGAAAATCCCAACCAGGGAGGAATTCTACAACTCCCTACGTGGCTGGCTGGCTGGCTTAAACCAGCCATCGTGGGTCTCATAGACTGATGAAGCCATGTTTTGGTTTGACCACCATTCGATACACAATTGTTGATAGAGAAATACAGTTTCCAATTCTAGCCAGTTTTGAAGCCTGTTTGGAAGAGGTGATCTACTACGGTAGAACCGTTGTTTTTTTCAACATCACTTTTATTTACCCACACTGACAGGTGTTCTCAAGCACGAAAAAATGAAGTTCGTAGAACAACGGCTAATATAAATGGCCCACATAAGAGAAGTTGAACTGATAGGTGTCTAAATATCCTAAATATTTCATCCAACCTTAAGTTTCCCAAACACAACCAGTCGTGTGGAGAGTATAAGCTAAAGATTACCAGAAATAAACCATTTTTCAATCAATTTTTTAATTTATTGGTTACTGGTATTTCACTTGGCACTTCACCTTTGAATTGTAGTTGTACACACGTAGAGGCTTCTCGTTAAGAGATACGGAAGAATTCTTTTCTAGACAGAAGACCAGTATTTCAGAGAAGAGTCTCTTTTCGGCAAATTCATTTCCATAGCTGTACAATCGCAAATATATATGGTTGTTCTGTATGTATGTGTGTAAATTAAATTGGTAAAACAAAATACAATTAGTAAGTAAGGGTTAAATAACACTATCCAGCGTGGCTGCAGAAACGAAGTAGTGGCCTTATAAGGAGTGTGATAGTTGAACATCTCGTTACCACTGGTCATTCAATCTCAACAAACGCCTCCTGCTTCAAATTAGTCTACCTAAAAAGTGAAGAACGACCTGCCAAAGATAATATGTTTCAGTCTTCTTTGCATTGCAGAAGCCCTAGCCATTCAGTTAGAAGAACCAGAACTATGCATAGAAGAGAAAATTGTTCAGCCACTTCTACTGTCATGGTAACAACTCTGTTGATTTGACTTAACTTTTGTCTGTATGCTTATTATTTTAACTACTTAAAACTCTTACGTAATTCCGTGTGTTACTTTGTTTCTATGTACGCCCTGAGCACAGCTCTTTCATCAAACTATTTATGTTATTACGTAACTCTTCTTTAACAATCATGTGTGACAACTCATCAACATCCAATTCATTTGAAGGCCTTTTGTATTACGTAACTCCACGAAAAACCTACTAATTGTATTTTCGTTTGGCAAATTTAATGTACATACACATACATACGAAACAACAATATATATATTTGCGATTGTACAGCTATGAAAATGAATTCGCCGCCGAAAAGAGACTCTTCTTTGAACTACTGGCATTCGCTCTCTTTTAATGTTCGAACGGGGATTTCTCATGAATTCTACTCTCTTGGTCATTTGTTTTGTGATAAAGTTATTAATGGTTGCTGTCTTCAGTCAAAGTGTCGTATACCAGCCTAAGTTCGTCCTCACTGACTATTCCTACTCGTCACCTGAGACTGCCTGGTGTGTATTGTTTTTCCCAGTCATTCTGACTTATATATATAGGGCAAATAATTAGATGTTCATGTCATGAGTTCAGCTTACGTCAAACCTGACTAAACTGACAATCGGTAGAGTATTGTACACATTGAGTTGGTCAAATTATTTATTGTTCTCTATTTTTTTGCATTATTTTTAGGTATACAACGAAATTAATCAACGTGGATCATTTGACATGAATTACTTATGCTTTCTATTGTGTGCAGCCATTGTAGCAAATATAGCTCTGGTAACAAATTCTGCTGGTGTTGTATTCGCTAGTATGCTGTTATCACCTCTAATGGTAAGTAGGTGAAATAATAATTATATACTTTGTTGATTATTGAAGGACTTTTCCAATGTGGGCTGAATGTCCTGAATTCACCAGGTGTTCTGTTACCAAAATTTATGCAGACACGCGTTCTCCCCTTCGGTAACCATGCTGCATAGTATTCCTGAGAGCGTTTTACAAGCGGACGAGTACTATGGCCAATGTACTCGGCTCCATACGAGCAAATGAACTGGTATATGCATGTTGAAGTGGACCAATACAATAGCCTGTCGTTTACATGTTGGCTGAATGGTTTCTCGCTTGAGAATTTTACTCGTAAGAGAAACCTAATTAAGTTTCTCTTTCTGTTTAGAGGCAAACAACTTTGAAAGTTGGAAAACTATCCGTTCCATGTGGGTTTTTTGTAGATGGATCATCTCAGCAAGTTGACAGCATTCCTTCGCGGTTGAATATCTAGGAAATGAAACATTGAGTCAGACTCAACTTCCAGAGTGAAGTTGGTGCTTGCACGGAACCTTGATAGAAAATGATTTCCCTTCAGTCAGATTCATAGACAAGAATCCAAAACCACAGAAAACGCCTGAAAAGGTTCAAGTCGCCCTCGAAAAGAAGCTACTGATACTTAAAAGTGATACCAAGCAGAAGTGAAAGGCTTTCTAGGTCTCTCAGCAAAACATACTTCACTGCCATTCTCCTGCAAGAAACTATTCAGCCAGCACGTGACAGACAAGCTGTCACATTGGGCCACTTCAGCATACATATACCAGTTCACCTGCTCATGTGGGGCCAGGTACATTGGCCTCAGCACTCGTCCGCTTGTAAAACGCTTTCAGGAATACTATCCAGAATGGTTAGCAAAGAAAGAACGTGAGTATGCATCAAGGTCGATAACAGAACATCTGGTGAATTAAATGACTGGCATTTTTAATTTAAATTAAGAACACAATATTCACCGAAGAGACTTTTTTCAACAACAATCGTATGTATATATGCGATTTTTAGGAAATTATATCCCGTGAGAAAATTTAAGCAAACGTGTGATGAAATAATATGAAATGCAATTAAAATCTTTGTGATTATAATCATAGTTAAATACCATGTCTCAAGTGATAAAACAAACAATGTCAGGTTTTCCAGTGGTCCTCTAAATGAGATATCAACCCGTCATCAGACCTGTAACTAGTCAGACCCCTGATAACTAACCCTTGATAATTAATCTGATAGTCACTAGTGACTGGTCCTATACAAGCAGTTGCCTGGAGTTCCAGTGAAAAGTCATAACCAGTGTGGTCTACCAAGTCAGGTAAGAGAGCATTGACTCGCCTACTACACTGGTTGGCAGGTGAGCTATATATATGTTTACATTTCTCCGGAATTTGGGGAAGTTAGGATTCATGGGATGGCCATTCGATCGGATCACAGTAGACATTATAAGCGAAAGAGTACTGGATGCAAATGTCTTGTTCATAATCCAATGTACTGGTCATGTTGTCTAAACTTCCCAGTATGAGTAGGTAAGATTATGATTGTCTATTTCTAAGTAGAAGAGGTTGAATAGTTCAATAAAAAGGACTCAGACTGTGACATTGGATTCATGGCTCACTTAATTGGGTCCCAATCGCTGAATGGTACACGAGCTTGCCTTATAACCGGAAAGTCCTGGATTCAAAACCCGGTGGATACGTAATGCCGATGAGTTCCAAACTAGGATGACAGAAACAGCTGTCTGGCAGTACTTCCAGTTGGTTTTCAATGGTTCTCTAACTGATATCAATCTGTGGTCTAACCTAAAATAAAGAAACAAAATGAAAAATAAATAAATAGATGTTTATGCCTCTACGACCAAGGTAGAAATAAGGACTGTACATACTTTTTTGTACACAAAGGTGTGGTTTAAATTCATGAATGAATAGCCAAGGCCTCAGCTGTCTTTAGATGTTTAGAACGAGGAAAACGTGGCCGACAAGTTAGCATGGACTCGATAGATGATCTTAAAATCATGATCAGGGTAAGTATGGAGTGACACAGAAGTCAATCAAGTGTTCTAGAGTAGAGCTTCTCACACCCTTCCTTTCTCCGTTGTAAAACCACGCTGGTGGGATATGTTCTGGTATCCGTATGGAAAGCGGTGTTCTCTGGCTACGGCCAATGTATCCTGCTTCGCAAGAGTAGATAAACTGATAGATGCACATGGAGGCGGTCAGACGAGGAAGCTTATCTTTAACAGAGATGGAAAACAACTTGTGGCTGATTTTGCAGCAAAGAATGTCTTACTGACTGTTTTAGAGAAACGATTTTTGAGCATCTCTAAAGCCTGATTACCTCTGAATTCCAAATCATCACATGCCTCTAAGACGGAAGGGTAACAAAAGCATTTTTAAAATTATATTGAGAAGAACCACCTCACAAACAATTTAAGACCTAATAGTTGTCTCTTTGAAGTGATCAGCCTTCCATTTCCTCTACTCCAAATCTTTAGTAATAGGGTTTTCTTCACTATCTTTCACTAGTCTAATCTCCGTAGATCTCTTCCCGGGTAGCGAGTGGTATGATTATGTGGTATACTGTTCTTATTTCTGTCTATTTGTCTCTTATCAGTAATCTGTTCGGCAAAGCTAAAGAATAGGGATCCATGGAATGCGAACGCACTACTGACCTTCAGGCGACTGATCGGAAAAACCAACGCTTTTTTACACAGTGATAAAATACACATTAAACAGGAGATCAACTTGAAAGGCTTCAAACAAGAAGCTCCAGATAGACCAGAATTCAGCCACAACGCATACAGACAGACAGAGACAGTGAAGTACAAATCCACAAAGGACATATTCACTCCAGTAATCAGTCATTAGTCGAAGGCATTAAACAACTTTAAAGAAGGAAAGACACTGGAAGTCTGTGAAGGCAGTGGAGAAGGAAATATGCATGCACATATGAGATAAGAAGAAGATTGATGACAAGAAATGGCTGACTACAGACACCGGGAGGCTGGCTGATACATGGGAAGTTCTAGAGAATATTTCAACTGTGCCACAGTAAATACTTCAACTACCTGCATATGCCCCTCTCTCACTAATGCGTGATATCACTAACCTAACAATTTCATGATTCTTATCATGATTACGATTATTCCCTTGGGTTCCAAGTGGAACATAAGAATTCAACAACACATCGCCATTTCCTTCTATTTTCTCCTGTCCTCTTCACCTGGCTACCCCCACGATTCCTTATAATTTGTCATCTCCTCCCCCACCCCAAAACTATCTCTTCCATGTCGCCCTCCCACCGACCACCCACTCGTCGTTTCCCGTTTGGATTCGACTCGAGCGATGGCCTGCATTTTGAGCGATATCATTCGATGGCCTTCTCAGCGTATACCCGACCAACTCCATTTTGCCTACATATTTGTTGAGCAATCGGCTCTTGGTTGGTTCGTTCATTGCCAGAGTTTCTTGTTTCTAATTCTTTCTGGCTGGCTGAATGGCTGGCCATTTGATCTTCACTATGGAGCCAGCTAGTGAAGGTGGCAGTTGTTTTGCGTGACACGGAGTGCAAGTCTCTTATCCAAAAAGAAGAAATGACTTCCCATTTATGTTGAAAATCCGAAGGCTGTTGTTTATGCTGAGGCAGAGTGCAGAACACCTGCAAACTGATTTCCGGTTGATGGAGGCGTATCTTGCCTTTCCGATCCTGGCCGGCTATCTGGCTGATTTTGACATCTTCATCCGTTCAAAGTGTCTGTAGTTGTAACCGTGTTTCCTAGATAAGTGAAGGAAGAAACGTCCGTCAAATCTCTCTTGTTGATGTTGATTGGTGCTGGTTGTTGTTGCTGTTGTTGGATGGCTGGTTATCTTCATCACCTCCATCTCCACCTTATCTATGTTCACCCGGAGTCATGTCTTCGCCACCTGTTTCTTCTGCCAACTTTTGGGTTCTCATCTGCATGACTTCCATGTTGTTTGATATTAAAAGACAAAATAATCCACGGGTGAAATCCAGATATTCTAGAATCTTCTGATCGGTCAGTGGTGCGTATAATCCAGTCCATCACAATTAGGAATATCATCTTTGATGATAATAGGCACGCAGATAGCTTGTCTGATCCCTGTATTCACTTCAAAGGCAGGCTGCTCTGAGTTTTCCGCTGCGAATCAGCTGACTGATACGTTGCGGTGTCATATAGCCAGCTGTCGAATGAGTCAATAAAGACTTGGGCACTGCATGCTGTAGTGTCCAAGTAGTTTCTCACTTGCTTCTCGGTCAAGGCTGTCGAAAGCCTATTCGAAGTTGACGAAGGATGTTGAGGTAGAGAGAGGTTTGACCACCATTCTATGCTTCGTTCTGTAACGATGATGTGTAGAGTTGCAATTTGATCAACACATGATTTGCCTTTCCTGAATCTGGCCAGCTTGTTCCGGTGACGCTGGCGGAGTTCTGCATCCAGTGCATCTTTTATTCTCTCCAGGATGATACCACGTAGAATTTTACTTGGCGTGGACAAGAGCATTATTCCACGCCAGTTCTTGCAGAGTGAGGCGTTCTTCGCCCTCCTTTGTTAGCTTGACAAGGTAGCCTTGTAGCGTTGTATAACTGTAAGTTTTCTTACTTCAGATTTAAATCTAGCTGTGATGCACATAGGGAAGATGGGTTGCTAATGCCTTAGTCTTTGATACTGTTGAGGATATGGAGATAACCACACCCTTAGGGTGCTCGTGATTGTCGTCTGCATGACTGAATTCTCAGTTAAAAACTTTGACCATCCACTTCGCTTCTACTTTGTCTGATAGATTTTAACACCCCTATAATATATCTTTATATTTCTCCTGAAACCTAAGCTATCTTAACAGCTGCCTACACGATATGGACATTCCATCTGCCTATACTTAGTTTTGCATGCACCGAAAGGCAAACATATCAGCTGACTGGACTCTAGAAGACTGGCATCCTTCAGAGTTAGCCATTTTTCAGATATCAGCATTCCTTAAGTTTGCCTTTTTCTGTGTAACTAGGTCGATTTTCACGTTGCACAGTTGCCAGCCGCACACCAAACCTTCCGTGTTTTCCCGTCTGAACACCACCTAGTAAACTAGGCGAGATTAAAGTTAAAAAATTCAATAAATACTTTCACTGTTTGTTGCCTTACTTATTACAGGACTTTGACTACAATTCATGTCTAACTAATATCAATAACTTATACTTAGGCACAAGCAGTGTGAGTAATATATATATATATATATATATATATATATAAATACTCACTTCGGCTGTGACTACATATTTACGACCATATCAATTCCTGTCTTATATATATATATATATATATATATATATAATTCATAATTTACAATTTAGTTATTTGCGTGACTACATTCTCGTAGTTTGCCTATAATATTTGATTTCATTATCTCGAAAGAAGACGCACACACACATAAGGTGATATTTTTTTAAACAGTACTACTGTTTTCTACGAAACAAATCAAATTTTGAAGGGAAATAAAACAAAATTTAGTTGGAAACAATTCTCCTTTCTAAATTTTGTCTTTTATTTTTCTACTGAACACACCTTGTATACACAACGAAAGATAGTTTTGTCAACTTTTTCTTTCTGTCTAACTTTTAGTTAGGATAAATAATGAACATTAGATGAGGCAATCGGTCACAGGAAATCTCAACTGGCCTAGGTTGCGTGCTAGTCAGCACTCACTGGTCAGTTAGCAAGGTGTATCTGCAACCACTTTGAAGGAACAGATCATGTCCCTCCTTCTAAGATTCAAACCCGCATCACCACCCAGTGAGTACTGCAGTCAGAGACATTACCACTGAGCTATTTGGGCTCCTGACTGACCTCCTGTAGAATTGCACTGAATATTTTTTATTATTTTTCTAAAATTTTTATTGTAGCTTGACTCCACACAGTATTTTTGATACAAATGTGGAATTTTTAGCATGTGATATCGGTAGCCAAAATTTAGCAGGCCAACCATTGGTGTGAGGTGTGCGTCGGCTGGGGATCGAACCCCGGACAACGGCCGGCGAGCGTCCTAACCGCTATGCCACCGACTGGACAATAATCAGCGACTAGTGTCGTAATGTGCGTAGTCCTATCTTTGGTGCAGACTGAATTCTATCAGTCAGTCAAGTTTGCAATGTGGTAACTAACAGGCTAAGTGGCTCACTATCATGGTGCATTGTCAATCGGTGATATTGGATGGTTGGAGGCAGTTGGCAATCGTGAGCCTGAATAGCTCATTGGTGACGTCTTTGACTCACTGAAGCAATGAGTGGCACGGTTTCGGGTCTTAGAAGGGGCATATGTTATTTCCTTCAAGATTGCGGATATGCCTGGCTGACCGACTGGTTAATGCCAACTAGCACGATACCTAGGTCTTGGCAGGGCTTGATCTGATCGACTGCTTCCAACCATCTAATGCCAACATTTCACAGTGTACCATGATGGCGAACCGCCTAGTCTGTCGGTGGTCTCATCACAAACTTGACTGACTGATAGAATTCAGACTGCACCAAGGATGAGACTAGACAAAATACAGCATTAGTAAGTGACTAGTGTCCAATCAAAGTATGAATAATGACTGTTTTCCACTGAAATTAAAAATAAGCTTTGTTTACTCTCTGATATGCACTTACATTCAACTTGATGCATTGATGATTATTTTGAACAAATTCATCTTCGAGGAGGATGTATGGTTTCAGATCTCGTCAGCTACGTTAGACTAGTTAGTTAGTTAGTTAGTTAATTAGTTAGTTAGTTAGTTAGTTAGTTAGTTAGTTAGTTAGTTAGTTAGTTAGTTAGTTAGTTAGTTAGTTAGTTAGTTAGTTAGTTAGTTAGTTAGTTTGTCACAGGTTAGTTAGTTAGTTAGTTAGTTAGTTAGTTAGTTAGTTAGTTAGTTAGTTAGTTATTTAGTTAGTTAGTTAGTTAGTTAGTTAGTTAGTTAGTTAGTTAGTTAGTTAGTTAGTTAGTTAGTTAGTTAGTTAGTTAGTTAGTTAGTTAGTTAGTTAGTTAGTTAGTTAGTTAGTTAGTTAGTTAGTTAGTTAGTAGTTAGTTAGTTAGTTAGTTAGTTAGTTAGTTAGTTAGTTAGTTAGTTAGTTAGTTAGTTAATTAATTAGGGTATCGGTTATACTTACGTGTTTGCGTGTGTATGTGTATGTGTGTGGGTGTATGAGTATATGTACATTTAGAAGCTGACGGTATCATCTATTTCTCTAATTTGATATGAGTCTTCTGGGAGATTCATTCCTCATAAATTCCTGGTTTTATTGCTTTGGGAGAAGAAAAGCAGTCATAATTATGGCTGTAGAATATCGCGTGCTGCTTGCGTGACGAATGTACATCGTACTTAGGGAGAGCGCGTGCGAGAGAGAGAGAGAGTCGGAGAGACTGATTTGTATTAAAAACAGGGATACAAATGGAATCAGGAGTGAGTGTGCGTGTGGGGCGAGGTGGTGTAAGTTTAAGGCTATCTGACTTGGATCTCACTGGTAACATGCACAGTTGTAGATTATTCAATACAACGCATTATATCTGTGAAAAGTGAACAGTGTATATATATATATATATATATATGTAGATAGAGAGGAAGGTTGTTGACTCTCTACTTCAACTTCATTAACTTTCACTGATAGCCACGATGTAGTCAGGAGACTGTTCCAATTTCAACCTCACTCAATAACTATTTGGTGATGCAACATGTCAAGTGATGCACAACGGAAATGTCATCTAAGTCTCTAAGGCGAAGACAAGAAAGAGACAAGGCTGATTACAATCGCCATTGGTAGTATTTTTGATTGTAGTGGACTGAATCATGCAATGCACCTTGCATCACGAGTGAGGAAGGAATGCGTTGGACTGATGAGAAGAGTCTACAAGATTTAGACTTCACGAACGATTCATATTTAATGTCACGTAAATTCGAAGATTATAGGCGAAATTCAACAAGTTGGGTGAACAGGTAAGCAGGAAAGACGCGACTTCCAGTGAATATGCAGAGGACTGAGGTTACGAAGATTACCAAAGACCAAAAACAATGGAAGAAATTTGGATTAGGTCATTTCCTTTACTTATCTAGGCGTCACCGTTTCAACAACAATCATACAGGACGGATGAAGATGTCAAAACTGGAATCAGAGAGGCAAGAGAAATCCCCATCAATTTGAAAATCTACCACACGCAGGATAAACAAGAAAACTCAGATTTTTAACACCAATGCTAAGTCAGTCACTTCTTCTATGTGGGTCAGAAGCTTGAGGCGTTCGTCATAAAAAGCATTTGCAACGGGACACTTCCGAATTTTTTTCAACAAGAAAATATGCCAACTAAACAGCTAGAGACCTATTGCAACAGACTGCTTAAGGCGAAAAGATGCACATGTGTTGGATCAATAATAAGGCTCCAGCAGATCTGGACTTCATGGATTATTTCCTTCTCCTGTCACACGAACTCGATCTATGGTCACAAACCATCGAGTTGTCAGAAGAGGCTGGCAGCGAAGATGGGACTTCAAGTGGACAAAACTTAGAAATAAGGAAGAGTTTATAATGAAATCGGTTGGGTTTGAAACATCATCCTGTAAGCTATTCTGTTTTACTGTGTCAAATGATCTACAACGTAAAACTGAGAGAAGCCTTTGAAGTAAAGACAGAAGTTAGACAAGGCTATCAGTGATGTTGGTATTGTTGATTGAAGTGGAAACGATCATGCGACAGACCATGAGGAGCAAGAAGATAGTAACTGTTTGAACTGATCTGAAGACTATTCATGCCTCATTTCACATACGTTCGAAGACTTACAGGCGAGAACCAACCAGTTGTGAGAAGTGTTTGGCAACTAACGCAAGACTTTAAATGAACAGGTGGTACAGATAAAGATCTATAAGTCAAGCCGAACTTTCATTCATGTGAAATTTGTTCGTATTTTCAAGAACAATTTCAAGTCAATGATTCTATATGATTCAAAAACATACAATCTTGAAGATCAGGTGGTTAGTTGGGAAAAGCAAGACAAGCTTTCACTACTCTCAAGTCTGTGTGGAGGTCAACAGCACTCAGCATGAAAATGAAAATAAGATCCGGATTTTCAACTCCAATGTGAAGTCAGTCAGTGCTACTATATGGATCAGAGACTTGGCCAGCGCGTCATAAAGAGCATCTCAAACAAACTACAGACCTTCATTAACAGTTGTCTTCGCTCAATACTCAAGATCAGATGGCCGGCCAGAAAAGACCAGCTATAGAGATCTTTGAGAGCGAACCAACCAGGAACCAATTGTGCAACAAATAAGCAGGAAGAAATGGAGGTGGATTGGCCATACTCTAAAGAAACCATCAAGTGACATCACTAGACAAGCCCTCGAGTGGAACCCGAAAGGAAAGCGGCGAGTTGGTCGTCATCAAGGGTGACTTGGAGGAGGTCATTTGAAGAGGGGATGAAAACGTGTGGACAGACTTGGAGCCAGGTAAAGACTCTAGCAGAGAACCGAACGCAATGGAGACGCACGGCTGAAGCCCTATGTTCCTCTAGGAATTAAAGGAAACAATAATAAATAATAATAATATATATACATGTAAAGTTGTAAGCAGAATTAAAGTCTTAAATTCAGGATAAGATCAATCGGCAATTCATTGAAACTATCTATAAGTTGAAAAGTGTTCAATCGACTTTCATCAGCATTTATTATTTTGGCTAAGTGTAAATAAATTCATAAATGATTTATAGTCATTTGACTATGCTACCCGTCGATTTGATGGGTACAAACGACATGATTATTTGAAGGTGTTCTCTTTTTTCTTCTTTTATTCTGTTACACATCCGCATGGTTTGTTCTATTTTTATTAATTCATTCACACTGTGAGCTTAATTTGCTTCTCGGAATAATAACTAGGTTCATATAACCTTTTGTGTTTGTGTATCAGTAAAACAATAGGAAACAATAACAATAAAAAAATTAAGATTTAATCTTCAAAAGATTGATAACAGAACAAAGAATATTCACATTTTCTACAACCTGCTCTTCAAAAGGTTCGGCAGTTATTTGTCCGTCCATAATAATGAATGAATTAAGGTTATTAACAACATTAATGTTGTTCAAATAACATCGAATCGATCAACAATATCAATAGATTTCATTTCAATGGCATCTATAAGCGTGATAATATGCATCAACATAACACTACACACTGAATATCAGACAAATTAGGAAAGGTAATAATAATAATACGGAATTCATGAATATATAGTCTCCACTGAAAGGTCAGGGTAGTAATAATGCCTGGTTGATCCCGTCTCTTTTTACACGCATACACAGAGTACCAATTGTTTTAGACGGATCACAATAACAAAATACAGAACGAATTAACCAGATGTTTGAAGAAACTAAGCGAAGAACATGTATTTCCTGAAAGTGTTCTTGAAGAACTTAGCAATGGGAACATACACGCAAAGATTATACGGCCTACCCAAAGTACACAAATCGCGGGTACCGTTAAGGCTCACACTTGACATGCAAAATTCATCCTACAATGCTTTAGCCAGACGGTTAGTGACTATTCTCAAACCTTTGCATGGACAGATAGTGAAACATACCGTCAAAGATGTATTTGACTTCGTAGACAAAATCAATGATAATAATATCAAGGATAAAACAATGATATCTTAGGATATAACATCTTTATTCACAAATGTACCGCTGGTAGGAAAGATTAACTACATTTGTGAACAAGTGTATAACTAGTCGATAAATATCGGCATCTCAACGGAAATCCTTAAAAAATCTGTCATTAAGGTTTACCATGAATGTAAATTTTAAACTTGATGGCACACTTTACAGACAAGTGGATGAGGTGGCAATTGGCTCCCCATTTGATCCTATTTTGGCAGATTTCTTTATGAGTAAACTAGAAAATAGTCCTTTCAACCACATTATCACAAAATTCTCGATTTATTGTCAGCATGTGGATGACACCTTTATTCTTTGTGATAATAATTCGGACAGGAACAAAATAATCACTCAATTTAATGGAGTACATTCTGCTATGAAATTCACATATGAAGAGGCATCTCCAAATAGGATTAATTGCCCTCCTAGATGTCCTCTGAACAAGAACACCAGATGGTAGTATAAAGAGAAATTTGCATATAGGAAAGGCACATGGACAGGACAATATACACATTTTCATAGCTTCGTTCCTCTCCAGTACAAAAAGAAATTCAGTAAGGACCCTCAATCAGCTGTTGGCTGGTACTTTGGTCTGTCCTGACTTATGATTCATATTCTTATGAATTCCTTGTACTTCTCACAATCTTTAATAATACTGAACTCTTCATTAAAACATTTATCAGAGCAGATTGCTTTTGTTCTGTTGCGGACTAAACACTTTACTAGATTGCGTTTGTATTTCAAAGGTACGTAGCTGAAAAAATGAGTAAACTAACCAGTTGATTTAGGTTTTTTAAATACACTCTTCTTCTTATCGTGCCGTCCTTTTTTCTAGTCATAAGGACGCCTAGGAATGAAATGCCAGAGTGTCTTTATTTCTCGATGGTAAAATTTATAGCAGGATGAACATGAACTGATTTAATGCTTTGTTTAACTGCCACTAGCTGCCTTCCAGCCTGATCAATCCCATGCTATCTAACATTTCCCATAGAGGAAGGCGACGGCTAGGAATGACTAACACATTTCCTAGCCATCCTAATCGATTAACTTTCCAACCTATCGACTAAGATCCCTCTTATCTAACAATCCACCCCAACCTCAATATGACTCACTTTTTTACCGTTTGACAGGGGAGACAGAAACCAGATACCTATGATGTGACACAGCTAGCCAGCCTTTTCATGTCTTCCACTTTCAGTGGCCGGAGTCTCACATCCAGCTAGACATAAAGGAGAACAGGGCAATAGCTAGTTGGAAATCACGTCTACCAAGCCAGAGACGGCGTAAGTTTCCAAATGTCAAATGAGCCTTGTGTATGTGTTCTGAGATTTCGTCATCGACCAGTGAGTTGGGGCTGGTGCGAATTCCCAAGTAAGTGAAGTAGTCAACACACTCTAAGATTTCATCCCGAATCTTTAAACTAGGTGACGATGTAGTTCAGTCAGTCCTGTAACATCATCTCACATTTGAAACGAGGAAATTGCATTCCAAACATTCGCAGATTTCTGTTCAAGGTGTTCAGAGGACTCTGCAACTTATAAGCGTCTTCACCTGGAAGTGCATTACCTTAATCAACAAGACTATTCCCTAGTAACAGGTCAATAGCTAGGTCACTGAAGTCATTTAGCGTCAATTCCATTAGTACATCTATGATGAAATTAAACACAAATGGGTATAGCGAGCATCCAACTACTGGTTGTCATCACTTCAGGTTAACATGATGCTCTGCGTGAAAAGCGGATTATGTGTCGGTATCTTATGGTTTATTGATGAAGTGCTCGCCAACCACTTGCAAGTAGTTTGGGTTTGATTCCCGGTCGCAGCGCACTTCTAAACTTTGCTTAGCTGCGAATGCCTTCCGTAATAACAATAACAACACCAATCGGTTAGAGAACCACTAGAAAACCAACTGAGAGTACTGGACAGCTCTTTCTTTAACGTAGTTTGTGACTCTTCATCAGTACGCACCCACCGCCAGGGCTCAAGCCCAGCACCCTCCAGTTACAAAACCAGCGAGCACATAGACCATTAAGCCACTGTAGTCCGATTCAGCGATCCAGGAATTCCAACTTCTGCAAATTCATGAAATGGCGTGACCATTAGCGAATGTCATTGGTGGCGGATATTTGTCATGACATCCCTCCTCAATGTCTTTGTAAACAAACACTTGAACATCAATATGATGCTAACTAGTGAGTGTTTCCATTCAGGCAGGTAGTTGCGTGGGCTATAATGGGAAGTTGTGACCATTTGGGTACAGCAGGTCGAGTGTGAGGGCAAATTATAGCCACCGATGACATTGGCTAATGTCAGTTACGCTATATCGTGCATGAATCGGCAGATGTTGGAATTCATCGGCTAACCGTTGGATTGTATTGGATCTCAGTGGCTTAATGGTCTGTGAGCTCACTAGCACTGTGGCTGGAAGGTCCTGGCTTCGTACTCTGTTTGTGGGTGCGTACAGCAGAAGAGTCCCAAACTAGGACTACAGGAACAGCTGTCCACTACTCTTGGTTGGTTTCCCAGTGGTTCTCAAACCCATGTTAGCTCATGGTGAAATCCTGTAATCAATCAACGAAATCCCTACAAACCATTACCTGAAAATTATCAATGTTACCGAAACTTGTTTCACATGGAAGGTCCGTGGAATAAAAACGAAAGTTGAAAGATTTTTGTACTTGTTCATTAATTCCCTTAATCACTGTTACAGTGTACAGTACCATGGATAAACTGTTTTCTTTAAACTGGAATTTATATTTCATTAACATATATCTCAAAGGCGACTTTAATTTTTAATTGTTCTTCCCAAAACGACATAGTCTTTAGATCAGGTTTTTTACTATCGTTAAAACTGTAAGTATTATGCTACTGTGATGCCTTCTAACTAATCCCGCTGTAAATTTGTTCTTGTTTTTTACAATGGGATGGTACAGGTTTTATAAATGGAGATCTATTTTACGAATTTATGCCATAATTTTTAATAAATCATTGACAGCTTCCTGCAGTGTGTCTAAGTGGAGTGAAAATGGCAGGCAAGTAGGTAATTATAAATGTTTTGACCATTGTATTCACTATTTCTGAATAGGTATTTTGGCGTGAGTGGGGAGAGGTAACTGGGAGTTGGTTGGATTCGTCAACTATAATGCACAATAATTACAATCACTGCCCCCGTCCAATTGCAAGAGAGTTTAGGTGAAGCTTATGATTATTTATTATGATTACCTTGGGTTCCAAGTGGAACATAGGAATTCAGCAATACATCTCCACCCTATTCTATTTTCTCCTGTCCTCTTCACCTGGCTAACTCCAGGATTCCCAATAATCTCCCATCTCCTCCTCCAACTCCCCACACGATCTCCTCCATGTCACCCTCACACCAACCACACACTCGTCGCTTCCGATTCACCTTCCACTCGAGTAAAGGATGGCCTGGACTCTGCGCGATGCCATTCGACGGCCTCCCACTTCAGCGTATGCCTGATCAATCCATCTCCATTTTCTCCTTCATATTTGATGAGCAATCGGCTACTGGAAGGTTCGTTCCCATGCAGAGTTTCTTATTGCCAATTGTTTCTGACCAGCCGTCCATCTGATCTTCGGTATTAAACCAGAGAAGTGGGCAGCTGTTGGTAACAGTTTGCAATAACCTGTTGGAAATGCTTTGCGTGACACTCAGTGCAAGTTTCTCATCCATATAGAAGAACTGACTGACTTCACATTTGTGTTGAATAGAATCTGAATCTTGTTGTTTATGCTGAGGAGGAGTGAAGCAGAAGATTTCCAAACTGATTTCAGGTGTTTTCCAATTCTGGCTGCCAGACTGATTTTGACATCTTCATTAGTTTCGACTGTCTGTGGTTGTAACCATGTTTCCGAGATGAGTGAAGGAGGTAACGTCTGTTGAATCTCTTCCCTTGATGGTGATTGGTGCTGGTTGTTGTTGTGGTGGTGGTTCGCTGGTTATCTTCATCACCTCCGTCTCCACCTTCTCTATATTCACGTGGAGATCTGCCTTCACTGCCAGCCTCTTCAGCCAGTTTGTTGCCAGTTTTCGCGTGCAACTCTTCTAGTTTGTGTAACATTAGACGTATATCATCTGCGAAATCCAGATCTTCTAGAGTCTTCCTATCGGTGATCTAGCGTATTCTTGACTCCTCGCTCCCAGCGCACAGTCTGACGTATAATCCAGTCCAGCACAATTAAGAATAACATCCTTCGTGATAACAGGCAGGCAGCCAGCTTGTCTTAATTCTGTATTCACTTCGAACGCCCCACTGAGTTTTTCGTTGTGGATCACCTGGCACGTGGCATTGTTACATAGTCAGCCGTTGAATGAGGTTGATGAAGACTTGGGAACTGCACACTATAGTGTCGAGGCAGTTTCTGAATTAATTCTTGGTCAAGTCTATTGAAGGCCTATCCGAATTCGATGAAATTTAGTTAGAGGTTTAGCTTTCATTCTATGCTTTGTTCTGTGATGACGATACGTAGAGTTTCGATTTGATCAGCAAATGATTTGCTTTTGGTGAACCCAGCTTTTTCCGGGCGGAGTTTTGTGTCCAGTGCATGTTTTATTACCTCCAGGATTACCCTGCAGGGTCATTCTTTTTCTTGATAGAGGTTAAAACAAATTCCGACCTCTCGATCCAAGTTATCTAAACACCAGATGTCATTGTCACCATTTCGGGACCGATCTCATCAACAGTTTACCAAATCAGTTCAGATCAGCCAAATTCAAACTCTAAGTTACTTATGGCAATTGTCTATACATATGCAGATTGCATAATGTTCAAGCTGTCACTGACACACACACACAAAGTCATCCTCGAAGTATTTTGAATAAATTAGTAGTAAAAAACAAAAACCTACCAGACTGAATGAATATAAATCATTTTACATTTTTTTATACAACACAAAACAGTCAGTATTATCATTATTATTCCCCTGGGTTTCAAGCAGAATATCAACCATCAGTAGGAGATCTCCATCTCACCCTTCTCTCTTCAGATCAATCCATAATCTTTAAACTACTCATACAATTGCCTGTATTTCACTCTCAGAAGCCCAACTCATCGTTCTCCACCCGAGTGATAGCCAGGTGGGAGATGCCACTCAGTGGTCTCCCCAGCATGTATCTGATCCGTCTCTATTACCTACGGAATATTCCCTTCTTGAGCAATAGGTTCTTGATTAGTTCATTGCCAGAATTTCTTGTTGCTGATTCTTTCCTCCGGATACCTGATCTTCAGTATTGAGATAGCAAAGACAGTTGTGGATAAAAGTCTCTACTATTATTATTATTCCATTGGGTTTCGAGTGGAAAATAGTGGTTCAACAACACATCTCCAGTCAATACTATTTCCTCCTGTTCTCGTCAGCTGACTAACTGCACGATTCCCCATAATCTGTCATCTCCTCTTTCAAACCCGCTGGTTGATCTCTTCCATGTCATCCTTACACACTGACAACCCACTCGTCATTTCCCATTCTTCTTCCACTCGAGTGATGGATGGCACGCATTGTGCACGATATCATTCGACAACCTCCTTCCTCAACGTATGCCCAATCAATCTCCACTTTAGCCTACATATTTATTAAGTAATCGGCTCTTGATTGGTTCGTTCATTGGCAGATTTTCTCGTTACTAATTCTTTCTGGTTCGTCGGTCGGCTGGCTTATTTTTTTTATATTTTGATTTACAGCTTGATTCCACACCGTATTTTCAGTACAAGTGTGGAATTTTCAGCATGGATATCGGTAGCCCAAATTCAGGCCGACCATAGATATCGGGTGTGCGCCGGCAGGGGATCGAACCCCGGACCATGTGCATGGTCGGCGAGAGTCCTAACCACTGTGCCACCGCTGGCCATCTGGTCTTCATTCTGGAGCTAGCCAGCCAGCGAAGGAGGAAGCTGTTGATAAACGTCTACAGTAACCTGTCGGAAACCCTTTTCATGACGCACACGCAGTGCAACTTTCTAACGCATATAGAAGCACCAACTGACTGACTGACTGACTTAACTGACATTAGTGTTGAAAATCCGAAAGCTGTTGTTTTCGCTGAGGCGGAGTGCAGAATACTTGCAAACTGATTTCAGTATATTGCCTTTCCAATTCTGGTTGGCTGGCTGACTGACTGATTTTGACATCTTCATCCATTCCTACTGCAGATGACTGGAACAATTCTGGCTGCCTACATAAGTGAAGAAGGAAGTAACCTCTGCCAAATCTCTCTTGTTGGTGGTAATTGGTGCTGGTTGTTGTTGCTTTTGGTTGGGTGCTGCTTAACCACACTGGTAGGTAGCCACTTCCAGCAAAATGAGGAATTAGGCTCGTAGGGTAACGGTGAATACAACTGGCTCCAGGAGAGCTATTCAACTGATAGATAAAATTACATGAGGCTAGCCTAGATACTTTCATCTTTCAGTTTCGGAATCACAACTGATTGTGCCCATTGGAATCAAACCTTCTTTGGATCGATTTTCTCAATTTGTTGGCTATTTTTATATCACTTGGTATTTCATCTTTGAATTTAAGTCTTGTGTGCACTGAGGCTTCTTGTTAACAGATACACAAGAGTTCTTTTCTACTCTCTTGGTCGTGTGTTTACTGATGAAGTTTTTCAGGATAGCTGTTTCCAGTTAACGTGTCGTATACAACTTTAGGTTCATCTTCAGTTGAATCTTCTAAACAAATAGCTTCGATCCTATACTTGAGGGTCTTTACCAAATTTTGTTTGCACCGGAGGGGAAGAAGACTGTGAAAATGTGTATACTAACAGGTTCAAGTGGTTTTCTAATATAAATAGCTTTATAGGCCACCGTCTGGTTCCCTAGTCACTGAGACGTCTGAAGAGGCGAATTTCTAAATGCAAAGGCTTTTGCAATATAGTCTGTCAATATTTCTGATTCAATGTAATTTGAAACCGAATCAATGATGTTAGTAACAATAATTCTTCAATCAATATGGTCATACAATTGTGAACTTGTTGATGCATTTATCAAAATGAATGTTCTTCATTCATTTAATCAATTAAAAGTATTTGGCCACGAAAATATTGATCGGTAACTCGAGCAAAATACATCTGTCATATTTATATGAACTGTGATCACGATTTGACCGATTGGCTCCAAAATAATTGGTCGCCGACTGAGAAGTAGACATGCGTGAAAATTATATTTGTAAAATCTCAGTGAGATTGAAATGAGTAATTCCAACGTTTTTGGCATTCGGTGAACTGGTCTGAACTTCTTCAGGGAAATTAATCGAAATTAAAATAACAAACGTTTTCATATATAAAAAGGATATCTTTTGTCTTTAAAAACTTTGTCGAATCATATGAGTCATGAAACAGGCATCAAAATGCATAATAAACAAAATTGAATGAACTATGATCAAAATTTTACCTCAGACTTTCAAATATTAGTCTAATTTTCCATCAGAATTTTTAGTGAATACGTTCGACTGAAGTTCATGGTCGTAGATAAACTGAATATGCAAAAATATATATGCGTGTATGAGGTATAAACACATGCATACGCATGTATTTATGGGTTAACAATTGTAAATTATTTGTTATCCTCTCCATAAGAGGATATAGACAATCGGGAATTTATATCAAGTATGATCGACCAGTGATACATATCCATTTTTATTAATTAATCAGGATTTGCCATGCGTCACCTAACATCACATCTTCACGTCTGTTCACCCATATATGTAGGGCATCTGCAGAATCTTAGTTCTATCATCAAAGTCGATCTTGTGTCTCGTTTCTATCGAGTGTAGTGCAATCGCCGATCTGTTTTCTAGCTTCTTTAAGTCTGCAGAGGTCTTTGGAATCACCTTTAGCCATTATTTATGCTCCTTCACAGTTATATTTATTTGCCTGTGTAGAAGTGTCTCCTACATATAAAGCGTCACAATCCCCACAGTTCTGTTGGTTATCTTCTTTAACTTACACCAGTGATGAGCGTATGGTGTTAGTTGCACGAAAATCCACTGTTATGTCATGATTGTTAAGGATTCGCTTTATTTCATCCGATGTTTCCTTGTGTCTAGGTATCACCACTAAACTAAGCATGTCCTAGCAACACATTTTGATTCATCATTAACTTGACATTTTAATTACCTTTCCGTAAAGGCTTTGGGATAATTATTTGATTCAAGAGTGAACATCTGTCGTACGTTGAAATCGCGTTTTTAACGTTTCTGCTGAATTTTACTCTTCTCATCTCCTATATTTTGCCTCATTTTGCCGTTGTTGTTTCACAAACACCGTCCAAGCATTTCCTCTCTTCACTATTAAATACTTCCACTTTTCTACTATTCAAAATTCTTGCAGATGACATACATATTTATATCTTTATCTATATACTACTTAGAAATCTCGTCAGTAGTACACACCACAGATATGTTGTCGTTGTAAATTAGTATTAAGTATTAGTAGAAGTGGTATGTTTCCTAAATGTCTGTAATTCATTGCTGTCCGACGACTGAAATTTAAGCGTAATAACACTTAATACCAATTATGCAACATAAATGTGTTTTTTTATAGTTTAATGGACTCTTATTCAGTTCAAATACTGACCATACTATTAAATGAAGATTACTCTGCTTCAAGCGCTTATTGTGTTTATTTATCGAAAATTGATTTGCGATTAGTCACAAGGTAAAAACAGCTAAGTCATCTGATATACATTTATATATATGTATGAACTTTATAGTCGTTTAACTATCCTTCAACTAAATTGAAGTAGCACAATCACCTTGATGGTTAACCAATATCTATTTCTAACTCTTTTCTCTCTCTCTCTCCCCTGTATCTCAATTTTCTCACATGATATAACTAAAATATTGTTGCTTAATTGATATGGAATTAATTGTATTGATAAAATATTAGCGTACTACCATACGTTGTAAATGAGACTGAATCGGTGCATTCATCACTCTCCTTTTCACCATTGACATCACTTCAAGAGATACACTTCATGCTGACAGCAGATGATAGCTCGTCATATATATTTACATATTATATAACTGATCACTTTCTAAAAGTGAGCTTGTTTGTCCCGCTAACCGTAATAGTAGTATTATTAAAACAAATCATGCATTAATTTGAATAACTGATCGATAAATAGAATTAATGCATCACTTGCTCTACAAGAACAGTCAACATACTGCTTAAATGAATTCGATAGTGGTAAGGAAAATAGTGGGTAACTGGGTAAGAAAGGCAACAAATCAATATCAAATATACACCAAACACGGTAACTGGTCAGCTGGATGATTAGATTGCGCACAGAGATTATGCCATGAGTTATAATGATGCTATCAATAACAAAGATGAAGAAGACTAGCCAGAAGTATATGCAAAACACCTGACACAGTAAACCTATGTTTTCCATTCTCTAGCCAACGAATGGATAAGCTAGATAGTTTTGCCATATCTATATGTATTCATCATTTCATCTGCACCTGCGGTGACAGTTATGTTGGGCACACTACTACTAGACACCTTAGACAACGTGTCACTACTGAACATATTCCATCGTTGTGGTTTTGCAAAGCACAGACAAGTAAAACAATCCGTTTTTCAGTCTGGTCGGTGGTAGAATGCTCGCCAACTAGGCATGCCAAACCTGTAGTAAAGCTGGTAAGGAGGGAAGGTTGGGCATGAGGCTAGCAACCACATCCCTCAAAAATAAATGCCACTGTTACCGAAACTTCAAGCCTCTGGCCTGAAGCTCTATGTTTCACTGGGAACGTAAAGCAATAAAAAAGGTTTCGTTTTGTCACATTTAGTTGATAGTGGTCGTGTAGTGGGAAAACGAAAGCATTCAAAGTAACTCATCTTATCCCACCCAATCTTTCCAATAGATATCATATCACTTATATTTCCAATCCCTCTCTTATAATCCCTTGATCTTATCACATCATCATTAAATCGTATTCTATTTACTTCCCTTACAGTCTAGCATTACTTAATCGGTCCTATTGTTTTTCTTAGCCTTTATTGACTACTATGTCTACCTTAAAATTTGTTTGTTCAGTCATGCTGTTTTTCATCAATATTCTTGTTATCACACATCGACTCACTTTTTCATGCTTGTTATTGATAGAAGCATTATTATTATTATTATTATTATTATTATTAGCATTACTGTTATTATGAATGATTACGCAATTTATATACACAATCTTATTATCCTATTGACAAAGCACCGTGATTGGTTTATATTTGAATATTTATTTGTAAAGTTATGTAGATATATTAGAGTTGAGCCTGATGATGAGATCTAATTGAAAACAATAGTGTTCGCTTTTGCATGCTCTGTTTTAAAAAGGCTACAGTCTGGATTTAAACTCCTACGTTCAATATGTATCAGGATTTCATCATGAGCTGACATCGGTAAGAGAACCATTGGAAAACCAGCTGAGAGTACTGAACAGCTGTTTCGTCCTAGTTTGGGACTCTTCATAAGTACGCACCCACTGCCAGGGTTCGGACCCAGGACCTTCCGGTTAAAAGGGCAAGCGAACTCGTAGACTATTAAGCCACTGTGACCCGAGCTCGCCTTGCAACCGGAACGTCCTAGGTTGAAACCCCGATAGGTACGTATTTCTTCTTTATTTGAAAAAGTGTACACATTATATAACATTCTATTCGATCGGAAGGATAGTGGCGTTTGTTGGCTACTTGTCATTGGGTTGTACAATGAACTTTTGATAGGAATTGAGATAGGTCAGTCATCAGTGTAGAAAAGACTCTCAGTTTTGCGTGTTGTGATGACAGTTAAGTGTTAAAAAGTAGTAGTTGCAATATTAATATTAACAATGATACACTGATAAGTTTATCATTATATGAAAAATGTTTGTAATAATAATGATAATTTGCTTTATTCCAAAATAATACTTGTGATACAACTTGGAATTCTCAGCATTTAATACGAAATTGCATATAATTTACTCAACAGCAACAACAAAAGAAAAAGAAAAAAGTAATATAACAGGGTATGGATAACCGAAATTGACAACATCAACCTTTCCGACAATAACGGTAACAATAAATTCAAAATCTACAAAATGTATAAAGTGATGGTGATAATAACACTAATAATATTAATAACTGAATTAATAAGATAATTGAAAAAGTGTCATTATAGATAACAAATAGGAGAAGATCTAAGAGCCATTCATTTTATTGTTACATCTCTCTAATTCCTGTACGCTTCCAGTGGAACATAAAGCTTCAAGCTAGAGGCTTGAAGTTTCGGTAACAGTGGCGTTTATTTTTATAGGATGCAGTTGCTAGACTCATGCCCAACCTTCCCTCCTTACCAGTCTTATTACTGGCTTAGAGAGATTTGGGAATGCATCGGCTGGCGATCAGACCCCGTACCAAGTGCCTGGTTGACAGGAATTCTACCCTTGTGCCACCGACGCACATATTGTTACATAGTAAATTATACGTTACACTATTAACACCATCTCTATTACATAGAAGACTAACAGGACAAATTAGGATATCTTTGACCTTTTCCACTTAGTTGTGCCAGTGAGCATACAATTTTTTTATGATAACTCCCAGTCCTACCTGATGAGATTCAGTGGAAAGGGAGAGTTGTGAATAAAGATGGTGATGAGAGTCAGACAATATGGATTTAGCCCACTATCGGGCAAATGAGTTGTTCAGATGTCTGTCGATTACAGCCTAGTAACAATCTTTATTTAATACCCTTCACAATATGACAATATGAGAAAGCCGATTTTGAGTAGCCCTGGAAAAATGAAGGAGGAGAAGGGGGAGGCCGGAAAGTAATTAACAACGTTATAAAAAGATGCAAGAGTTAACAAACTGTTAGTGTAGAGGTTAAGTGATACGTGATTGTCTTAACTTCTTAATGTAGAAGGTTAGTCGGAAGACTTTCTTAGAAATCGACAAGATTAATTACATTACACGGCTGTGTTTGTATTTTTCATAACAGTATACTTGAGTTTAGGTCAGTTGAAAAAGACGAAAAGTCACTCTGAAATTGTTATTGGTTAGTCAATTTAGATATGTATCGAGTCCAGCTATGGATCTGGATTATTTTAGAATAAGGAGGTATACGCTTTCCTAGATAAAAGAGCAAGATGTTCAACAAACACATATCTTTTCGGAGATTTCATTCTCAAAAGCTGTTATACAGTCGCATTTATATACACAGGTTCACATAGATTCAACATAGTTACAAAGAAGATTAAAGGTGGCGATAATTTTTAACTCGACATGACAGTTTGAAGGTGTGAATATTGATTAGAAGGGGCTTAGAAACGAAATTATATAGGATTAGAAATGGTTTTAAACGACTAAAAATGTGATGGGATGAGCATGGGAAAAAGCTGAAAGAATAACATTTTATAGCTGAAAATGAAAAGGAAGAAACAAGAGAAAAAATGAAGGGGATGAAAAATAGAGACCTAAGGAACAAACTGAACTAGATCTATGGTGAATGTAGAGGTTGGACTAGTTTCTTTTGAGAACACAGCTCCGGTTTTTCGATTCGTATGGCCGATTTCGACACTGTCGAAATCGATCGAAATTCCGCTGTCTGCAGCATGCATTACTGTAGCTGATCTTTTTTCTAGACTTTTTTTATTCTATTTCATTTCTAGGTGGACATTTCGTGTACAGACTATGTTCATTCACTCTGACCTTCACCTGTCTACTCCCCCCCCCTATATAGCAAGCTTCACATTCTGAACACTTTATCCTATAGACAGAGTTGTCTAGTGTCATTTTGAGAACCATATCTTTGACATTCCCCAAAGCTTTCTCTAAGAATTAGAGGGCTTAAAATAGACTTTAATATTATGTAAAGCAAGTACTCTTCGGAGTTGTTCAGCTGCATCTTTTCGATATGGAAAAGCTACCGTCAACAGTCAAGAATTCTTCATTTTTTTGTTTTTCCTTCTGTCCCCTTTTACTAATAATATTATTTAGAAGCTTTTCGAATGACCATTTCCAATCAAAATTTGTTTTATATTGAAGATCTCGTTCTCCATATCATCATTATCTGTTTTAATGTTCTTAGATCCGTTATAACGAGATTTAAAGCTACTGAATCTTTCTTTCTTACTGGATGATCTGATTGGAAATTGAAATATTTTTTTGGATGTGTTGGTTTCCTAGATATCGTGAACCTTAGTTTGTCGTCAGTTTGTCTTTTTACAAGACAAATTTTAAATAATTTATAATGATTCAATCTGACTCGGCGCTCAAATTATTCTAGGAAATTCGTGACACCCACCTCCTGGAAACACATATGATCTTCCTGTTATTAATACATTTCAATCTCTATTTGTAATCTTAGTTATCTGACTCTTGACAAGAAATAGTTCTGGAACTTTCTCACTCATTAACTAATATGTATATACATGAATGTACAGCGTAGTTGATGACTTCATCAAAAAGAAGATTCCCTTCGCGCCAAACGTCCTTTCAAGCTACGTGGATATCACTAATGAATATTAAAGGTTCATGTAACTACCAAAAGTTTTCAAGAATTGGTTTTTTGTAGGGATTGTGTTTGTGTCGGGTTATATCATGGATGGACATCGGTTAGAGAAATGCTGAAAACCAACCGAGAGCACTTCCAGACAGCTGTTTCATCCTAGTTTGAGACTCGTCGTCAGTACGCACCCACCAGGTTTCTTGGAAATTCTCCTTAGTTTTCAATTGTTTTCTAACTGATATCAATCCGTGAGCAAACTTGAAAAGGAAATCAAATCCCTACAAATAAACTCTTGGAAATTAATCTGATGCTCGCCAGTGACTGAGTTCAGGACGAGGTCGCCTGGAGTTCTAGTGAGAAGTCGTGACCAGTGAACGCCGATGACAATGGCTGGAGGTCACGCTAAAATCATGAATTAGTAGAAGTTAGCATTCATGGGGTGGCCATTGAATCGGGTCCCAGTGACTGAATGCTATACGAGTTTGCCTTGTAACCAGAAGGTCCTGGCTTCGAAATCCTGTGGGTACGCACTGTCGATGAGTGCCAAACTAGGATGAAATAGTTGTTTAGTACTTCCAGGCGGTTTTCAATGCTCCTCTAACTGATATACCAATCGGTGGTCTAACCTGAAACGTAACTACTTCTGAGTTTTACGCAGATACTTGATTTAACACAATGAATATAGAATCATCTCAAAGCAAAGTGATCTGTTCTTCGATGTCCTGATTAGTTTTCAACTGGAGTTATGATATTTTCTAACAACTGATTGTTCTGTAGTAGTAGTGTGGTGAGAGCTGGCTGCTAGCCAAATTGGTAGACAGTAATTGACGTCAATTTTTATGTCCCCAATATTGGTGGTGAGAAAATGAGAACAAAGGCTTTGCGTAGGTGGATACAGTTAGCATATGGATGATCTGACACAGCCACAAAGAGATGCAAGGTTAACTTTCTGTAAGAAACAACCAATCAAAAGACTATATTTTCTACTAACAATAATCTACAATAATGTACATTGAAATCTATAAATATGTGTTGATTTTCCTTAATAAACGATCTGGTGTCCTGGCCCTTGACTTCTGTTGCGACAGTAGTAACCTTAGTTTTTCTCTTCATTTTTTAGGATCCAATTATGTGCATTCTATTTGGCCTTAATCTACGTGATCGTAATATGACAACTAAGGGGATACGAAACACATCCGTATCATTAATTATCTGTGTCATGATTGGTAAGTTATGCTGATTGTATTGTTCAGTGTTTTGCTTCCCTTATCATACATTCCATTTTAAGAACTTTCGGTTTTCATATACGCTGTCAAAATATGTCAAAATACCATCCACTGGTTTGATAAAACTACCAAGTTTGCTTTTTGCTTGGGCTTTTGAGTGAAATCAATAAGTGTTAATACTTGAAAGGGTCTTATCTCACCTACAATAAATCGGTTATGCTGATGATAGCAACAGCTAGAATTCCGTATGAAATATTCTTGCCTCATTGATATAAGGATAAAATTTTGGCACTGTGGTGGAGTTTAACTCCATAATGGATAAAATTTTATTTTGATAAAGTCACACAGTGTGTTTGTTATACAGTAGTATTTACTGATGACCACGCTTCGAGCACAAATTATTGTTCATAATCATATCAAGGCACTACTCACATAATTTTCTTATGAAACAGATATCAACATGTATAATAAACAAAACTGTACGACCTGTGATCAAAGTTTGACCTCAAACTTCTCACTCAGCGCCCAATTATTTTGAAACTATTCGGTCAAGTCTTGATCATAGTTCATATAAATTCAGATCTGTTTGTTGGTAGAACCTCCCAGTCCACGACTACTGACCAACTGAAATGTCATCTCTCTGACGGCTGTCAGCCTATCTCTTCTAAATTGTTTACTAAAAACACAGCTTTCAACAACGCAATTATGTTATTATCTTCCTCTGATGTTGCCGTATAGGTCTGTGAAGTATTCCGAGATTTAAATCTAGGAGAACCGGCAACCTTATTTTTGAAAGTGATAGAGACTTTTATGTAGATCTTATTGAGAGTAACTCTCTTTTTGCTGCCGCTGTTGTTGTGGCATTTTGTGACTGTGGTTAACTCGAAGAAGCTATCGTCAGTGATACACTAAAACGAAAAGATTTATTTCCTACGTTCAGAGCACTACATGTTGGCTATGATCGTTACAGCACGAAAGGAGACTGTGAAAGTATTTCTCCGATGAATGCCTCCTCATTCAAATTTGTCACAAAAATAGATTCTAGTGCTGACAGAGCCAGCATTCTTAAAAGCGCCACATAACAGCATTTAATTAAAACTTCTGTTAACATCTATTAGATGTTAAATGGTTAGAAGCAGTGAACAGAAATCCGCAGAAGTAGATGTTCTGCTTGTTGTCACTCGTCAGCAAGATGTATCTGCGCAATTCTGAAAGACTTTGAGATTCAAATCTACGAGCACACATTTGATTCACCTGACTCTTTGGAGCTAACTGTGTATACATAGTGGCTTGGGATATATTTATATGTATTAAAAGTCAACAATAGCAGCATAGTTCCTACAAATCGATCTGGTATCAATTGCTTGGTTTAATCTAAATACATTCAGCTGATAATTAGACACACTTGAAGAATATTCATTTAATGTAGCCAACAGTGAACGGACAAGAGAATCTCTCCTGAAGAAATGTCAAGAAACGATGACCATGAATTTCATGGATAATTCCCCTTCCAGGCATTAATGAGAACAAAACACTTAGATCAGCGAAGAGTCTCTTTTCGGTGAATTCATTTTCTTAGCTATACAATCGCAAATACATATGTGTTATCTTGTGTGTATGTGTACATTAAGTTTGGTAAACAAAATACAGTTGGTTATGGTTGTTTTAACTAAACAGGTGAAGATTGGTAATTGGAGTTACGTAATACAAAATCAGTCAAGAAAATTAGGTGTTAGTGAAATTAGGGTAGTAACAAAGGTGATGAGTTGTCACAAACAGTTGTTAAAAGAAGTTATGTAATAATATGAATAGTTTGATGGTTGAGTTTTACTCAGGATACCTATAGGAAAAAAGTAGAGAATACGAAATTACATAAGATTTCTAGATGAATACAAGAATTATAAGCAATTAAAGAACAGGCGAATAAACAAAATTAAGTTATCAAAATCAACGAATTTGTTACCATGACAGTAGAAGTGATTGATTAATTCTCTTTTGTATGCACAGCTCCGGTTTTTCAATTTGAATGACCAGAGCGTCAGCGATACAAAGAAGGCCAAACCGTATTGCCTCTGATAGGTTATTCTTGACTCTGTAGATTACTTTGAAGGTGTCGTTTGTTGAGATGGAATGAACAGTGATAACCAGGTGTTCAATTATCGCACTCCTTATTGCACCACTATTGCCTTTTCGCAACCATGCTGGATAAAGTTCTTGATTCCTCTTGGACAGGGTGCGCGCTGAACGATAGATCATGAATTTCAAGATCTCTGATGATCAAGAAATAGAAGTCAAGACTACTGTACTGAAAAGTGATTATTTCACTCAGTTTCCCAATGCCTGCATTGTGCGCAATGTCATTCGACGGACTCATCAACGTAATTACAATCAATCCATCCCCATTTTCTCGTATATATTTGTTGAGCGATCGGCTCTTGGGTGGTTTGTTCATTGGCCGACTGGCCACTTGATTTATTCATTATGGAGCCGGCGAAGGGGGCAGCTGTTGATAACAGTCTGCAGTAAACTGTTGGAAATCCTTTTCATAACGCACGTTTCTGATCCATATAGACTGACTTCACCGACATTTGTGTTGAATACAATCTGAATCTTTATTTTTATAGTGAGTGCAGAATTTTTCTAAACTTATTTCAGATTGATGAAGGTGTATCTTGCCCCTCCCAGTCTGGCTGGCTGGCTTCGACATATTCCACCTGTAGTGTTCTACATTCTCTGGCTTATATATTTAACCCCAGAAGCATTGTTGGTTATTAGATAAACTAAATTGTTAATTAGGGTTCACAGGCAGAATCCTTTAACATATAAAGTGTCTCTAAGTGAGTTTTGAGGAGTTTAAATGCCTTTTTTATTTCTCCCTGCCTTGTTAAGAATCCTCCACCGTGTAGTTTCCGAGGTTCCTTCTTTACATGGAAGTACTACTGATGACTGAAATTCCCTATTGTTGATGTTGTCGTTATTCTGTGAATGTTTGTCATTTATGTCGTCATTATTTGGAATTACATGATTATTTTGCATACTGACTAAACACAAAAGATATCCATACTCACTTTTCCTCTCTCTCTTTCACTGTCTGCAGTAATCAACTTTGCGTTTTCCTACATCTGGTTCTTTTTGAATAGTTCGAATAAAGAAAGAACAAAGATACTTGAGATTTTGATAATACGAGCCGGTTCTATCCCGTGGATTCTCTTCAACTACGTACATCCTAAAAAATCAATTATACGTTACAAAATCTTCTGAAAATACTTTACACAATAACTTCAAGTGTTATAGATGGAAAGTATAGGCAACATAGTTAGAAAGATGATATAAGTAGACAATTATTTAGTGTTAAAAGAGTAACTGCCTATACAGTTATTCGACAAAGGTGTCGAATTCAAATTTCTCTTGGAAACAAGGATGGGCTAGAGACAAAATACAAGTGGAACAACAGACTCAACTCATACATATTATGCTGGAGAGTTGAGAAGGTTGGGTGGGGGTGAATAATGAAGTGAAATTATAAAATAGATAAAATAACTTAATTTAGTAGATTTAGAACCTCAGTAATGAGTTCAACTCAGTGAGTAAGTGAAAACTAAAATCAAGATTGAGTGGAATATTATGCTTACACACTCTCTCCCTCTCCATAACTTGAAATCATTGTCAAAAGTATGTTCAGACACTATTTTGTAACATATAATTGATTTAATTGGTGGATGGTGACTAGCAGTGGAATCCAGGATGCGCACTTCGTCCTATTTGAGACTCTTCCACTGGATGTGTCTTCATTCTGCAGTGAGTGATGATGTTCCCACCAATGCTCGAACCCAGTGCCCATAGTTTCAAACGCCAAAGCGTTATCCACTAGACCACTTGGGCCACGAGAGCCACCTCTTGTGCAGCGGGTCAAATAGGACGAAACGCGCATCCCTGATTCCACTGCTAATCACCATCCACCAATTAAATTTTAATTACATTCCCAGACATCGTCGAAGCATCTGCACAAGAAGCCGACATGTCAATCTCAGACCGAGCACTTTGGTCCAATCAAGCGACAGGAAAATCTTAAATTAAATTAAATATAATTGACTTGACGGGCAGTTGGAGAGAATCAACCCACCAAATAAAACGGGCTTCTATTATCCTGCCTGCAAATATGTTCGGTCTTTCTTTATTCAAGCTATGTGTTTATGTTAGATAGTATATATCGGCTGATTAAATGCGTCATGTGCTGCTAATATTTCTTGTATTATAAACCATGTTAGCATTCTTTCCGGTTACATGTAAAATACAAGTTGTAATTAAGCTAAAAACTTAGCAGCTCCTGAGAATAATGTCTCTGTTATGTAAATGTATTCACTGAACCATTTTATTTTTCACTCAACGACTCAGAAAAACTGACAAAATATTTTATTATATAAAGAATCGTGTGAATTTCTGTACTTGAGAATATTCTCTATTGTATCAAAAAACACATCCTGTATATTCCATATTAGTTTGTTTATTAGATATATCACACAGTGAAACAGATGTATTATTTACCGGATGACGTTTCGAACAAAGTGTCAGTAAAAATAGGAATGGTGTATGTTTAAGTAATACAGCACAAAAACTAAGTAGTACCAATGACAATCTAAGACAGGGAGTGAGGCATACAAGAGAAGCTTTGAAACTTAATTAATAATTACCCTGATAAATTAATCAGGAAGTATGTAGGGAAATGTAAAAATGAAATAAATAATAATTGTAGTGGTGATAGTGATAATAATATTAATAATAATAGTAATGACGACATGCATGTCAAACATGCATGCACAGGATAATGACAACATCAACATTAAGGGATCTAAATCATCAGTAGTACTTCCACACAAAGAAGCAACCACGGAAACCTTACGGTGAAGAGTCCTTTGCAATGCAGGAATAAAAGTGGCTGGCATTCAAACCCACAAACTGAATTAGAAACAAGCTTTGTCAGTTAAAGGATCCGGCCTGTGGAGCCAATAAAACAAAACAATTTAGTCTATCTAATACGCTGCAATGATTGTCAAGTCAGATACATAGGTCAAAGTAGTAGAACGGGATCATTCAGAGCGACTAGCGGATCATAAAAACCTAGCAGCAAAATCTAGATTAGTTGACTTGAATAAGATAAGAAATCTGGAGAATAAATAGCTCAGCTATGGGACTCACTACGTGCATTTACATACAACCCTGCAATATGGGATGGTGGGGTAAGATGACAGTTTTAAAATCTAATGTAACAGAGTGGAAGCGGGATAGGAGAGATTGATAACAGAAGCTTTGTTTATCGAGTCAACTGCAGATACGTGTAATAGGAGTAATTCAACACCTGTCGACATCGACATCTGGAAAATTCGACTACCAAGCCTACGACGATATATAAGAGAGAATAAAGAAAACTATACAACTCATGTTTCGAAGTTGTGTGATCATATTTGATGAAGAGATGATGAACAACAAATTGTGTTCGAAACTTTGTCTTCCAGTAAATAATACTGTTACATTGACTGTGTGTGATATATATAATAAACAAACTAATATGGGACTACTTACTACCACAGTTCCAAAGTTTTACACATGTATTTACACCCTGTATACCTTAAAAAACCAAAGTCGCTCCATATTTGTTTCACTTTTCTCCTAATGAGATTATTACCAACACGATGAGGTTCTTGAATTTCTAATGAAGAGTGATGACTGGTGAGACAGAACAGTCAAGCTAGCAGTAATCAGACAGCTACTCAGCAAAATTATCACATGATGGTTAGGAAACGTTGTCAATCACCAAAATTGTGTTCGAAACCTAGTCAGCCAGCCAGTGAACAAAATAATGTTTTATCACTGTGTTTGATATATCAAGATTTTTTATTTCATTACGTTCCCAGTGTGGGACATAGGGCTTCAAGCTAGAGGCTTGAAGTTTTGGTAGCAGTGGCGTTTATTTTTACGGGTTCCGGTTGCTAGCCTCATGCCTAAGCTTCCCTCTTTACCAGTCTTACTACTGGCTTAGTGAGGTAAAAGAATGTGTCCGCTGAGGCTCGAACCCCAAACCACTTTACGAGCATTCTACCAATGTGCCACCGACGCACGATATATCCAGTAAGCAACAATAAGTCAGAATTTCAAACTGCCTGGCTACTTCTCTTGCAACAGATTACACTTAATTTGTTCGATGACAAACAAACAGGTTTTGTCAACCATTTATAATTGGAACAGTGCCGTCTCCAGGGATGTTTATTTTTTACTTTGTATCACAGATATAATTTAAATATTCCCATATTGGCAATTATAGAACACGATTTAGGCAAGCAAATACGTGTTTTCGGTAGATTCTAATTAGGCTTTATATATACATAATAAAATATTATTCATAGGCATTTTGAATTTGTGTGGTAAATAAGTTTATATAGGATCAGAGTTGAGGGATGTGAATTAATGGATAACAATCGACGTGATCATAATAATAATAATAATAACAAGGATAAATTCATTCAGGTGTTTATATAATCTAGGCAACGGTGACTGCATGAACAGAATGTGCACATTGGTAGGGATAGAGGGGAAAACAACTATTGTCACGCAGCGATTATATAATATATTAATAATAATGACTTGCAAAACCGAGAATAAAATGTACACCCACAGCACAGCATGATATTTGAAATAATAGAGAAGATTTGTAGCTCAGGTGGATGATTTGCAATTAATAGTGTTCTCTGAGCTTGTTAGTCTAGTTACGAAGCTTTCGTCATCCTTCTGGACAACATCTTCGGCGCCATATTTAGCACAAAGTGAAATGATTTAAATTTCTTCATGAGTGCTTCACTTTGTGCTAAATATGGCGCTGAAGATGTTGTCCAGAAGGATGACGAAAGCTTCGCCAATAAACCAACCAGCTCAGAGAACACTATTAATTGCACAGCATGATACTGACAATACAGCTAGCAATACAATAAAAAGAAAAGAAAAACAAAATAAAATAATATTTACAGACATACGACGTCACCGGGAGAAATAACTATTTTAGGTTGGAGGCTAAGGCTAAGCGAGGGAGACAGATTGAACAAACATTTTCTGAACATAGAGACTGGGTCTAAAAATCCTTATGACAACTGCCTCAGCTATGCTTAGCAACCGAAGACATAACAATCTAGGGAGTTGAGGTGGCACCTTGTAGAGAATTGTAAAAGCTGAATATTCATTAATCTTGTGCTCCGTATCCGCTAGGTGTGCCAGCGGACCTAACCACTTTGGACAGTGCTCAAGAAGGCAACAGTGGGCTTGCCTAGTCATTCTACCTGTGTAACTGTCTCCACGTGAACATTTAAATATATAAATGCACATTGATGAGGTGTGGTCAGACTCGGTAGCTTATCCTTCACGTGCTTTGGAAATATACAACGAGTGGCAAATTTTAGACACAGTGCTGCGGCAAGGAACATTTTGTCACAGAAACCCTCTAACCAATTAAACAAAATCCTTACAAAACCAATGACCTGATGCTCACTAGCGACTGGCCCTATTCAGGCAATTAACCTGAGGTTCTGGTGGGAAGCCGTGACCAGTAGGGTGCAGCAGGTTGAAGATGACACAGTAACTCATCGAGGAAGACATTGCGGAGTGGTCGCGCTATGTCGTGAATTGGCAGAAGTTGGAATTCATGGGCTGACTGGCCATTGGATCAGATCTCAGTGGCTGCTTAATGGTTAGGAGCTAGCTCGCCTTGTAACGAGAGGGTCCTGGGTTTGAGCCCTGGTGATGGGTGCGTACTCCTGAAGAGTCCCAAGTTAGGACGAAACAGCTCTGCAGAACTTACATCTGGTTTTCCAATGGTTCTCTAACTGGTGTCAACTCATGATGAAGTCCTCCAAACAATCAAACAAAATCCCTACAAAATCAACACCGATATGTTTGTATAAAGTTTCTGAAATGATAACAGCACTGTCAAGACACTATTTTTGCCGTTTAATGGTGCAACAGACATCAGATATCAGAAACAATCATTCGAAAGAAAACTTCTGTGAGATGTCGGTTTCCTTTTTGTTAGGTGGGTCTGAACCCATGAAAAATAGTCATGTTTCACCCGAGAATCAAGCCTCCCTCACAATCTGTAACGACTAAAAACGACATCTAGCAGTCGGAACTCAGATAACTGATCTTTGCCTTCTATTGTATAACTGAGCAAAATCTTCTTGAGTTACAGATTGCCACAATAAAAGCAAAATGACTGTTACTTGAAATAAAATCTGGGCTGTTTGAAACTCTGGTTCACCCAGAAGTCAAAGTGCCAGTTTCATGCCATCAGGGAATTTTGGCCATGAGATGGCATTCTGTCTGCTCTCTAGTGTAAGGAACTTTAGATACGCTATTCTTTTCTGATGATTATCTGGAACATCAATACAGGTTGAGAGCAACTTAATTAAACTAAGAAGATCACTCTTGAAGTTTGGAATCGTCGCCTCCGGGCTATCTGTACTCCGAGACTCTCCCTCAGAGTGATTCTCATATCTGTAACTACTGAAGATATACATCATCAGTTTGGCTCACTGGTAAAGACCATTGTTGTTCCGAAATCTCCAAATGGAAAATAAAGGCACCCTTAGTCTTTAGCTGTTTCACAGTGTCTTCATTCTTAAGAACCTTTCTTACGAACATAAGCATCAACCTTTCCGATGGCTTTTGAAACACTTTAGAGGCTCCATTCCGTAGTTCTTTAACTGGACATGAACTGACTACGAAAACTGCCTTCACTTTCGTGAAGACCTTTTTATTCGCAAATTGAAAACAGACATCAAAGATGGTGATGTTCGGACAATCCCCCATTATCAAGATAGGGCAGGTTTAACAGGCCTAGACCATTTCTGTTTCCTTTCTGGCCTTAAACTCCCGAAATCCCAGTTCCATTCTCGCCTTGAACCCTTATATGTTTACTAGTCTTAACATGATCAGAAACTAAACTTAGATGAAAGCTATTATATGAGAATGCATAAAAAGGGAATTGTCGTGTTCCTGGAGGTACATTCAATGTCGCTATATTGTCATTGTCCACAACAGGTTTCGTAACCATCTTCTTTGAACGTCTGCCAAGCAGGCTATCTTAGTATGTTGACTACCGTTACCGCATTAGTTAATTGAAAAGTATAATTAGATGTCAAATGGTTAGGGGCAGTCAGTAGAAAGACGCTGAGCCAAATTTCGTCCTTTTTAGTATTTGTCAGTATGATGTACCTGAAGGACGTGATGTCAATCTTCAGATTCAAATCTACGAGCATACAGCAACCAAATCTAGCAATGCAGATAGGATTTAAAAACGTAAAAATAACAGTAACAAACAGGAAGGCTGTATAAGAAAGGTGAAGGGATAATCATTATTGGTAAGACCGATTTTTCATGATGGCCATGGTATGGACAAGGTTTGGACGTATTTCTTTTAAACAGATAGAGTGGGTTTGAGTTTCTGGACCGCTGGTGCCTCAGCTATTCCCAGAAGCCTTGATCTCACTCCCTTTGATAGGTTTGTTTTGTATCTTGTATGTAGGACTTTGAAGGACTTTCCAAATGGAGCTAAATGTCTTGAATTCACCAGATGTTCTCTTACCTAACTTTATCCACACCCGCTTTCTCCCTTTTACTAACCATGCTGGGTATTATTCTCGAGAGCATTTTACAAGCGGACGAGTGCTATGGCCAATGTACTCGGCTCCGCACGAGCAAATGAACTGGCATATGCATGTTGAAGTGGACCAGTGTGACAGCTTATTTTTCACGTGATTTTAGAATGGTTCTTGCAGGCTGATGGCGAAGTATGTTTTACTGAGAGACTTCAAAAACCGTCTGCGGAGTCCTGCTTCGGTATCACTTTTAAATTCGAGGTTAAGTACTGGCAGCATCTTTTAGGGAGAGACTTGAACCTTTTTAGGTGTTTTCTTTGGCTTTAGATTCTTGTTCACGAATCTGGGTGAACGGAAACTATTTTCCATCAGGTTTCCTCGAAGATTCAGATCACATTGTTTCACTTGTTTCACCTCTGGGAATGGAGGTTATCACAAAGTGAGCAAAGATACATCACAGTCCCTGATTATACCTTGTATCAGATGACATTAGGGCTCTTAACTGCTGCAAAAAGGGCATAGCTCATGTACTTGACTTTGTGTGTGTGTGTGCGTGTTTATTTACAAGAGTTGTGTGAAATAGGAAAGAATTATTCACTATTGATGTACTTTTCTCTATTTTAATTGCATACAGGCTTAACATTTGGTTATGTTGCGCATCTTATCAGTGCTTTTCAGGATGTTAAACCGTATCCAACAGGTGAAATGGCGATAAGGTTAGTAATCAGATATATTTCATACATGATTAATTGTTTTTAGATGATTGAAATAATCAAATTTTATATTTTTCTTCTATTTGTTACGTTATTCTTTTTTTCTGGTTGTTGGTAGTTTTCATAACATGATTTCGGTGAACTTTAATTATTATGACCAAAACCATAGTGATCTTGAACAACCAATCAGAATTCAGATGGGAAATAAGTCAGGATTTCATCATGAGCTGACACCGGTTAGAGAACTATTGGAAACTCAAATGAGAGTAATCCCAGGCAACTGTTTCGTCAGCCTAGTGTGGGATTCTTCAACAGTACGCACCCAGCCCCCTGGAGCTCGAACCTAGGACATTCTGGTCACAAGGCGAGCTCGTAAACCACGATATCGCGTAACTAGCAGTAGCGAATGTCATCGCTGGTGAGTATTCGTCCTCACACCAGACCTGCTGTACTCCACTGGTCACGACTTCCCTCTTGAAGCTTAGGTAACTACCCACCTGAATAGGGCCAGTCACTAGTGACCGTCCCATTGATAATCAAGTATTAGTTTGTAGGGATTTGACTGATTGGCAGAAGCTGGAATTCACGCACTGGCCATTGGATCGGGTCTCAGTGGCTTAACAGTCTACGAGTCCTGGGTTCGAACTCCAATGGGGTGGGTACGTAATACTGAAGAGTCAATCCCAAACTTGGCTGACGAAACAGCTGTGCAGTACAATCAATTGGTTTTCCAAAGGTTCTCTAACTGATATCTGCCTATGATGAAATCCTGTAACGAATCAATCACATTCCTACAGACCAATACTTGAAAGTCGTATGATAGAAAATGTGTTAAAATCATTATGAATATGACATTAAACTGGGCATCGGTCTCTTATGTCTTGTAGGAATTTCTCCCAATTACTGTAAGTATAGTCCACAGAAAAATTATAACATGTGCTATAGATGCATTTATCTAAGCGACTAAAGACCATGACACTTTCAGATACATTGATATTGCTGACTTTGTTTTTAATCTACCTCTAACTTTAACCTTAATCACAAACCCTAATCTCTATTATCATTATAACTTCCTTGGGTCCCGAGCAGAACACATGCTTTCAACAGACTTCCTTCACTTTGCCTTGTTCTCTGAAGTCCTCTTCAACTGGCCCCACGATTGACCATCACCTCTTATCACCTTCGACTCACACGATCTCCTCCATGTTGTCGTTTCCCACTTAAGCAATGACCTGGCGTGCGACGTCACCCGACGATCTCCTCAGTGTGTATCCTATCCATTTACATTTTTTTCGGGATATTTGTTGCTTTCTCACTAAGTTCCTGATAGATTCATTCCCAGGGTTTCTTCTTAATAATTCATTCTGATTGGCTATCTGATTAGTCAGTGAGTCAGTGAAGGCAGCTGTTGACAAAAGTCCGCAGTAACCTGCTGGAAATGATTTTCGTGGCAGGCATACCGAATTTCCTATCCATCATACAGAGGCATTAACTGAATTAACATTGTTGTTGAAAATCCGAATTTCGTTCTTTGTTTCTGAGTACAGTAGATTTAAGGAGAAGAGGTAAACAGCGAAGGAATGTTTCTTTTCGACGATTCATTTTCATTCATAAGCTGATGTACAATCGTAATTATATTTAACAAAGAATTCTTCTTAATAACAAAGAATTCATAAGACTACCAATCAGATACTGGTAAAATTTGTCCTCGAAAACGTATTACATATTGTAATGTAAGGTGTAGTCTAGAAGGGGTGACTAATTGGAGTAATAAGTAAGTGACAAAATGACTAATCAATATAATTGTGAAGAGTGGACAAGAACTAGTGGAAAGACGATGAAGTGTTTTTATAAAATCTGCATGAAAACGCAGTGTTATTAATAAACAGTAGTAGAGTGATAATAAAATAAGGATGATGAGAATAATAATAATAATAACAATAGTAAACTTACATAGTAAAAGGAAGCGAAATTATAGTGAGAAGGTTACGCTGGCCACTATAAGTTGACGAATGAATGTGTGTGGCACTTTTGAATGTAGAGGCCCCTTTTCAAACCCCTAATAGCCAGTGATTCAGTTGTGTACAGATGGCGCAAGCGAAGTCCCTTTGTACGATATTGAGGGACTCTGTGTAGCACTGTGAACCATTCATGCAAGTGGAGGTGCTCGATGTCCAGAGTTGACAAGGTGTTCGAGGATGGATCTGCTGGTATTCTTCTCTGGCTAGCTAGATAGCTAGCCAAGCTGGACAGTGTTCCACAATACGTTTGCGAACTTGACTTTGCGTGCGGCCGATATACTTTTCTCCACGCGAGCAAGTAAATTGATAAAATACGCACCACTGACGTGGCAAAAACGGTATCTTGTCCTCAACGTTAGACTAGATCAGTTGTCTGCAGGAGAATGTGATACGTAAGATGGCTGCTTAAAATGTCTTTTTCAGACACTTAGGAAGGCGCTTTCTAAGAATTTCCGCTTCGATGTCACCTTTGAATTCCAGGTTCACGAAGGGAGTTTTCTTAGGAACAGATTTCCAAACTGATTTCAGAGTGATGATGTTCTTCCTGGCCTTTCCAATTCTGGTTTCCACATTCTCATATGTTTCATGTGATTGTAATTGAAATGATGGTGCCCGGCTAACTGAAAGAATTGACCTCTTTCGAATTTCTCCCTTTGATAATAATTTTTACTTGTTGTTATTGTAGTTGGCTGGTTATCTACATCACCTCTGTCTTCTCTATGCTCAGATTAACTTTCAGTAAATTGTTGTTTTTTTTCAATTATAAGATAAGTGTTATTTCACATGATTTATTAGGCATTGCGTTAACTAAACAAAAAGAAGTTGATCCATCTTCTCTGAAGAAAATGTGATAGATTCTAATAGACATTTTTCCGAATGTTCATGCATGAATAATCTGTTGATCATATTTATTGACTCGGTGGCACAGTGGTTAGGACTCTCGCCAACCATGCACATGGTCCAGGGTTCGATCCCTGCCGGCGCACACCCGATATCTATGGTCGGCCTGAATTTGGGCTACCGATATCCATGCTGAAAATTCCACACTTGTACTGAAAATACGGTGTGGAATCAAGCTGTAAATCAAAAAAAAAAAAAAAAAAAAATTTGAAATTTCTTCTCACGTGATGATTTCATTTTTATTAGCTGATAGATTTTGTCTATGGTAATATGTTTGTGTTCGTTAGTCGCTGGCTGATTAATCTGAGTACCAACCAGGCTTCTAGAAATTCCAAAAAAATGCCAACAAGAAACTATCCTCAATATCACAAGAAAATTCATCCTATTATGAATAAAGAATATCTCTGGAACAACAGCTAGAATATCAAGACTGTATGAAACAGACATAGCACACAAGCCATCATAATCACTTCGTCCGATATTGATCACACCAAAATACCCACTGAACAGCAAAAGAAGATATGATCGATGCCAGCTACAAAATTATCATCATTATTATTCGCTTGAGTTCCGAGTGGAACATAGGGCTTCAATAACACCCCCCCACTTTCTTCTATTTTCTGTCATCCTCTTCAGCTGGATCCACGGCTGCCCATAATCTCTTATCTCTTCTTCACACGATCTCCTCCATGTCACTCTAGGAGGATCCACTTGTCGCTTCCCATTCGGATTAGACTCAAGCAATGGTCTGCATTGAGCGCGATGTCATTCGACGGTTTCCTAAATGTATCCCCGATCAATTCATCTCCATTTTCTCCTACATATTTGGTGAGCGATCGGTTCTCGGTTGGTTCGTTCATCGCCAGTGTTTCTTGTTGCTGATTACTTCTGACCATTTGGTCTTCAGTATGGAACCAACAAAGTTGGCAGCTGATAATGAAAGTCTGAAACCTGCCGGATATCTTATTCGTTACACGCAGTGCAAGTTTCTGATCCGTATAGAAGAACCGACTTCACATTGGTGTTGTAAAAATGCTGACGTTGTTCCTTTTGCTGAGTGTGGAAGATTTCCAGACTGGTTTCAGGTTGATGAAGGCGTGCGTATCTTGCCTTTTCAATTCTTACTGGCTTTGACATCTTCATCCGTTCCCACTGCCTGTATTTGAAACGATGCTTCCTAGATAATTGAAGGGGTAATCTCTGTTAAATCTCTCCCGTTGATGGTGATTGGTGCTGGCTGCCGTTTTTGTTGCGGTTCGTTGGTTATCGTCATCACCTTCATCACCACCTTCTATATGTTCACCTGCAATCCTGCCTTCGCCGCCTGCTTCTTCAGCCAGTTTGTTGATTTTCGCCTGCAAGTCTTCTAGTTTGTGTGACATTGGACATATGTCATTTGCGGAATCCGAATCTTCTAGTCTTTTGATTGGTGGCCCAGCGTACTCGTGTCTCCTCGCTCCCCACAGTTTGACGCATAATCCATTCCACGACAGTTAGGAATATCATCGGTAACAATAGGCAGCCAGCTTGTATTACTCCTATATTCACTTCGAACGCCTCGTTGAGTTTCCTGTTGTGGATCACCTGACACGTACCACTGTCATATAGCTGTTGAATGAGGTTGATAAAGATCTGTGCACTGCACGCCGTAGTGTTAAAGTAGTTTCCAAATTATTTCTCGGTCAACGCTGTCTGCAGAAGGCCTTTTCGAAGTCAATGAAGTTGAGGTAGAGATAGGTTTGACTGCCATTCTATGCTTTGTTCCGTGACGGTAATGGTGCACAGAGTTGCGAATCGATCAGCACATGATTTGCCTTTCCTGAATCCAGGTTGTTCCGGTTGGTGGATTTCTGGATCCAGTGCATCCTTTATTCTCTCCAGGATGATTTGACTTAGCATTTTACTTGGTGTGGACCATATTTATAGAGAGAGAGATTTAAAAAGATAGAAATCAATCAACAGATTAAATGTTGATCCAGTATCATCACTTAGTAGGCAACATTTAAAAAAAGGTAAAATCAATTGAAAGGCTAAATATAGCTCTCTTAACATCATAGTACAAATTTATCCACTTTTTTCCCCTTGATGAATTTTGAACAAAACGAGAACAACAGACCGAACAAAATAACACGATATACTTTTCTCTAGTTAGTTTCAGTCAAGTGCACACAATCTAAGAAAATAAACACTTGGTTATTCACTCTACTATGAAGGGACTGATTGATAGATCACTTTTAACCGACTTTCTGTACAATTTTACTTTTTCACTAGATTATTATTTATTGACCAGTACTGATTTAAAGCTGACTGTTTTTCACTTAGCCAATGACGCTTCAGTCAGGTGGAAGACATTTTCCAGTAGATTATTGACAGTGTTATTGAATTAATGACTGCATAGTAACATATTGAAGATTTATCCAAGAGTTCGTTATTGCAAGCTATCAAAAGTAATGAAAGAAAGGTAATCAATAAAAGTGAAAAAGGTGAAAATCTACACTAGGTAGGCGTAGAATAACAATCAATATTCATGAAATTATCAGTGTTCTTATCCCACATTATACTAGCTAACATGACTGAATATTTGGTTGTGCTGTTTTAAAGTAATACAAGGCCTGTATCTGCGTCGATTTTCAGTGAGAAATACAAATAATCGAATTTTCAAGAATTGGTTTTTGTAGCGATTTTGTTTGATTGGTTGGAGGATTTCGTCATGAGCTGACGTCAGTTAGAGAAACATTGGAAAACCTGCAGGGAGTACTGGACAGCTGTTTCGTACTAGTTTGGAACGGGCTCTTCATCAGTAGTCATCCACCCCATAGGAGTTCGAAACCAGGACCTTCTGGTTACAAGGAGGGCTCGTAGACCATTAAGCCACTGGGACCTGATCCATTGGCCCATGAATTCCAACTTCCGCCAATTCATGACCACTTAGCAACGTCTTCTTCGATGAGGTACTGCCTCACCTTCAACCTGCTGCTAATTGATGTGAGCTCATGATGAAATCCTTCAACCAAACAAATAATCGAAGTTTTTTAGTAGTATTCACTGATGATATGATTACTATGAAGAAATTAAAACATTCATGGATACTATTATACACAAAATCGAAAACTCTACAGCGGATCTAGTATGCCGTATGAAGTCATCTTTGGACGAGTCACAATGCTTCAATCTGTCGCCTAAAACCAAAAGGATCCTAGTAGAATATATGGATCAAAATTCATAAATCAGGACACCCTATCAGGCCAATAGTTGACTTTAGGAACACGCCAACATACGAATTATCTAAGTATTTAGCATCAACTTTAACTTATTCTGATATAATGAAACACAGACTAGAGGAAATTCAGTTAGAAAAAGATGAAAAAATGATTAGTTTTGACATTACCAGTTTATCTACTAATATTCCCATCAATACACCTCTGGAGGCGGTTGAGAATGAACCGGACATTGATCCTGAACTCAGAAGTAGGACTAAGCTCTCCGTTGACGAAATTATATTAGGCGTTCATTTATGTGCAACCTCCACCATATTCAATGTTACAAAATAAACTATATAAACAAACGAATGGGATGGCAATGGGATCACCAATGTCCCCAGTAAAAGTGGCAAGCATATTTATGCATAGTTGGGAACATAAGGCTCTTAGAACGTTTAATCCTCCCCCACCTATGTTACGGTGGAGATATGTGGATGACACATACCTCTCATTTCTTCACACATATAAACTTAACAGTAGACGCAGTCCCATTCTCTTCTGAGTTAGAGAACGAACAAGGTGATTTCGTGATGTTTGACTGTAAAATGCAAACGAAAACAAGAAGGTGGCATTTATAGGAAACCGACACACACACTCTAATAAATACTTAAAATTTAATTCATCCCATCCACAATCGGTAAGGAAGATAGGTTTAGTTAAATGTCTATATAATCGGGCCAAGTGCCTAACTAGTAGTCAGCCAGAAGATTTAAATAATGCAATCAAACAAATAAAGGAAATATTACTAGTGAATAACCACTACCCACCACAATTTATTTTTAAAAACATGAAGAACCATGGAAAAACTAAGATTAGTAATAAAAAAATAACGAAAATAATATAGAATTCAAAGCCTCTGTAGCACTACCGTATAAAGAGGAAACATCAGAGGCCTTACACAGGATTCTCAGTGAGGCTGCAATTAGTCGGGGTGTCATTTAAACCTACCAACCAATCAAGTCACTCACAGATAAACTTTGTCCGTCGGCTTAAGGACCCAACAATTCCAATTAAGAAAATGTATAATACAATTTACCAAATACCATGTGATGCTAACTGTGACTTATCTAATGTGGAATTACATTCTAGGACAATGCCCAAGTTCTGCACTTATATTATTGTTCGTTTTCGTCTGCTGGTCTTTGAGTGTGTTTAACATCTGGTAGGAATCACTCACGAAATCCAGATCTTCAAGGGTCTTCGTTTCTTTCTCCAGTCCACCACAATTAAGAATATCATCAGTGATAATAGGCAGCCTTTTCTTACTCCCGTCGTCACTCTAAAAGCCTCGCTTCTGGCACTGGCGTGTAGCTAATGAGTGAAGTTGATAAAGATTTTGGGCAGATATAGCTGAAGTTATTTTCCATGAACTATGTGAGGCGAAAACGGTTGTGATTTCTCAACACCTTCACATTATAGTCAGCATTTTGTGAAAATGAATGCTGGACATTCCAAACGTAAGAGCTGAGAAACACAGTGAGGATAAAATCTATCACGAGGTATTTTCGCGCATAACATGTGGCTAACACTTCAAGAAATGTACCCGCTAGGTAAAAGACATTCGACGTAACACCTCTGGAAAAGCCAAACACATAACATCCGATATATGTTACAGCATTCAACTAGAGATAAGCACAGAATACGAAATCAACTACCCCTGAAGAAATTCAAACAGTAACTGACCACTCCTCCGTTCTAGCTATACACCAAGTAAACAAAAACGAAAGCACGCCAAGTCTTACATCATTGCCCCCAATTTATAAACGTTTCTTCAAAAGACACTTATTTCAGCTTCATATTATTTCCACAGAGAATAGTGCCTATTTCAAACTACCTTTTTGTTTAGAAAAAAATTAGTTAGAGAGAACAGTTGTTGCTGTCAATAAACTTTTCTTCAGGCTCTACAATTATAAATCCATTAATTTAAGCATACAATAACCAGTCAGTAAAGGCAAATTAGAATTATATCAGAAATGTGTACTGTGGAACAAGTATAAGATGGGATGCAACAATAGTCAGTTAGTTTTGAATAAATCAACGAATGGGGCGGACTAGACATAAGTTCAAGGTTGAAAATAATGACATTGATAATGATTGTGAAATAACAACGATGATGTGGTGTAAACTTAAAAGTACTATTGGTGAATGATTGTCAAATAATAATAATAATGACTTTAGTGAAGTGGAATGAACAGGATTTTGTGCATATTATAACAAGTTAGAAAAGCATTACTTAAACCTGAGATAACAAAAATTATAAGAAAGGTTATGAAGTCGTAAAAGGTCAGAAATGAACGTTTGTCAATGAAACAAAGGAAAAGAAAGAAAAACTGTGATGGGAATTTAAAGTGCTAATGTTTATGAAGGATTTATTCGCCTTATTGTAGGCCAAGGTAAACATAGTCGTTGAACATACTTCTTCTGTATACAAAGACCCGGTCTTCTGGCATTGATTGCTACCGCTTCAGCTATTGATAGAAGACGTAGTCAACCTCCTCTAGATAGATTACTAGGAATGCCGTAAATGAATGACAGTGCCTGCTGAGGTTTGACCGAGTCTTCAGTATCTACCAAGTGGGATAAGGCTGCACTATTTACGCATTTGATTGCCCCTCTATTCAACTATACTGGTGCATGTTCACTTGCGCGCATAGATAAAGCCCTCTCAGTACGGCCAATGTGACTAGCTCCAAATGAGCAGATGAATTCATAGATACACAGTGATGAAGCCATCTTTGGTAAGTTATCCTTGACTTGTTGTATAAGTACTGGTTTAGTTGAGAAGCTGAGTACAAGTTTAGCTGCAGGAAATGTTCCCTCTACTGCTGTATTAAGTCGACATTTTAGAATGTCAGCTGCAATCTCTCCTTTGTAACTTAACTTAAGATACAAAGGTTTCTTATCTACGATATACATCGCTACCCTATCTCTAGGTATCGACACATACTTTTTTTAGGGAGTTCTTAGGATATCCATTTTCTTGTAGTGTAAGTTCCGGTTTACACTTAACTAAGTTCCTTTCTTATTAAATCATTGTGAGGCTATGAAAATGGGTGTACCGACCTGTCCGAGTCTTCCTTCTTAATAGGCTCCTTTTTAGATACCCGTCTGTCTTCATGGTGAAGAGAGCGTCTAGGGAAGGGTATACTGTTATTTTCTTCTTCCTTACGTGTGGACTGAATAGCCAGGTGAACATAATTAACAGTACTCAGAGGCACTTTTTTATTAAGATTTCTATCACAAACTATGAAGTTATCATCTACATATCGACAATAATAGTCGAGCCTCATTTTCTTTGACAATCTATATCAGAAACTGTGTTAAAAGTTTGGATTTTTTCAAAATGTTTTCAGTAGAGTGAGAAAATATTTCAAGATATTTATTTTGTAAAAAAGAACTGTACAAATTCTTTCACAACGGAAGTAATTCAGAGTAGAAGCTCTCACTTCAAAATCACAACTGTTTGTTGAATTCTCTTGAATGTAACTCAGCAGCATTTTCTCTTTTCAAGTGTTTCTGAATTTCTTTCCAGGATAAATTTACTTCATATAACATACAGGTTTATAAAATTATTAACTGGATGAGGTTTTGAGCACAAACTGTCTTACATAGAATAACATTGATCCATTCTAAGTTTCGCTGCTTCTAATCATCTGCAGATTACCTGCAATCTTTAATAAATGAAAGTCAGCGTAAACTGATATAAGTATAAAACTTGGGCACTGTGGTAGACTATACCTCCATTGTGGATAAGATTTTATTTCGATAAATCACACAGTGTTCTACACTGATATTAACTGATGACGTTTCAAGCACAAATTATTGCTCATGATCATATCAAGGCATTACTGACATATATCTTTCTTATATGAATACCTTCGTATGATAATGAGCAATAATTTGTACTCGAAAGGTCATCAGTTAATATTATTGTACAGCATTGTGTGATTTATCGGCCTTAAATGTCACCTTGCTTTTGTCATCAACAAGCATATTATAAGAGTGTCATCGTGAGGTAAGATATCAGGACGACAACGTAGCTGAGGTGTGAGTATATATATGATATTTAATTAAGAGATCAGATCAAAATTTGGTGTGCGAGAGGTCAGATGAAAAGATGACGATGTGATATGGTGAGCAGAACTCGTAAGGTGAAGAAAAGTTATCCCTTATGGAAGTCGAACAGAAAAAGAACACGGAGGAGCCATTGAAACGATAAGTTAGTGAAGTTAGAAGACTAAGAGTTATTTAGGGATGAGTCACCAGGGTAATTCGAGTCCAGCGACAGATTCCCTCTAGACATATAGGTCAGGTTTTGGCCGTTTTATTGAGATAGCCTCGACAAACCGGTAGAAGAATTTAGCTATTTCGTCTGTTGATTATTTCGAATGATGCCAGTGAGTCTGTCCACTAGGTGTCCAGTGTCTATCAGGTGTTTGGTAATTGAAGAGCTTAAACTGATTGGCGCCTTTAACAGGAAACTGCTTGGCACATGTTCGAAGAATCTGACGTAAGCCCTTCTTTCTCTTCTTCCAACAGAACTGATCTCGGAGATACATGTGAATTGGTATACACAGTTGGAGGTAACATGTGAGGGGTACGTGTCGACTGTTGTTGACTGCACCAACGAGGAGGATGTTCGGAGTAGAGAGACTAGTTTAGCTGTAGGATATGTCGTGGACAGGGCTGTGCTTAATGATTTATTCATGATTCTCTTTGTATCATCTCCTTTGAGGTCGATGTTGATGGAAACTGGCTTCTTGCTAACTGTTGCCGCATCAGGTTTCGTACGATCATTCTTGCCACACTTGTCAATCGAGCTGGTTTTGTGGATAACCATTACCTTCCCAGCAATTGTCAGACAGCATTAGTTTACTGTCTAATGTATCAGGTGAACACTTCGTTTTCTGATTTAATCTTCATCTCATCTTTTCAGAGCTCACTCCAGCCCTCGGCACCCCAACCCCGTTTTTCCTCTGTTTGAGATAATTCTTCTTCAGCTTGTGACTTCCACTCACCATATCAAATCGTCATCATCATCTCTTCAGCTGACCCCTAGCACATCAAATTTCTCTTATCTAGCTGTGTTATTGTTACTGGTTTATTTTTGTTACCACCTTAACACCAAAATTGTCAATTAATTCTCTAGAAACTTCTCTCCATCAAGATATATTTACATATATGTGCTTGCACTTCAGCTACGTTGTCGTCCTGATGTCTTACCTCACGATGACACTTATAAAATGCTTGTTGATGGTAAAAGTATATTAAGTTTTACGCTGACTTTTATTTTATAAAGACTGTGAGTTGTATGCAGCTGATTAGAAGCAGCGAAACACAGAATGAACCCATGTTATTCTGCACCAATATTTGTTTTTCCTTTGCCCAAATTTATAAAATGGAATTCTTGTATGAAATTATGTCTCATAGTCATTCAGTTGCATTCGCATAACTTGAAAACCTGCATGCTAACCCAACCCTGTCCCAAGGTTTTTATTGAAATTCTCCACATATCTGGTATAAGCGTTGTATGGTGTCGACTGAGTGTGGTGATTTATCTCTGTCTTCACCGAAGTGAATTTAATTTTAATACTTTTATTCTATTGTATGGCCAAAGTATTTTCTAAATTATTTATGAATCTTTGAGAAAACAAACCTCTTAGAAATTTAATCCCAGCCCCTATGCTATAGTGGAGATACTTGAACGACACACATTTACCGAGTTCAAATAATAGCCACGATGCTTAATGTAATAACATAGCCCATTTCTGTTTTCATGTAAGCGGGAATATATATATATATGATATATATATATGTACGCAGCAGATCTCACACCTGAATGTATTAAATTACTCCAGATAATGGTATGAACCTAAATCTGCTCCTCTTCTCCATCTTGTTCCCCCCTCCAATGTGCTTCTCCAGTTTCTTCAGACTAAGGTGAAGTCTGTCTGACTTCTCGTGCGTCCACCTGTTTATACAAGCTGTCCTCCACCCCACCCCACCCCAAATCACCAATTCATCGAAGCTGCAGAATTCCCCAGTGGGACTCCGTTCTCATAAATCTTCACTGAGTGCCTCTCCACTCATTATTAGTTCTGTTGCTGTACTATCCACTTTCGGTTTACTATTCACATCACCCTTTAGAATTTCGATGTTACCATCTGGCTGAAGCCTTGTCTGTCACTGTTTGCAGCTGTCTGTAGAAGTACTCTTTCTTTGCAAATGTGTTTGAATTGTTAGTAGATGCATAGCGAAGCATAATTATGCTTCTTCGACCTTTTGAGTTGAATTTCACTATGATTATCTAGCAGAAGATTGATTCCCCACCACATAACAGCTTTCGATGCTATTGGTGAAATCACTGGTAAACATTCCGTCGGTGTGTCCCTACTTGTTGTCTGTATGACCGGAGTAGATTATTGATTCTATCATTCTTATATCATACCATCTAACTTATTTAATTGCTAACTTCCAAGTTTCGAAACATAATCAGCACATCCCATGTCCTCATGTTTATTTTTGCTTTCACTGGAAGAAGACACATCGATTGACAGGTTTGCCGAGGGCTGTCATCAGCCGAGAGTATCTCGCAGCCTCAGTTGCAGAGAGGAATACGTCTTTTCATTCATTTTGAGAACATTCCGCACAGACTGGACTGATTTCCTGGGGTAGAAGTTACTAGCTCTGTCTTGGCCCAGAACAAGTTAGTCAAGTAGTAGACTGGTAAACTCCATATTGGGCTTTTAAGGATTCCTAATTAAAGTGGAATTGGAGTAGCATTAAAACGAAGGAACTCAGAGACAAACTTTGTCGGCTTAACAACCCAACGGATTCGATCATGGACAAATAATATAATTTACCAAATTTCATAATTCAAGCCATCAGGGTGGAATCAACAAAGATTCTGGTGCAGCTTTAACCAGTTGTAGTTCCTGAGAAATGTGGTCAGGTAAACTCTCAACGAAGTGGGACGCGCAATAGCTTTGACTCCGAATCCTCATCCAATATAGGGAGTGCGCGATGCCAGCTTCACCATCAACACCAGTGGGTCTCCGTCCGGCCCCAGCTACGCAGACGGAACTGCCGTATCACCAGTCGCCTGTCCATTTGGTTGTCGAACTCTGCTACCAATCATCTAACCAATACCGTCCAGGTATCCTTCTCATCTGATCGCTCTACACTGTCGAACACCGTCTTTGCTCAACCTCGCAGAAGCATTAACAGCACAACCGCCTTCGCCATCGAATCACTGACGCCTGCCAACTCAGCGACAGCCTCAAAGTCCCTCACGAAGCTCCGGATGTCTCATTCCTTGAAAGCATCCGACTATCAGATCTTCATTGTCTGGAGTCGGCGACACCAGTGGTAACGGTCGAAGACGAGGATTGAAGTTTATTGTTCAATTTCTTGCTTTTTTCTCACGCCCCCTATTTATCTCCATGACGCTCTATCATTTGCCTTCTCTGACATCAAACATATCTCCCTGCTATTTGACGTTTTTATGTCGATGAACATCTCTTTATATACTACTGATAAGCCTTGTCAGTAGCATATGCCACACTGGGATAGCCAGGTCTAGAATAAGTGACCTTGAGCAGTTGACCAATCTAGAAAATATTTCAGCCATCGCAATGAATTCACTTACATGTAGTCATTCAATACGGTGGGATATAGTAAAAGTGTTAGAAAGTAACATAGCAACGTGTCGACAGAAAGACAGAGAGAGACTAGTCACCGAATCCTTGTTTCCCGAATCAACCCTAAACACCACGTTCAATAGAAATGACACAGCGCCCACGCCGGATATGTGGGAATTTTCCAATATGAAGCGTTGAGTAACTTAAAAATTCCCATTGGGTCATACACAAAAAAGGCGTTCAGTGAAGAGTTACTCCTCTATTTTCGGCGATATCATTCTCATCACATTCATAAATAACAAATTGTCTTAGCAACAAAAGGAATATTTCCCAGGATGTGTCATTAGAATTGTAAATTTTAGATAACAAATTTCGTCAATTGGTTAGAAACTAAAATAAGATCAAATAAGCAAGTGGAGTGACGTATTCTAATTGACGGTGCTGAGTAGAGCTCAACCAAAATTAAAACTGAACAAAAGTCAAGCTGACAAAGGTGGTAATAAGGGGTATAAAAACAAGCATGAAAAAGACGAAACAAAAATCCCGTATTTGATGTTAAGATAGATCAGGTCCACTGTAGACATTTTAATGACTGAATTAACTTGTGAATCGCCATTGCTTCTGCGCTGTTTGAAGAAACTAGATTCATACTCTTTTAGCGAGATTCCCAAATATTATGTAGATAACTTTGAATTTTCTTTGTGTGTGGGTTAGCTTGGTGTCCAGATGTTCCAGGATAGAGCTGCGGCGGCGTGGGGGATCTTTCTTCTCCTTTATAAAACCATGACTGTGGGTAAGTGTTCAGTGATACTTCTAGATAGCAAACGCTGGGTAATGCTGACATACCTTGCTCCACAAGTCGAGCAGGTGAGCTAGTAGATGCACACTGATGAGGCGGCCAACAGCGTTAGCCTATCCTTCACATTCATGTGAACCATTGGTTTCGTAGAGAAATTTATTTGGAGTTCAGCAGCGAAGAAGGTTTTCTTCAGTGAGCGGGACAATGAGCAGTTTCTCAGTACTTATGCCGATGCATCTCCATTGAATTGTAGATCCAGGTAGTAATGTTTTTTGGTAGCAGAAAGTGTAGGTGGTTCTGGTGATTTAGGTTTCATAGATTTTGTGATGGAAAGTTCTTGGTAGGCATTTTCGAGGCGGATTCTCTTCAGAGTGTTTAGCTCCTCTTCCATAATATCAGGGCTGTAAATTCTGCGGATTCTGTGGCTTAGAGAACGCATCAGGTTTCGTTTTGTATATATGGGTACCCAGTTTTGAAAGTTGCTAAGTTATCTGCTCCATGTTGGCTTCTGTAGATGGATGTTATTAGTGTTCCATCTTGTTTACAAAATGTCCAGAAAAACATTGAGGTGAGTGTCGGTTGGAATGAAGGTGTATAAGGCAAGTTTCCAAATTGTTTGGATGCAATAGTACAACTGTGAACAATAAATTGTGATCGGACCGTCATCCAGTTATCAATACTGTATCACTGTATGTTATGTCAAACAAATTTATATAATGTGGAGCTATTTTCTTCAACTGGCTATACCAAAACCCCTCTTGTTTCGAAGTTCACTTTGATAAATTAATTTGTAATAAACATTTTTACTACTCATAAGTAGCGTAGTCTTCCACATGAAATATTACTACTGTCAGTTACAAGCATTAAACGATGATGATTTCTGCATCTTGATCACAGCTGACATTTTTCAGTCCGTTATTCAACCTTCACAGCATAAGTGAAGTGAGGGAAGTAACCTCTGTCAAATCTCTCCCGTTGATGATGATTGGTGCTTGTTCCTGTTAGTTAGGTATTTTCATCACCTCTGTTTTCTCTATTTTCACCTGAAGTCCTGTCTCTGATGTCTGTCTCTTCTATCAACTTGTTGGTTTTCTCCTGTGAGTCTTCGAGTTTGTGTGATACTAAACATAAGTCGTGGGTGGAATCCAGATCTTCTGGAGTCTTATTATCGTTGAGTGCAGCGTATTCCTCACTTCTCACTCGCTCACTCACTTACTCCCAACGTACAGTCTGAAGCAAAGTCCAGTCCACCACAATAAGAAATATCATCGGTGATAATAGGCAGCCTTGTCGTACTTCTGTATTCACTTCGAACTCCTCGCTGAGTTATTTGGTGTTTCGCAGCAGTTAAGTGGTGTGATGTCTTATACACTTCTCTGAACACATAAAATGTGTGCTAAATAAGGTATCGTAGAGTTTTTTCACTTGATCATCTGAGCATAAAGTCCTTTATAGTTGCTTCTAGTTCTGTCTGATGAGGTGGATGTAAGCAGAGAGTTGTGTATAGAGGGGATTCTCAGAGTCTGCCAATATAATATTCTCCAATTTCTTGCAGGAGTCCAAGTGTCTATCTGCAACAGTACAAACAAGTTCGTTTAGTGGTGTCTCCCTTGCCCTACTGACGGCTTTTAATGCCCTTCGCAGAGTAATAAAGAAAGTCTTTCATCAGAAGCCCAGGAAAGATGAATTTGTGGGGGAGCAGTAAAGAAGAATACGTAGAATACAGGAATTATCAAACTATAAAAGTACTAACTGTGTGATATCTGACTGTCTTAACTTCCTCCCATTGAAAGTTAAACAAAATATCTTTCCAGATTTGGGAAAACCCTCTGAGATCAGAAGAAATACACAATCCAAGTTATCTAACATTCGGCTTAGTTTCAACTTCAGTGACATTAATGTATAATAGTAGAACCATGTGAACGAACCAGTTCATGTAAGTCGTACTTGTGTCTGAAAGTGGAGTTCACAATCTAAAATGCAAAGGAATTTACCTTAAAGCCATTTGACAAGGAGCGCCGACTAATTTCTCATAAAAAGTGATTCGTTTTAAAAAATAACCGACATTGAAACAGTCAGATCATCGTATTAAAAATAAAAAAAAAGGGAATTTCCCACTGTACTACAGTGAATCGCGTCCTATCACGAAAGTTAGGATGAAATCACTTACTAGTCTAACACTGTGCTTGTTTCACAGCAAGCTTGTTTAACAAAAGACACCCAGGTACAGAGTCGATGGTAGATGTATTGTAATCAAGGAAGGCACACTGAACATATATAGCACCTCTGTCTAACCTAGAGACAATATTATGATGTGAGATAACAGTGTCATCTAAAAGGTACACCTATCATGTTGATAAGCGAATTGTTTAGGGTCATTAAAAGTTTTTGAAATTTAAAAGTAAAAGCAGTTTTTCCATTATTTTTAGAAAATCAAGATAACAGCAATAGATCTAAACTTGACACTTAATCCATTTAATGACTCCTGCACATGAACAGTTTTGATATCCTTCAATTAAGCAGGCCTAACATTAGTGGAAAATGATTCATTGAGAAAATATCCGTGAGAGACATGACATAAAATGTCTGCACATTTTCGAAAGATAATAGTTGGCAAACCATCTACACTTGGATCATATTCCAAGTAGAACATCGTACTTTAGCCGCATATCATCTACATTTCTCTCAGTTCTGTAAAATCGGCTTTGACTGGCTCCACAAATCTCCCTCACAAGCCTTTATTCCCTAACACCCAACTCATCAATTTCCAATTTGGTTCCATTCGAGGCTTTGGATGTTACATCACTTGAATGTCATAGTCTACAATATACTTCCAATACATCCTTTCATATTTTATTCTTGTCTATTGTTGGACAATAATTCTAGCAGGTTACAAGTGTTCAATTACATACAATATATACATCATTCTTTTCTGCTTTTCAGGGGTGAACTAAGATCATTCATTGGATCCATGCTTGTTGCCGCATTCTCCGGTGTCAGTGTCTCCTTTGCTATACTGAGTAAACGATTATCAGCTTTAATTGGGAATGCAATCTCGCTTTCACTGTTACCGCCAGCAGTCAACTGTGTTAGTCATCTGTTTTGTTAATCATTATTATGATTATTAATATCATTTTAGTTAGTAAAGAACAAATATTGGTGCAGAGTAACATGGATTCATTCTATGTTTCGTTGCTCTTCATCATCTGCAGACTACCTACACTTTTTAGTAAATAAAAGTCAGCGTAAAATTTAACATACTTTTGCAGTCGACAAGCATAGTAAAATAGTGGCATCGTTAGGTAAGACATCAGGACGACAACGTAGCGAAGTGCAAGCACATAGATGTGTATATATCTTGATGTAGAGAAGTTTCTAGAAAACTAAGTGACAAATTTGCTGTTAAGGTGGTAACAAAAATAAACCAGTAACAATAACACAGTTAGATAAGATGAGATCAAAATTTGGTGAGCAAGAGGTGAGATGAGAAAAGATCGATGATAGTGATGATGATGTGATATGGTGAGTAGAAGTCACAAGCTCAAGAATTATCTCAAACAGAAGGAGAACAAGGTGAGGGTGCCGAGAGCTGGAGTGGGTGCTGAAAAGACGAGTAACTGAAATCGGAAAACGAAGTGTCCACATGATAAATTAGACATCGAACTGATGCTGTTTAAGAACTCGTTGAAAGAAAAAGGTTACCAACAATACTTCATTAACAAGTATCGCAAGAATGAACGTAGGAAACCTGATGCGGCTACCATCAGCAAGAAGCCAGCTTTCATTAAAGTTGACTTCAACAGTGATCATACTATGAGATTCATAGACAAATACCCCTAATATATTATCTCTAACTGTGTATACAAATTCACATGTGTCTCCGAGATCAGTTCCGTTGGAAGAAAAGAAAGAAAGGCCTACGTCAGACTCTTCAGACATATACCTAGCTGCTTCCTGTTAAAGGAGCCAATCAGTTTACGTTCTTCAATTACCAAACATCTGACAGACACTGGACAACGAGAAGACAGACGCGCTAACATCATTCGAAATAATTAACAGACAAAATAGCTCAAGTCTTCTACCAGTTTGCTGAGGCTAACTCAATCAAACCTCTGAAACTTGACCTACTTGTATAGAGGGAGTCTGTAGTCGGACTCGAATTATCCTCGAGACTCCTCTCTTACTAACTGATGGTCCTCTAACTTCACTAACTGGCCGTTTCAATGGCTCCCTCTTGTTCTTTTTCTTTTTGACTTCTATAAGGGGTAATATTTCCTCATCTTGTGACTTTTACTCACCATATCACATCATCATCTTTTCATCTGACCTCTCGCACAACAAATTTTGATCTTCTCTTATCCAACTATGTTATTGTTACTGATTTATTTTTGTTACCACCTAAACAACAGGCTCGTCAATTAGTTCTCTAGAGAAATCTCTCTAACAAGATATATGTATACACATGTATATACTTACACAGCAGCTAACATGGTACTCTGAAGTTTCATCCCACCATGACACTCTTATAAAATGCTTGTTAATGCCAAAAGTATGTTAAATTTTACACTGACTTTTATTTATTAAAAAGTATAGGTAGTCTGTAGGTGATGAGGAGCAACGAAACATAGAATGAATCCATGTTATTCTGCACCAATATTTGTTCTTTCTCTGCTCAAATTTATCAAAGGGAATTCTTCTATAAAATTATTTTAATTATTATCTTCGGGATCACTATTCTTATCGTCAGTATTCCTGTGAGAACACTGACTGGAAATGAATGATCAGATTGGTTTTTGAGTTAGACTTGAAGTTGGACTGCTTAAATTTAAGTACGGAGCCAATCTAATCACACAGTCTGACTGTCAGTTATTTGTATGGCTGACGCCATTTTCAGGGGAGAAATGTCACATATCGAACAACGGAATTTTCCCTCCAAATGCTGTTTTAAGAAGGCGTTGATATCTGGGTTTTTTGACCTATGAAAATATTGAAATCCTTAAATAGGTGTTTTGGCGGTGAGGTTGTGGGGAGAATAAACCTGCCATTTATTTTCTACTTTATTCATCAGGAAATGTGACTTTATATTTCATAATAGAACACAGCATAGTATGGTAGTCAAATTTCTACCTCAGCTCCTTTAACTTTGAGAAAGGCAATCGACAATATTAACCGCGAAGTAATTTGGAAACTAATTCAACTATTGATATGTAGTCACATGATGTCTGCTTTGTTTTGACAGTTTTGATATATTTTGCTATATGTATATTGATAGTAATTCCATCATAACTCACAATATATTTTGTCCGTCCATTAACTAAATAAACAATGTATGACCTTTTGTCACATGATATTACAACCAATCAGAATCCAATGGTGGTAAGAAAAACTACTATCTGTCTTATTGGTTCATGTATATTAGTTTTTTTTCTATATGTTCTATTCTTCTATTGTACAGTTAATTCACACTTTTACACACTTTCATACCTTTGGTACCTTCCTACTCATACCCTTGTGTGACAGTTAATTTGCCCTTGTCGGAAAATACATGCATCTTCGCGAAAGTGGTGATTTTCTGATTTGCCTCTTCGCGTCAGGACAAATTAACTACTCAGCAATACCAGTCTGTACGTTATCGTCCGTTATATCTCATTAGCGCATACTCACACTCGGTCACACCATAATATTGGCAACGACACCATAACATACTGGCGACGGGAATGGGATTCGAACCCACGCAGGGAAGCCCCAATGGAGTGCAGTACTCCAAGCCTTTACCAACTTCACTAAATGGCTATATGATAATGCCATGTGTCAGGAGATCCATAAGGGTAAAATCACTGAAACCTTTGAAATGAGTACATGAGTAAGACAAGGCTGACTTCGATGCAGAACACTATGTGTGGGGAACGAAAAGAGAGGAACACGCTGGATCGATAAAAATACTCCAGTACTGTAGTAGGACCTTCATCACTCAGAAATCAGCGTGAAAATCTTCTTGACATACTATAAAGAACGAAATTCGGATTTTCAACACAAATATTAAGTCAGTCATTTCTTCTACATGCGTCATAACCTTAGTGCAACACTAAAAACATTTCGAATAGGCCACTGCAACCTTTCATCATTAGCTGACTTCGCTGAGCCCATACTGAAGATCAGATGGCCAGTGAAAAGAAATTAGCAACAAGAAACTTTGGGAACGAACCAATCAAGGACCTGTTGCGCAACAAGTATTCCGAAGAAAATGGACAGGACACTGATAGGTGAAATCGGGAGCCAGGCCATCGGTCAAGAGATCTCCGAGTGGTAGACGACCAGTTATGCGTCTGGCAAGTCTGTACTTGTTAATTCGTAAGACTCATTCCATCGATCAATATTTTTAGGTTCACTGACATATCTTAGTCAGAAACTTCGTACACTTATTCGCCTCTGTGAATCTGAATAAAAGCAAGAACAACAGTTTAGGTAGCATAACATGGCATCATAGCTGTTTATTTCGTTGACTGCTCATCAGCCGAGTAGAGAACAATTATAACATACTTTCAAATGTTACATAATGTCATTTATAGGCAGGAAACTCCAGCCTCAATAAAAACTGCTCAAAAATTACCTTTATAAAGTTTCTACACAGAAAGTTCAGGTTTCGACAAAATAAAGGTCTGGAGTCTCCTGTCAACTGGCATCACGCAACATTTGAAAGTATCCTGAAATTGTTCTGAACTTAAGCGTTATTCAATTCCTTAGGTTGTATGTAGCTGATAAGAAACTGATGATGGTACCATCTCCTTATTCTCCACAAACTGCTGATCTTGCTTTATTCAAGTACAATTAGTAGATAGGTATAATTTATAGTGTTTACCCTACAGTACTCAGTCAGTTTTACTAAACTGGAAGTAGATTGGAAGATTTCATCATGAGCTGACATAAGTTATAGAATCGCTGGAAAACCTGCAGGGTATAGTGGACAGTCGTTTCGTCCTAGTTTGGGAGTCTTCAGTAGTACGCACCCTCCGCTAGAGTTCGAACGCAGGACCTTCTGGTTACAAGACGAGCTAGCCCGTTGACCATTAAGCCACTGGGACCGGAAGATGAATCCCAACTTGTGACTCCCCGGTTTTCTCTGACTGATGTCAGCTCATGATGAAATCCTCCAATCCAATCAAGCAAATCCCCACAAAACCAATACTTGATAAACTAGAATTTACTTTCCAGGTGAATTTTACTCACCAAACCAAAAACCTTTTTGAGGAATCATTGAAAATCAGGGAGTACACTGGATAGCTGCTTCATTTTATTGTGGGGCCTAAAACTATGCGAGCGGCTGAATCCATGATCTTCGGATTAAATGAAGCGAGAGTCATTGATATAAGTATAAAACTTGGGCACTGTGGTAGAGTGTAACTCCATTATGGATAAGATTTTATTTTGATAAATCAAATAGTGTTACACAGTAATATTAACTGATGACGTTTCGAGCTCATAATCATATCAAGTTACTCACTCAACTTTTTCCTTGATTTATATATATATATATATATATATATATATATATATATGAAGCGAGAGTCCATTGACCATCAAATCCCCACCAATGAATTGTAACTTGGATCAGTCTGTCCTATTGCTGTTGTCAGCTAGCATCTGTCGTCAGATCCGATTTGGTGAACCCTACTTTTTACAGCCAACATCTCATAGGTACTACATGGAATTCATTCATTCCATACCTAATTATAAATAAACACTGGTCCAATGCCGAAGTGTCGGGTTGTGTACGTATTTGATTAGCCTCAAGATATTATTTTTTTACTGACTGACAGGTATAAAATGGACCCACGCAAAAACAACTTGGAGGATCTGGATAGGAGTTTCGCTGATGACATATGTCTGATTTCCCACAAACTGGAAGATATGCAAGTGATAAGCAATAAGTTGGCAGAAGGAACATGAAAGATGGGCATTCAGGTGAACATAGAGAAAACAGAGGTGATGAAGATTCCTGGCCACCAGCAACAGCAACGACAACAGACAACAATCAGCATAAATGGGAGAAATCTGAAAGAAGCAACCTCCTTTACCTAGAGGCAGACAGAACTGATGAGGACATCATCAAGGCGAGGATCGGGAAAGTAAGGCAAGCCTTTATTACTCTCAAGTATATATGGAGATCAACAGTGCTCAGCATGAAGAACAAGATGCCGATTTTCAACTCCAATTTGAAATCAGTGTTACTATACGGATCAAAGAATTGGCTCCACGCCGCGTCACGAAGGACACTTTGAACAAACTACACACCTTCATCGACAGTTATCTTCACTCAATACTGAAGATCAGATGGCCGGCCAGAAAACATCATCAACAGGAAGGGATCTCTGACAATGAGCGAACCAACTCAGCAGGAACTGATTGTACAACAAATACGCAGGAAGAATTGGAGGTGGATTGTCCATACTTTGAGAAAACCATCAAGTGAGTGACTCTGTCTTGAGTAGAACCCAAATGAGAAGCAGAAAGTTGGTCATCAGTGCAAAAGTGACTTGAAGTAATTCATGCAAAAAAGAGATGAAAGTATGTGGGCAGACGTGGAGCCAGATGAAAACGTTGGCGGAGGACCGAACGCAATGGAGACGTATGGCTGAAGCCCCATATTCCTCTAGGAACTAAAGGAAAGAAGAATAATAACTAACATCATTCGGTGGGAGGGAAGCGAATTTGCTTTGAACGCTTCTCATATTAATGGATCAATAAACTGCTAACTCAAGCAATGATAAGTTTTATTTGCGAAATCTTTCCCCCCTCATAGTTATAATAGTTATTAAAAGCTTTAGGGGAGAGGAAAAAAATCATTGAAGGGATTTATCTGTATCAAATCATCAATCAGTTTCAAGCTTATCGATCAGGACCTGATAATGAAGGAATATGAGGGAATAGATAGCACAGAACAATACTCATTATTCCACTAGAAAAGAGCACATTAACAGTTAGAATTAAAATCGATTAATGACAATAATTGGACCACGTGTTTTCGAATACTAGTAGAATTTATTTTAATTACTGTGTGACTCAGTGAGGAGAATAAAATTTAAGGAATTGTGACACGTACGTGAATGACTGATTCAGACTTTCACTAACTATTGTGAATAACCCTCGAAATTGGAAGAAAAATATGAAAAGAATTCCGTTCTTTTATTTCTCCTCGCAATGTACAATTTTCTTTTGTCATTGTGACAAAGTCGGTCAACTTGACAGAACAACATTCAAAACAGCAAACAGAGAGTATAAAATTGTCCTGGTGTGTAAATTCTTCCCACTAGGAAACCTTCTGTGAAGGTGACTGGGTTATTTCAATAAATTAAGACCAACAGTTTGTGCAGAATAAGGAGGTGGTACCATCATTTATTTCGTCGGTTTCTCATCAGCCACGTACAACCCAAAGAATTAAATTCACGTTTATGTACAGAACAAATTTTAACATACTGTTGAGTGTTACACAATGTCAGTTAATGACAGGAGGCTCCAGACTTAATAAACAGTGCTCAAAAATTAAATTTATATACCCTGAGAGACCAAGTTTAACCAAAACAATAAATATTTGGATACACTGGCAGAGGAGTTCCGTAATAAAGAAAATAGGTGGATAAGACGATGAGTTACGAATAAATGGACTGACAATACGCTGAATTCAACTTAAATCATAGGACCGTGTATTTATCAATCCAACTGTTTATACAAATTTAAATGAAGAAGGGCATACTTCCGACTTTCTGAACATGCACCAAAACGCCTACGTCTCAATGAGACAAACACTTACAAATAGTGCCATTACCAGGCATCTCCTTGGCACGGGTCATCAGGTGAACGTCGCAAGATCCTTCCAAATTATCAGTAGGCAAAAAACTTCATTTCTCCTCAAGTTTCCCGAAGCCTGTAACCCAATTTATGTGTTCAGAAAGAAGCAATTAACAGTCTTTCCTTGCCCTGCTGGCTGGTAACTGGATGTTTTCACTATCTCTCTCTCTCATTTGATTGCGTAGTCTTTGACTTTAACATCAACCCCACTTTGATCCAGTGTAATTCTGCTTGTCTCTTGTTTCTGTGATTTGAGTTGAACTCAGTACATTGTTACCCAATTTATTAGTTACTCATCATACTACGCACCTGTCGTCTTTATTACGTAACTCCTTTACCGTTCGTTATATGCATACACTGATTTTGTTTAAAACTGCACTTTCTGTGTAAAAGCCATATAAGTGTAATTTTCTGAGCACTGTTCACTAAGTCCAGAACCTCCGATCAACTAACATCATGTACAGTTTGCAAGTGTATTGAAACTTTTCTGTCCACGAACTTAATAATGTTTTCTTCAGGCTGTAAGAAGCTGAGCTGGTGGGAAGCCAACGAAATAAACAATGATGGTGGTGCCATCTTCTTATTCTGCACAAACCTTCACTTTTGTTCTTGCCTTATTCAAATTAATAAAGAGGAATAAATGTATGAAGAAGAGACAATCAAAGTTATAATATAGCGAAGGGGAGAGATAGTAAAGCCAGAGAATACTTAGTCAAATGAAAGAGGGAGGGAGAGAGTAGAGACATCCAGTCGCTAGAGTAGCAAGCAAAGATTGGTGATGACTGCTTCTCGCTAAACACATAAATCCGGTTTTGGACATCTGACAGCAATCGCTTCAACAAACTTGAGGAGGAGAATCTAACTATTTTGTCTACTGTGACAGTTTGAAGGATTTCATAAATGTCCACAGCATGACCTGTGTTGATAAGATTTCTGGACACTATAGACTTTTGATGTAACAACTTATATCAATCCCAGTTTATATCTTCACCATAGTTTGGTTTATTTATTTCGGACACTTTTAAAGGCTATCCCATGTAGGAAGATGACATAATGCACCTAACTATCAATAAAGAAAGAAAGTCTAGATTTGCGGTATAAAGTGATATAATGATTCTACTTCACAGGTTCTCATCAACTGCAAGCTACTACCTGAAGTTGCAATGGTTACATATAATGACAATAACATCATACTTCAATGTTTGAATGGTAGTAAAGAAAGCATTATAAAGTCAATGCATTCGAAATATAAGCGGCATTACAGCTTTTAGTTTAAGTTACCATCTATGTATATGCCCTAAAAATAGAAAGGGAGAGGGGAGGAGAAGACAGGAAACAGAAAAATTCAAGAAAAAACAGTGTTTTCCCTTGTAAGTACACATAGCAACTCAAGAAGGTCATAGTCTAAAAAATTGAAAAATTACTGAGTGTACTGAAATCACTAATATAGATGACTAATCATTGTAATTAAATTTTAGCTTCCAAGGGAGTGAGTGAGAGATTGATTACACTATCTTTCTGTATTCAGAAGTCATGTTTGAAACACCCGATTGCCATTGCTTCAGCAAATCGTAGTACATCTGTTGTCTTTTGTATGCTTAGTATTTTGAAATCTCTGTAAAATGACCGGTATCTACAAAGTGTTGGGTAGATGTACTTTGTGACTATCTGCTTCCTTTTAGACATATGTTTCTTAGGATATGCTCTGAAAGCAGTGGATAGAAGCGCTTCTTTCTATCCTTCAAATGTACTTGCTGCTGCAAATGCACGTGGTTGAAGATGACATCAGGAGACTACTTATCCAGTTTGGATTGGCTTGTAGAACATGTGGTACTGTATAGGGTTATGGGCTTAGCTTCAGGAAGGCATCATTTTGCATCCCCTTTCATTTTCTTATCTATCTTTCGTGATACAGCTTCTCCTTTGAATAGAAGACAAATGAACACTTTCTTCGCTTCAACAGTTGGATTTTTCGTTTTCTCGTCTTTTTTTTGATGCACTTTAGGATAAATCCCTTTGGATACCAATCTTCTCTTCGGCATTTCTCAACAGGGCGTAATTATTCTTCCTTCCTTCATGACACAACATTCTGTCGCACATTGTCCTTACTAATCCGCGTTTATAGAATATAGGACAGAAGCTGTGTTGTAGTGAAGATATTGTTCGGTTTACGTATCTTTTCTATAGACTGACTTTTGGTTCCTACTATCGTTTCTTCTTCTTACATCAAGACCTGGGAAATTGAACTCATCGTTGTTTTATTATTCCATGTTGAAATCATCTAACTATTTGTGTGATTTTTATTGTCATTGTAATCATTTTTTTCATCACTGATGAAGTAATAATTGCCGTGTCTTATTTTTCACTTCTTTTCCAGGGTCATTTACTGCTGCTTTCTCTTTTGGCAATTTCTTCCGTGGAAAAAGTTCAGGTATGACATTCAATTCCTAATTTATACAGCTGAGTTCAGTATGTGTCCACAACAGAATCTGTCGATGGCTATGTCAGAAAAAAATTAATCATAGCCGGAAATTATCGACACAAAATGGACTAATATCCTCTTAGGTTCCGTGTAGAACACAGCGCCTCAATAGCACATCTACATTTCATCCCGTTCTCTGAAGCCGCCCTTAGCTGGCTTCGTGATCGCCCATAAACTCTCATCTCTCCCTCACACAACCTCCCTCCTTCATGTCACCCTCAGATCTACATCCAACTCGTCGTTTCCCAGTCAGCTTTCACTCGACAGTGAGGCAAACAGTGTCATTCAACAGTCTCTTCAGGTTGTGTTGAGTTTATTTCTATTTGTTGGGTAATAGTTCCTTGTTTGTTAAATTGTTTCTTTCTCTCCTTCTAAGAGTTCTTTGTTTGCTGATCGTTTCTAGGCTGCCTGATCTCCAGTATTGACCGAGAAGTCTCCGATACGCCTTGTCTCTGACCCATATAGAAAAAACCACTTGACATTATTGTGTTGAAAATTCGACTCTTGTTCCTCATTCTGATTTTAGTTAGACTTCCGCACTGATTTCAGTCAGATTAATGAAAATCTACGTCACCATTTCAAATCCTTGTATGTACCACTTCCACGTAGTTGAAAGGATATTGCTCAAGTGACATCACATCCGTCTTCTCTCTCTGTGTTTACTTGAAGTCCTATCTTCACTGCCTATCTCTTCTGTTGACTTGTTAGTTTTCTCAGTGTCTGTTGATCTTCGAGTTTGCATGACGTTAGAACATAAATCGTCGCAGAATTCCAAAACATTGCGCTCTTCATAGTCTGTCGAATGATCCACTTCACCGTAATCACGAATATCATTGTTGGTGATGAAGGTCAACCTTTCAGAAGGTTCGCTGAATTGTCCGTTATGGGTCACTTGATGTATGGGTTTTTCAGTTAGCTAGTGAATGAGGCTGATAATGACTTGAGGTGCTGAACGAGATCAAAACAAACTGATGAAGCAATAATAACTTTTTTCGTCCGTTTACTTCGTGAGTGGAATATAAGGTGGCTTTAAGCTTCAGATTCATAGTGCTAGTAGCTGTGATAGTAGCATTGCCAATCACGCTTGACTTTTCTGTTTACGGGAGTTACAGCTGGCTTAGCAAGGACTGAGAGTGTGTAAGCCGTGTATCGAGCCTGGGACCACATGCGCAGTTGGCAGTTATTCTCCTAGTGAATCGCCAATGCATTCAAGAAATAATCAGTGAATAATCATCTCAGTTGTAGTCGTTTTGAGAGTGAGTGGGCAAACATATCCCACGTCCACTGAAGCGTCAAAATGTACTCCATATTATTGAGAAAGAATTTTTAATAACTTGTGAATGCAAGTATACAGTTGTCTTGTTTTAAGTACTGTGGAATTCCACCACAAATTAAGAAGTCACTCAGAGAATCTTTGAGGACCAAAAGGGCAGCTCACACCTCCGGTTGATTTAAGCGAATTTTACTAACCTTTTCTGTCTGCAGTGTTCACTATATAGGGGTCCTTGATAATTTATACAAAACCCTATAGATGATAGTTAAACAGCTGATGGTTTAGACGACAGCTTTATTTAGGCTCACTGGTGGGTGTTCCCAAGCATGAAAAAAATAAAGTTTTTAGAGCAACAGTCAAACTACCTGTCTCCACAGGAACAGTTGAACTGGTCAATATAATAAGACATGGCTAGAATAGTTGCTTCGTCTTTCAGGTTTGGGATCAAAACTGGTTGTCTGGAGAATATCATCTCCAGTTTACAGGAATTAAACCTTCTTTCAATTGATTTTCTCAGCTTATTTGCTATTGATACTTCACCTGGATGTATTTTTTTTCCTTCATGTTCCTCAGTGGAACATAGGGCTTCAAGCTTGTGCTTTGAAGTTTCTTTAGCAGCGTTTAGTTTTACATGATGGGGTTGCTAGCCTCATGCCCAACCTTTCCTCTTCACCAGCATTATTTCTGGCTTAGCGAGGTAAAGGAGTGCGTCGGTGGCCGGGAATCGAACCCCGCACCATGTGCATGGTCGGCGAGCGTCGTAACCGCTATACCACCGACGCACTACCTGGATGTATAATACCTTTGAATTTCAGTTGTACACAGAGAGGCTTCTTGTTAACAACGATGTTGTCACTAACATTACTTCTTTAATTATTACGATCATATAAAACTGCAGAATCTTACGAGAGGAATTTCTGGCAAAGAATATTCTTTGTTGTTTGTGCATTTATGTTTATGCTGAAGATACAAAATAAAAAGATTTTTCATTTTCAAAAGACTGATTGCTGAACAAAGAATATTCACATTACAGGGTTTCATCATGAGCTGACATTAGTTAGAGAACCATTGGAAAACCTGCGGGGAGTACTGGACAGCTGTTTCGTCCTAGTTTGGGACTCTTTATCAGTACGCACCCACCGGGATTCGAACCCAGGACCTTCTGGTTACAAGGCGAGCTCGTATACTATTGAGCCACTAGGACCCGATCCAATGGCCCATGAATTCTAACTTCTGCCAATTCACTACATAGCGCGAACCCTAGCCAATGTCTTCAGCGAGTATTTGTCCTCACACCCGACCTGCTGCACCCTACTGATAACGACTTCTCACTAGAACCCCAGATAACTATCTACCTGAATGGAGCAAGTCGCTAGTGAGCACATTTTTGATGACTTCATCATCAGGTTCTACAGTTATGTATACATCCATCGATAATAGTGAATGAATTAGGCTTATTAACAATATTAATGCTGTTTAAATAACATCGAATCAATAATCTTAATAATAACACCAGTGGATTACAGTTCGACAGCACCAACATAACAATAAACTAAATGTCAGGAAAATTAGGAGAAATAACAATGATACAAATTCATAAATTTATAGTCTCCACTGAAGGCCAGCCAGGGTAGCAGTAGTGGCTAGTTGAAATTGTTTCTTCTGCAAACAAAGAACCGGTTGTTTCACACGAATCGCGATAGCCTCTGCTGTTTGGAGTGTGCGGTACCTGGATCCTTTCGGCACTTTATTTGGTATCCGATAGATGATGATGGAGAAGGATTCTTCAGTGCTGGCTTTATGGTCGGTTTGAACCAGGTGGTCTAATATTGAACTGTTGATGGGTTTTACTAAACCTCTACTCAGCCACACGAAAAATCAAGTTCCTAGAGCAACGGCCAATATAACTCGCTCCACAGGCGCAGTCGGATTGGGAGATACAATTAGAAGTGGCTAGTCTGGGTACTTCATCTTCCGATTGAGGAATCACCACCAGTCGGTTGCGTAGAAAATAAGACTTGTAGTTTACCAGCATTAAAAGCTTTTTGAATACATCTCGAATTATCAGCAGTTATTTCACTGAATATATCGCCCTTGAATCGCAGTCGTGTGTGTAAAGTCGTTTTGTTTACAGATAGAGAATAGTCCTTTCCAACTTTCTTAGTCATATGCTTCTTGATGAATTTGTCTAGATAGCTATTTTTAATCAAGGTATCATATAGAATTCTTATTTCATCTTCAGTTACCCTTTCTGAGTATATAGCTCTAAAACATATGGTTGAGTGACGGTCCTTATTACAATCTCCTTTGTACTAGAGAGGAACGAAGCTATAGAAATGTGTATATTATCTTATCCATGTGCTTTTCCAATATGTAAATTTCTCTTGATACTAACGTCTGGTTTTCTTGTACGAAGGACATCATGGAAGGCAATTAATTCTTACTTTGGGATTCCTCTTCGTACAAGAAACTGATAGGGTAGTGTACTTCATTAAATTGAGTAATTATTGTGTTCCTGTCCAAATCATTATCACAAAGAATAAAGGTGTCATCCACATACTGACAATAAGTCGAGAATTTTGTGATAATGTGGTTGAAAGGACTATTTTCTAGTTTACTCATAAAGAGATCTGCCAAAATGGGAGCCAAAGGTTGGCCTATCGCCACCCCGTCCATTTGTCTGTAAAATGTCCCATGAAATTTCAAATTTACATTCATGGTGTACACCTTATTAACAATTCTTTTATTGATTTCCATTGAGATACCGATATTTATCGACTTGTTGTACACTTGTTCACATATATAGTTAACCGTTTCCATTTCTGTTGTGTTTTTTGTACTACGAGCCAATAACCATTGGAGAATGGAATCAAACAACAAATTTACATCAATGTAAATATTCATGGATTCGACAATATGAATTCATTTATATGCAAAATTCGTGTAATGCTCCACTGGAATTTCTATATGTTGGTTTATCAAGTTTCTGTCTTGTTACAATGAATATTCTGCTCATCCTGATAACTGGATATACAGTGAATAAGGTAAAAAAACAACTGAGATATATATATTCAACACACTTTTTATTCATTATAATAAAGGTTTTTGTATTTCCCAATGAATGAAAAACAAAACGATATTGTTTCTACTGACGTTTCGCTATTTAATGCTAATAGCTTTATCAAAGTATTATTAAACCGGAATTTACAAAATCTCAGCATATAAATAACAAACAGTTAGGGGGTGAGAAAATAGACTAGGTCAAGTTAAAGGGACATATTGAAAGTAAAAATAGCAATGAAGATAACTAAACCAAATAACAAAGGTAATAGTATGTCTGTTATGATATCAAAATAAAGTTTACTAACTTGATCATCGTTCGTCTCTCTGGGGGAATTTTTAGTTGTCAAGTTGGTCATTTGGTAAAGATAACAAAATCAAGTGTGGATTGTTGGATTTGATCGGTGTGTAAAATTATAAAAGTAGTGTGTGTTTACATAGTGAACTTGCATATCACATTCGTGTTGGTTTTGTCACTTCATGGGGGAGGGAGGTGTTGTAACCAGGTCAGATTCTGTTTTAGTCCATCATTCCTATTCAGGCAATTTTGATTCCACTTGATATGAAGTGCTTCTGATATTAGACGTTCTTTGTGATTTCTGAAGTTTTTCTGGATTATTTCAATATTGTCAAAATCAATTTTGTGGCCTGATTCTATAGCATGTAGACCTATGGCTGATGATTTTTCAAGTTTTTGTAGTCCAACAGGATTTCTCGGTGGTCGAAGAGATGCTCTACGGTGTTCATTTCTTCTGATTTTGATTTCTCGATGTATATCGCATCACATTCCAAGCATTTTATTTTATAGACACAATTAGATAGAGAATCTTTGGGGATTTGGTCTTTTATATGGAAAAGGTTGCTTTGAAGTGTGTCTGATGTCTTGAAGAAAACTCTAATGTCGAGCTGATTGAGTACTCTTCTGATATCGTCTGACGTCTCTGCTCTATATGGAATGACGACTGTTGATGTCCATGTTTTCGGAATGCGTTTTCGGCCATACTTAATATCTGTGTTGTTTTTGTTGATGAAGTTCCATGGGTTCATATACCCAATGCCCAAATTTTTTCAAACCGTTAAAGGTGAACTTGGTTTGGACATATATAACACTTTTTATTATTGATGAATACTCCTCGACCACGCGTGCCACTAAAAATGAAATGAAAATAAAAGTAGTTCAACAATGAGGCATTTATATACACTAAAGAGAGCAGCTACACAAAAAGTGATGAGTTTTCATAATCATACTTGTTAGTTAATATCAGTCAATGCATAAGAGAGGTAGAATGATTCCATTGTGGAGAACAAATTTATTTTGATAAAGTCTCATTGTGTTTGATATATATACAGTAATATTTACTGATGATGATGACCACAGGCTTCGACCACAATTCATTATTATTACTGCCCATCGTCATCATATCAGCGCACTAAGCACACAAATTACCATATTCGTTCATATTCTTCCACTATTTGTCATCTCTTGGTTTCGTTGACAGTAATAATTTCCACATTTCTGTTATTAGTGACGGTGAATCATTCCTATTGTATGTGTTAGGTGTGTAGACTCGATGAACCAGGATTCAGTAATGAATCTTCCTCTATCTCCATCTATCTATTTTTCTCACCCTATTGTGTTGTTGTGTGGTTATGCATACAGTGCTACTGCTGAGTTTTTTCTAAATAACTCATCTTCGTGGGACCAGTCATTCTAACCTTAGCTAAATTCTCATGTTCTGACAGCCAATCTGACCACTCCCAATGTACTAGTTTGACCTACGTAGTCGGCCTTACTCACAGTCATTGCAAGGTATTTTGTAAATTATACTGTCCAACAAGGTCAACCTGCAGGGTGCTTCAACCTACCTGCAGAGCTTGTCCTATCTGAGTGAGTTCGTAGGTTTAAATGCTACCATCCTATTTCCTGCTTTATTGAGAATCCTACGTAGGGATGGTCTCAGATGTCCCCCCTCCTTTTATGCTGAAACTACTGTAAATGGCTTATATTCTCTGTTCTTTATGTTATCATTATTAGTTTCATCATTATTTTTATTTTGCTTTTGACGTTTTCTCATTTTCCTAATGAATTTTATAGGATGGTTAGTTATTTAACGCCAACCAGCCATTCTTCTACCTGTTTCATTTCATCGTTCAGGGTTTTTGTTTTACTGCTTAGTAATGTTGTTGCTCGGTTTGTCAGACACTTAACTAAGCCTGCCTTCACAGGCAGAAAACGGACGGATGAGATGACCATATCTTTGTTCATCGAGTCTACACACCCAACACATACAACAGGAATGATTCACCATCACTTATAACAGAAATATGGAAATTACTACTGTCAATGAAATCAAGAGATGACAAACAGTGGAAGAATATAAACGAAGTTGGAAATTTGTGTGCTTAGTGCCCTGATATGATGACGATGGGCAGTAATAATAATGAATTGTGGTCGAAGCCTGTGGTCATCATCATCAGTAAATATTACTGTATATATATCAAACACAATGAGACTTTATCAAAATAAATTTTATCCACAATGGAATTATAATCTTTCACAGTGCACAAGTTCTCTTCTTATATTAAGAAGTTGAATAATACTATCCTGCATGGCTGTGGAAGGGTATTGGTGGCTCTATAAGGAGTACGATAACTGAACACCTTATCAACACCCTGGTGACTTCATTTCAGCAAAAGTCTCCTTCATTGTATTCAACAAAGTTAGTAATAACCTGCCAAAGGCAATACGCTTCGTATACTTAGTCTTTTTGAAGCCTGAACCATTAAGATGGAGAAACGTGAGCTAGCCATACAAAAGAAAATTATTCAACAACTTCTACTGTCATGGTAACAACCTTGTTCGTTTCTGCTGACTTCATTTTTGTTTGTGTTTTCAGCTCCTTACAACTCGAGTATTCCTCTAGAACTTTTAAGTAACTCCGCATTCCCCTTCGTTTCTATATGCATCCTGATTACAGCTTATTCATCCATTAAATTATGCATCTCATTAAGTAACTTGCATACACATATTCAATTCCTTTAATGTATTGGCAAATACTAATGGATATTAATGTGACAGACAACTCATCACATTTGTTAAAACACTCCTTCATGGGAAAAACTGTATATAAATGCGATTATATAGCTGAAGAGGGAAGTAAATTCTCCGAAGACAGCCTTCACGCTGAACTGCTTGTTTTGTTTGCATATTACAATACTATTATTACTCCCTTGGGTTCCAAGTGGAACATGTACAACTTCAACAACACATCACCACTTTCTTCTATTTTCTTCTGCCCTATTCAGCTGGTTCACCTCACAATTGCTCATAATCTATCATTTCCTACTCCCTCCAACTCACACCATCTCCTCCATGTCACCCTCACACCAACGATCCACTCGTCGCTTCCCATTCACCTTCTACTCGAGCGATGGCTTGCATTGAGCACGATGTCATTTGACGACCTCCTTAACGTATGCCCAATCAGCCCATCTCCATTTTCTTCCACAAATTTCTTGAGCAAAAGGTTCTTGATTGATTTCTTCTTACAGTTCCTTTTCGCGAGTTCTCTCCACCAGACATTTGATCCTCAGTATAGAACTAACAAGGAGAAGTGCAGCTGCTAACAAACCAGTAGCCTGTTCGAATTGATTTCTCTAGCGCATACCTCAAGTTTCTGACCCATACAGAGGTACTAAGCGACCTAAGACAGGTGTTGAAAATCCGAATTTTGTTCTTTATGCTAAGTGCTGAAGATATCTCAAGTGGTTTCAGAGTGATGAAGCTCTGTCTAGTCTTTCCAATCCTCCCTGATCTCGACATCCACACCCATGGTACGTGGTTGTAGCTGAAACGATGCTGTTTAGATACATGAAGGAAGTAACGTTCTTCAAATCTATTCCATTAATAGTGACTGATGCTTGTTGTTAGTTGGTCATCTTTATAACCTCCATCTCCTCTATATTCACTTGAATTCCCATCATCGCCGCTGCTTCTGTCCACTTGTTGGTTTCCGCCTGTAAATCTTCTAATTTGTGTGACACTATAGGCAGACATCATCCACAAAGTTCTAACCCTCTGATGTCTTCTTATCGACCCAACATACTGATATCTCCTCAATCCCCACAGTCTTCCACAGAAATCAGTTCACAAAATTTAGGAATATCATTGTTGTTGATAGTAGGCAGCCTTGTCTGCCTCTCGTTTTCACCTGAAATGCTTCTCTGAGTTTTCCATTTTGGATCGCTTGATATATGGCACAATCATCATCTAGATGTTGAATAGGCTTCATAAAGACTCCTATTGAATAGTAATCCTTAGAGTTGACAGTCATTTCCATACTTCCAGCTTAAAAATATGATTATGATGTCGATAGTTTGCAGTAGACATCTCAGACATATAGAAAACCTTCCACATGCTAATTTGTCTGTAATGATCAACTACTTCATTTGATTTAGTCTGTTCTGACTCCATTCTAAAGTAACTTGTTAACTGGGTAGGGATATTGTAATGTATTCTATCTCCTCTTGCCTATAACAACATTTTCCCTCATTGATTCGTTGAATGTTTGTGTGCAAGGCTATTATGTGTGAGTGCGGTAGTTGATTTAGAAAACCAGTGAAGCCTCAACCTCTTAATAGTAGGATGAACCATAGTAAACACTGACAATACATAGAAGTTAGTAAAAGTGTGGTGAGAGCTGTCTACTAGACAAATTGGTAGACAGTAATTTACGTCAATGTTTACGTTCTCAAGATTTGTTGTGAGAAAATATGAACAAAGACTAATTCAAAACCGACCACAGCAGACTTTGCGTAGGCGGATACAGTTAACATATAGATGATCTGACATTCAAGAAACAGTCACGAAGAGATGAAAGATTAACTTTAAGTGAGAAACAATCAATCAGAAGACTGTGTTTGTTTGCTTAACTATTCTATAGTAATGTACATGAGAATATATAAATATGCTTTGATTTCCCTAATAAACGATCTGTTGCCTGGCCCTTGTCTTCTGTTGTTACAAAGGAATGTTATTTATTAACAAATCTAGTTATACTTTGCTGTTTATTTACTGATGCAAAAGTAGGTTTATAAGTTCCTTACTCATATTTGTCTCTTTCTTCACATAAAACTCATACTAAATATGGTGGCATGATAGAATTTTTATATTTAGTAGCTGTACTAGCATAAATTCTTATGACATGTCTTCTGGTTCTATCCGAAGATATGCAAAACGAAAGTTGAGAATAAGTAAAGGTGGGTGCGTACTGATGAAGAGTCCCAAACTAGGACGAAACAGCTGCCCAGTACTCCCAGGTTTTCCAATGGTTCCCTAACTAATGTCAGCTCATGATGAAAATCCTGTAAGTAAAGAGAATGTTCGGCATCAGACAAGATGACTTTAGTTAACTGCTCGCAAGAATTAAATTGCCTATTGACAATAATGTCAGTTAGTAATTGAATCAAAGGTACACACACAAATAACCATGTCTACTTACAGCCTTCAGTGTTCTACATAATATAACACAGTCCTTTTTTAGAAGTCCAGGGAAGAATAAGTACGAAGAACAATAAAGTAGAATGAACAGAATTCGTGAATTAATAAACTGTAAGAGAAAAAGGTGAGTAATGCCAGCAGAAAGTCTCAACTTATTTATATAATAATAAGGGATGGCGTGATGGATCAATAAAACCATCTATTTATAGAAAACCTGCTTGGATAGGACAATATCTTAATTATTACAGTTTCTGCTCTGTTCGGTATAAAAGAGCCTTAGTGAGTGAGGTGCCTCTCCAATAGAATCCAAGCAATATTCACTGAAGACACGCTTGATGAGAAAGAAAGAAAGAAAGTTGACACCAACTCTGGTTGATAATAATTATCCAGACAAGTTCATCAGGAGATATAAATTAGTCAGAACATCAAGACCCACTCTGCAACTCGCTGCTAAGAAAGACGTGTACATCAAGCTATCCTATATGGGTGATCATAACAGCTTGACAACTAGACAAAGATTGAACACTGTGGTTGAAAAAACTTCTTATACAGCTAAGATCATAATAATTGAGGATGTGAAGGTAATATATCCACCTAAGCCTTTAGAACATGAGAAAAATGATGTCACACTCCACAGTATTTACCAGTTTGAATGTAAGTGTGACCACACACATGCACTCACAAATATATGGATGACTCATCGACTTCTGCAAGTAAGGGCTGGTTTCAGAGCATATTCCTAAATGGCTACAGAAGTAAATAGAATCCCCAGAACCTATTAATTAATGGTGAGTACAGATGACGACCTAGCTGTTCTATTGTGAAACATATTACAGAGGAGACAGGACATAAAATTGATGTTTACATGTCTTTTAAACCTATCCGTAGAACGTGTTTGTGGGAGGGCGTGTCCTACAGTTTGTGGAATTCCTAGCTGTCAGTTAGGAAGTTTAAACCACCTTTATGCGGTCAAAGCAACCATTCGTCATCATACTAAACCTACCTTCCTTGTTAAACTTTGTTTTGATACCAGCCAGGGTAGATGTACTGTTACCTCACTTCTTTGGTTTAGAGATGTTCATTGTTATTTTGACCAATATATCCTTTCAGCTTGACCTATTTCTCACCTCTTAACTCTTAATTAATTCCATATTTATTCTTATGATAAGTGTGTGTGTGTGATCAGACTGTTTGAAACGTGTTGCGCAATTACATTACACGATTCAGACAAATTACGTCTTCTTATTGCTTTGTCTAAATAAGGGAAACAAAAAGATATGAGATAACAAACTGAGATTTGAAGAGGAATTATCGCCGAGATAGATGTTCAATTTTCCTACCTATCACAGTGCCGTCGATATTACATAAATTACGGGACTGAATCGGTATTCACGTAGGTCTTGTTCACATCTGAAACTAAAACCAATTGTATGACGTGTAGGTAGGTCTCGTTTAAGAATATTTCACTGGGACAAATTGTTAACCTCAGATAAGAAACTATGCATTGCATTATATCAGAACAATAGAACACAATAATAATGATATGCTTTATTTCAAAATAGTACGTTTGATACTGTGTGGAATTCTCAGCGTTTGGCACAACATTCCATCTAATTTGCTCGACAACGACGAAACAAAATGATGCATATGACAGGGTATAGGCAACCAAAATTGATAACAGCAGCTGTCTGGAATTAGCAGCGGCAAAAAGTGAGGAGTTAAAAATGTTAATGGCTAAAATGATAAGATAGATGAAATAATGTCAGCATAGATTACAAACAGGAGAGGAAAAATACGAGAATTATTTTCCCCTTGAACACTTCCCCTATCATACAGAAGGCGGACAGGCCAGATAGGGTGTCGCTGAGTTGTTTTACTTCGTTGTGCGAGTGAAAAAACGATCTTTTATAATGACTTCTCGTTCAACCTGATGAGATGTAAGATGTGGGGTGTGTGGAGAGTCGTGAATAAAGAGGGTGCTGAGAGGCAGACAAATGGATTTAGACCATTTCTCACATGAATTGGTCAAATGTCCGTCAACTACAATAGTGACGAGCTGACTTAGTGATCACACACTACTTCCCCTACTAACAACTAATAATGCCCTTTGAAAAATAAGGGAGACGAAAACTTTCCTTAGAAATCAACAAGATATTAGATGTAATGATGGACTCAACCCTAACTGACCTCAATGACTCAAGGACTGACTTGTTACCACAAGGGAATAATCTCGTTGTCTTAGCACATGCAGATGATATAGTCCTCCCTCCTGGGTGAAGAAGCTTACAAAATATAACAGAGTCTTCCGAACACCTTGATCCTGATTTGCAATCTTCGAATGATTGGCATGCGATTCAGTTCTGCTGTCAAATTTAAGGATATGGATGTTACTTGACTGAACTGGACTGAACCACATCGATTACTCCTAGCTTAACGATAGGCAGGCAGGAGTGAAACGGTGACTGACTAGTTAGTTGAGCGCACTGAACACTTCACTTATGTGGGAATTCGCATCAGCCAACGCTAGCTCGTTGATCTCATGACAGACTGAATCTCACCACGGATGTAGAAGAGTCGTTGGGCATTTTTCAGCCAAATTACATCATCTCTGGCTTAGTAGACGTGATGTCTGGCCGGCTGGCTGTCGACAAAAGGGCGTGTATACTAATCAGCAGCAGTTCATTTCATCCTCCTTTAAGGCTGTCTGGCTGACTGTGAGACATAACGGTTAAAAGCGGAAGACATGAAAAGCCTTGCTAACTAGCTGTCTTTGATCATAAGTGTCTGCGTTCTATCTCGCATGTTAGGTTTTATAATATGGTGAGCAATACTGAGGGGAGGCGTCAGTAGGTTGAGTGGTGGGTAAGGAAGGAGGAGTGTAAATCAAACGACAGTGAGGTTGTGAATCAGTTACATCGATTGAGAGAGATGGTTAGGACATGTGTTACACATACATCCCTTGCCATCACCTTCCTCAGCCGACAGGTGATGTTAGCTGACTGACATAGGATGGATGAGGTTGGAAAAGAGTCAGCTAGTGGTCGTGGTGGTCGAACCAAAACATGGCTTCATCACTCAATGAAATCCACGACAGTTAACTGAAACCAACCAGCCATCCACTTAAGGAGGTGTAGACTAGCTGACTGTCTGGTTGGGGTTCTCTGGGTGGTGGTGAGAACCAATGAAGGTTGGAGACAGCAGGTGATATGGCTCAAAATCGTTCTCCGTGGTGGCTGGCGCAGATGCATTCACTTTTCGTCACTCATCATATCTAATAAAACTCTGCTGCTCTTCCATATTACTATTCTCTTTCCCTCACTCACACTTCTGTTCATTATCTCTCTCTCATTTGAATCTCTCTTTACTCTCTTCTCTTGCTTTGTGTGCTACATGAAGGGAGGGTGGCAACTGGAACTGCTGCACATCTATGCAAAGATCTAAGTTGAACCAGTCAGCTAGTTAGTAAGTCTACGCAAGTTTTACTTACGTCTGAAACTAAAATCAACAGTAAGACCTTAAGGAGGATTTAATTTAATACTATTTGTTAACTTCAGAAAAGAAACTCTTTATTATATCAGGACAATCTAATACAGAAACAACTAGGACAGAGTATGACCAGATCTTCAGGAAATTCAATGAAATTGGCTTAAGAAGAATACGGTAAGTCAAGCAAAAAGAAAGAAAGAAAGTAGAGCCAGCCTCCATCAGGCACACCAGTTATTCAGAGGTAGATAAAAAATATAACCAATATATTAGTCATTATTGAATCTCAGAAAACGCAACTACCGGTCATCACTTAACTATCCTACCTAATATTTTTACTTTTTGCAGAGATATTATCACCAATTCTTTTGTTCATATGTTTGTTAGTTTGTGTTTTTCTCATCTGTCTTACTGAAAGGTATTCATAATTGGTTTGTTTGTTTATTTTGCCTTATTTTTCTTTCAGATAAAAAATTTAGTGCCTCTTTCATTTACAAATGAAATCACCAGAAGATTTTACCAAAAGGATTTACGAGCAAGTAAAATTGTGTTGTGTTCAATCATGCAAATATCCTTTAGTCTGTTTGTTTGCTTGGTTCTTTGTTTGCATAACTTTTGGTGATTGTCAAGTGTGTATGTGTACACACACCTTGAAGTTGCCGCTTTCAACCAAAATCAGCTCATCATGAAATCCTGATACCAATCAAATCCCTTAAAACCAACACTTGAATATCAATCAACTGCCCACTAGCGACTGTTCCCCTATTCAGGTAGGTAGTTACCTGGGGTTCTAGTGAGAATTCGTCATCGGTGGGGTGCAGCAAATTGGGTATGAGGATAAATACTCTCCAGTGATGACATTGGCTGGTACCAGTCGCCCTATATCCTGGGTGAGTTGGCAGAAGTTGGAATTCATGGGCTGGCCATTGGGTTGGCGGCTCCCAGTGGCTGAGTGGTCTACGAACTCTCTCGCCTTGAAACCGTAAGGTCCTGAATTCTATCCCCATTGGGATGGGTGCGTGCTGTTGAAGAGCCCCAAACCAGGGGAACAGAGGCAGCTGTTCAGTACTCTCAGTTGGTTTTCCAATGGTTCTCTAACCAATGTCAGCTCATGATAAAATCCTGAAATTTTTGATTCTTTCTATGCTTTTTTAACAATAGATGACTCATTTGATAAATAACTATGTTTGTTAACCCATAACTAACTAAACTTATTGATTATTCCTATAATGGGATTTTATATACTTCCATTGTTTTTACCAAATAATCAATCGTAGTTGATAAGATTTTCATTTTGTGGTATACGTAAGAACGATAGGACAAATAGTAACCCATTGTTTCTGATTTTCAAGTGTTGGTTTGCAGGGATTTGATTGGCTACAGGATTTCATCAAGAACTGGCATCGGTTAGAGATACGCTGGAAATCCTGAGAGTACTGACTAGTTGTTTCATCAGCTTAGTTTGGAACTGGCTCATCAACAGCACGCACCCACCTCCAGGATTCGAAGCCAGGACCTTCTGATTACAAGGCGTGCTTGTAGACCCCTAAGCCACTGAAACCCGGTCTACTGACCAGTGAATTTCAACTCCTACCAACTTCGTGATGTATATTTAGCATAACCTTCAGCCAATGTCATGGGCAAGTAACTGTCATCTTGCCTGACTTGATGGACAGCACTGGTTACGAATCTTCGCTAGAACTCTAGGTAACTTCATGTTGTATAGAGCCAGTTGCCAGTGTGTATCAGAACAATTATCAAGTGTTGTCTGTGCAAGGCCCCAGTAGCTGAACAGTAGACGAATGTATCTTGTAACCGGAAGGTCGTGGGTCCGAACCCCGGTAGGTACATAAAGCTAAAGATTGTCAAACTAGAACAACCGTAGCAGCCATCCAACACTCCTTGGTTTTCCAATGTTTCTCGAAATGATGCCGACGCGTGATCAAACGTGAAACAAATCACAGTATAAAAGTTTTAGGAAACGCGAAAAATAATCAAATAGTGTTGTGGCATGTGCTACTAATAAGATGTATCAGTAGTATGTAATGAGAAGTTCATCAGGATGAAAACATCCAATAGCCGGGAGGAGATAGGTCTGATGTCAGAGAGAGCAAATGATTCAACGTTACGAAGAAACATGGGAGACGTGAAGGGAACACAAAGAAACACAATACAAAGAGGGACAGATGTAACGCTACACGGAGGATCTGTGCGAATGGTGATTTGAAGATAAGGTGTGCATAATTTCTCTTTATACAAGTACCAAGACTTTACAAAATGCAGAGATGAAAAACGAACTAAACTGACACCTGAAGTGTGAATCTTAATGAAGATAACATTTAATACGCTTCAGCAGAAAAAAAACTAACATCAAATATAAAGTACTTGGTGATGGTGCTGAAACAATCCTGTCAGTCAAGTCTGACGGTGATCGTGAGCTCTGAATTGTTGTAATTGGATGGTCTCAGGCAATCGGTGGCAAGCATTGCCTAGACCATAGTTTCGGGATTGTTAGCATTCACCCCAATGTCCTGAAGGAACAATGCATGTTCCTTATGAGATTCAAGCCCCCAAATCACCTAATGATGCAATCAGAGGCGTCACCACTTAGCCATTAGAGCTTATGATTGGCCTCCTTTAAGGATGTTTTAGATACTATGATCGGTTACTAGGACTAGACACATCACATTAGTTACTTCTTAGTGGCGACATCTCCGATTGCAATACTGGATGACATGGGTACAAATCTCAGAATGGATATGAGTTGTTTCTTGAAGATCGTAGATACGCCCTGGTGAGTGTCAACACACACAAACCTAGGTCCAAGACTTTTTGCTGACTTTCTCCAACCAGAGAGTGTTTTTGAATAGTTTTTCCTTGCTAATTTATAACCCCTCGGAAGTACACAACAACAACTCCACCGTGGAATCGGACCCTGCACCTTCAAGTTACTAGGTGAGCCATTCAGCGCCTGGGATGCAGTGGTCCAATGACTCTGCAAATTCATTAATGATCTCCATTGGTGTGTATTTATCCTTACACCCAGTGTGATATCATAGGTGGGTTCTCTTGAAGAGTCCCAAACTAGGACGAAATAACTGTTCAAAAAAGTTCAGTTTCCTTTATTCCACTGATATTCGCATACGCTTGATGACACTGATAAATCCCCCTCAGTCGTTTTGACTAATATATACACTTACATTATATTATATGACAATGCCACATGTCACTTGATCCACAAAGGAAAACTCAGAGCAACTTGCCTTTGAAGTGAACAAAGGAGTCAGACAAAGCCACCTATATTCACCAACGATGATATTCTTAATTATGGTGTACTGAATTATGCGTCATACTGTGCCTTGAGAGTGACTCAGAAGACAGGAATACGCAGCACTGACTAATCATAAGACTCTAGAAGATCTAGATATCGCGTGTGTCATCCAATGTCACACAAACTCGAAGACCTAGAGGCAGGCAAAAGCAGACAAACTGGCTGAAAAGGATGGCTGGCAGATAAGACCAGTGGACTCCAGGTAGACATAGATAAGATAGAGATGGAGGTGATGAAGATAACCAGCTGACCACCACCACCAACAATAACCAGCAGTAATCACCATCAACAAGATAAAGAGATTTGACAGAGGTTACTTCCTGCCTTCATTTATCTACACTGCAGCATCGTTCCAACCACAGGCAGTCGGGATGGATGAAAATGTCAAAGCCAACCAGCCAGAATCTTTAAGGCGAGATACGCCTTCATCAACCTGAAATCAGTTTGGAAGCCTTCTGCACTCCACCTCAGCATAAACAGTGACATTCGGATTTTCAACACAAACGTCAGTGAAGTCAGTCAGTTAGCGCTTCTATATGGGTCAGAAATTTGTGATGCGTATCATGAGAAGTACTCCGAACAGTTCATCTCAGACTTTTATCAACAGCTACCCCTTTCGCTGGCTGACTCCATATTGAGGGTCAAATGACTAGCTAGTCAGCCTGCCGGCGGCCAGAAGGAATAAGCATCAAGAAACTCTGGCAATGAACGAACCAACCAAGAGCCGATTGTTCAACAAATATGTAGGAGAAAATGGAGATAGATCAGGCATAGGCTGAGGAGGAAGGCAGTTGAACAAAATTGCGCACAATTCAATCCATCACTCGAGTGGAAGGTGAATGGGAAGCGACAAGTGGGTGGTCGGTACGAGGGTGATATGGAGGAGATGGTGTAAGGTGGAGGGAAGAGGAGATGAGAGATTATGGGCAGTCGTGGGGTCAGTCTGCTGAAGAGGACTGAAGGAAGTGGAGATGCGTTGTTAAAGGTGTATATGTACCACTCGAAGCCCAAGGGAATAATGATTATAATAATAATAATAATACCCAATACTTAGATTTGATTAGTCTATGGAAAACATTTATACAGCCAAGTGACAGTTAAAATCGTTAATTTTTTAGTCTGCTGCCCGATTTTTATAAGCTCAGATCATATTCCTCTGGGTAAAAAAGGATTGAAATATTTTATCAGAATAAAATTTAAACATTTTCGATAAAAAAAGTAACTGAAGGGTGAACTTCTTAGGCGTGAGTGAGAGACAGAGACGGAGAGAGAGAGAGACAGAAAGAAAGTAAATCGATAAGATTTTTCACTTGACAGACAAATCAACTTGTAAAACCAGCTGGATATATGTATGATTTTCAGGTCATCCTTAAGTCTTGTTTGTAGGTATTTAGTATAACAGAAAAGTATGCTATGAATAAGAGGAAGAAAGAAAGAAAGATGGAAGGAGGGGATGAGACAGCATCATAATACACGACGCACAGATGAATTTATGAAAAAATAAAATCAGTCGCTATGCCTACATTACATACATATATACAGCCAGGATGAACCAAATGAAGACTATAAAAGACAATGTTTATAGTGAAGAAAGTGCTTCTTTGTCGACGAAATCATCTTCACAGGCTGGCTCTACAGTCGTATTTATATTTGCCGAAAATGTGTAGTAGTCCATTATTGGGTAGTGGGGTGCGGCGGTATAGGAATGGTCAATAGACGAATTTTCATAGCTGGGTCCCTGTGAGAAGAAAGAGAAATCCGATACAATCCTTATCCTCAAGAATAAGAAGGATATGTTCCTGCCAGTGACACAGTCAATGATGAACTGGAGAGACTCAGACAAATCCTCATGGAAAATGGATATCCTTAAAGATTTGTCGAGACAAACATGAAAGTAAAGCAAAAACCCGAAGAAACTGATATTCATGAATGTTGAATATTGAGGTGATATCGAGGCTGAGATTCTAAAGAACCGCTGCTTATCCAGATCACTGAGAAAAGTCTTCTTTTCGGCTGAACTACGGATCGCTTTTTACAGCCAACCAATGATCAATGGATGTGTGAAGTATAAACTACCGCTTTAGACGGCCCACTTCAATGTGCGTTTATAAATCCACCTGCTCCTGTGGACCTAGTTATACTAGCCGTACAACTTAGTGCACGCTTCCCAAACGCATCTCTGAACATTAATCTGGCATGGTTAGCAAAAGGACAATGCAAGACAATGACTAACTCATTTCTCGAGCACTTGGTGAACTAAAGCAGCGTAGCTCCACCTCAGTAGTCTTTCAAGATTATCAACAAGATGATGCAAAGTGGTTCAAATGGCGTTAGGTTTCGACTTTTATGTATGGCGGAGGCGTTTGCAATTCGTCAGTTCAACCCCGAACTCTATATACAGAAAACGTTTGTCCAGTCTATTATTCTACCATCATCTTAACTTCTTCATTAGTCATTCCCTATAAAGTTTTTATATTTATTTTCAATGATTAGTTTACTTTTACTTTTATTAATAATTAATTCACTATTATCACTCTCACATTTTCTCACTCTCTTCACACTTGTTAAGTGGACACTCAACTACCACCTTTATTCTCAATCATTATCAATTTTAAGCTTATCAAATTGCTAACGCTTTCTTCCTTTGTGCCATTGTTGAGTACCACGTAATTTGGAACTTTTATTTTTACTTCTAAAACTACTTCTGAGTAATTGCATCACTTATGTCACCTCGCACTTCAACTATTACTCAATAATAGACTACTATACATTTTTGGCAAATATAAATACGACCGTAGAGCCAGCCTGTGAAGATGATTTCGTCGACAAAGAAGCATTTTCTTCTCTGACTTGTCTTTCACTTTTTCTTCATGATTCAATGGGTATTTTTGGTGATTTGAAAAATGAAAACTATTCATCAAAAGTGTTTTTGCTTCAAGTGGACAAATTATGCTGTTATTATCGATTTTCCTCCAAACTTCAGTTGTAAGTTAGACTTTCGTCAAGAGAAATCATTGCAAAACCAGTAGACAACTGCTTCTATCGTCCGATTTCGGGACTCGTCAGTAGTGTTCACCCATGAATCCGGCTGGAGGGAGAAAATTCAGGATCTTCAGGTTGCTACACCAGCCGAATTGGGTTGGAGTTTAGTTACCACTGAACTCTAACTTTTCCACCTCATTGTATAACGCTACCTTCGTAAATGTCTTTGTTAAGCATTCACTTCACCTTGACATTGGTAGAGCCCAGGGGTCACGACTCCTCACTGCAGACAAAGATTCAGAACATTCATTCAATAGCCATCAATGAATTGGAGATTGACGTTTAGATTGCAGGATTTGTTTGCTTTATGGATTAATTTCAGTTGTTAGAATTTTCCTCATGAACCAATTGTGTATAGACGTGTGAAAACACTACGAGTGTAGCACATTATGTCATGGTTGTTGCTATGATTTCTGATCCAAGATTTCGAGCCAATTCACCAGCTGTCTGTCTGAAGCCATTGGTGATTTTTAGAATTCCAAGGACTCCAACCAGACGGGAAATGTAGACCTCCCTACTTGGCTGGCTGGATCAAACTAACTGCTAAAGTTTTCGTCGACTGATTCCATGTACTGATTAAACTACTACTAGTTCATTTTCCAACCTGATCGATGCTATACCAGGCAGCTAACAGCGCCCGTGGAGGAAGGAGATGGTCAGTTATGTGTATCACATGTCTTAACAATTTTAATCGATTCACCTTCCCTCCTTACATAATATTCGACGCCTAATCTTAATATTGATCACTTTATTACACCACCTAAAACAGGAAACAGCACGCAGACACCTGTAATCAAAGACCGCTAGTCAGTCTTTTCATATCTTCCACTTTTAGTGGCCATGTCTCACAGTCAGCCAGACAGCCATAAAGGAGGACGGAGCGAACTACTACTGAGTGGTACACACGCCTTTTGGTCAACGGCCAGCCAGCTATCACATTTACTAAGCCAGAGACGTTGTAAGTTGGCTGTAAAATGCCAAAACGGTCTTCTGTATCCGTGTTGAGATTTCGTCGGCGATCAATCCGCTGGCGTTGGCTGGGCTGATACAACTTCCCAAATAAGTGAAGTAGTGGTTAACACGCTCAGCCAGCCTCCACTTAGCTCCTGCCTATCTTTAAGCTACAAGTAGTCGATGTAGTCCAGTCAGTCCTGTAGTGATCACCTTACAAACGACAGGTGGAAATCGCATCCCTGGTTGGTAGTCAAGTGAATAAGCCATTGATTGACAAATACGTATTACATTCGACCAAATTTACCAACTAATAAAAAGTAAATCACATGACAAGAAAGTTCGAATTCTGCGCCAATAAAAATGATTAATAAAGATATAAATTAACAGCCAATAATGACAAAGGTTGTCTGTCAAGAGACATACAAGCACATCATCATTCATGGAGGGAAAATTCAAATAAGTTCATTTTATACTAAAACCTGCTTTGAAGGGAGATGTTGTCTAGCAGGGGAATGACGAAAGCTTGACAATCAAATCATCAACCAGCTGAGAGAACACACTGAATTCAAAGTCATCCACCTGAGGTACAAATATTCGCCGTCAGTGTCAGTTCTGTTAGTACATCTGTGATGAAATTAAACGTGTTTGGAAGCAGTGGACCCACCCGAATGACGCCACTTAGCATTATTTAAAAAAAGTAAAATCAATTTAGGTGCTAAATATAGGTCTTCATATTAGCAAGGAAATAAGGCCACATAACAACAACAATTATGGAGGTAGTGAAGAAGTGGGTATCTATATACATAGCGAAATTATGTACACCTTATCTGCAACACACCATTTGCACAGATCTTCCGTGTTGTGCCTGCTACTTCTGCCCTTCCTTCATATTGTGTTTCTTTATGTTCCTTTCACGTCTCCCATGTTTCTCCGTAACGCCGAATCATTTGCTTTCTTTGACGCCAAATCTATTTCTCTGTTATTTGATGCTTTTAATGTCAATGAACGTCTCTTTATATACTACTGATGAATCTCATCAGTAGCACACGCCCTTAAAATGACATTAAGCACTTGATTTCCAGCCTATGGATCCTGCATTCGAGTCTCTCTCCACAGACTTCAACAACTTGATTTAAATATCTAGTAATACCACCGAGGAGGATATATTTTCAAACGCTGCCAGTGATAAACAAATCTGTCTTGAGTCAACTGGACAACTGTTGTCCGGTAATATTTAATCTCTCTTTCAGACTCCCTATTTTTTTATTTCTGATTGGATAACAGTGACTTTAGATTGTAGTAGTAGTAATAATAATAATAAATAACCTTGAAAGTCAAAAAAATACGAAAAGAAATACACCAGTTCATATTTCACCATATACGATGATATCCACATGTTGGAAATGTAAATATCTGGGTCAAATAATATAATAGCTTGTACACACTCTCATACACACATACACACAAACATAGAGACACGCTTGACCATCAACTAGGTCAAAGTTATTTTTAATTGAATCGATACAAAGCAACGGTAACACATCAAAAACATAAAAAACTTATTCTTGTACTTCTTCTTCAAATATTTTTTTTTCCTAACAAAAACAGGAAGTTCGCGAGAATTATAAATGTTTACACAAATTTGATGCATCTGATTTAGCCACTTATGCATACAATGAATACCTTCGTTTGAATAAAATAAACTCACAAGACGGTGAATTAACTAATTTGGATAGTGAGAATGCAGAACAGATTGTTAATGAATTTCATACAATTATGAAGGTAAGTCACGTGAATTGTATATTTATTGATTCTGTTGGAGGAAGCTGGCCACTGGAAACTTTGACTGGACCTCCTAGGTTTTGTACTTGTTGGCATTCACCAGTGAGCAGGACATATCTCCATTGCCTTGAAAGAATAGCCCATGCGCCTTTTGAGATTGAAACCCCCAGGTTAATGAATGCTGCATCAAGACACTTCACCAGTGAGCTATTTGTGCTCGTGATTAACCTCCTGTAAGACTGTATTGGATATTTTTGATTGGACACTAGTTAGACAATTTGTTGTAACGGTAGGGGAATTAATCGAGGACGTTGTCGCCTTGTTCTGTCTGCGCCTGACTAATATGCCTATCTGCTTCTGGTACCTTCCGATTCAGCGAACCACGCAAATATCAAAAGACAAAGTCTGGTCTGTGACTGTGTATTGTAGTACAACAACTACGACGACGACGACGACGACAAAGAAACTTATTTAGGAAACGGTATTTATACATTTTTACAACCAATACAGACAGCTAACAGTATTTGAAATAATTGGTCGTAATAGTCAATAACAAAATGCGTGGGAATGATGATATACCACTTATGCGAGATTAACAGTCATTAAGATAATTGAACAATAACAAAGTGCCTGGGAAATGATAATATAACACATATGCGAGATTAACAGTCATTAAGATGATTGAACAATAACAAAGTGTGTGGGATCCTATCACAAATGACACTAGTTGCTAACTAGTGTCCAATCAAAGCATCCGAAACAGTCAGTCCTAAAGGAGGTCGATCACGAGATCTCTGACTCATTGCAGCACCGCGTGACGTGGGTTCGAACCTGAGAAGGGAAATGAGTTCCTTCAATGTGGTTGCAGATATACGTTGCCGACTGGTGAGTGCCAACTAGCACGAAATCTAGGTACAAGCAAGAGTTCTAGTGTCCGATTGACTCCAACTACTTAATATCAACAAACCGTAGTCTATTGTTTGTCTGTCTATATATCAGATGGTTGAAGGACATTGGCATAAAGCTGTGCCTAGACCTTGGTACCGTGATTGTTGTTAGTGACTAGTTTAATAAAAGAAAAGACGTTCGGAGAAGAGTTACTCCTCTTTTCTGCGATATCATTCTCAAGCTGTACAAGCGCGTATATATATATATATATATATATATATATATATATGGTAATCTATTTGACGGGTTTGAGTGGAACTCAATTAAAATTAAAACTGAAAAGACGTCAAGTCAACAACAGTGTTAATAAGGAGTACAGATTGATTAGGAGGTGGGGGAAGAAAATACTACACAATAAAGAAACAGAAACAAAACGTAAATTGCGTATTTGGTGTAAAGATAGATCATATCCATTGTAGACTTTCTAATGACTGAACAAACTTCGTTTGTATGTAGTGTTCAGGTTTCGACATGTGAATTACCATCGCTTCTGAGGTTTGAAGAAGTTTGATTCGTGCTTTTTTGGCGAGATTTCCACGAATTCCCACGAACTTTCCCAGACTTAGTATGCAAAGGCAAATACATATAATTATGTATACATTCGCAAACATCTGACCTTATTCTAAAATCGGATGATAAACTCACTAGGTTCAAAACTAAGTTAGTTGACAGCTGCCAACAGTACAAAAATAATAGACATCCAGTAAATATTCTGTTACCTAAGCAACACAGAGAAAATCTAAGAGAACTCAGAAGTAAATCAAGCCTAATTTAATTATTAGCAAGCCGGATAAAGGTGACGGTTTAATTTTACTGGATAAAAGTGACTATGTTGAGAAAATGGAAGGTATTTTGAATGATCAGACTAAATTGAAATCTCTTGGTAGTTCCAACGAGCTCATTGTAAAAGTGGAGAAACTAATGACCGGTTCTCTCAAAAAACTTAACCATAAACGAGTATTATCATCAGTCACGTATGAGTCTTTGAAACCAACGGGTACCAATACTCTACGTCTTTATGGTCTATCCAAAGTTCACAAACCGGGTCTTCCTCTTCGCCCTGTTTTAGATATGTTTAACTCTCCATTTCACGGAACAGTAAAGTGGTTAGTGAAGATTCTGGGACGTTTCCACAAAGAAATTGTGCGACATAGAATCAGTGATGTCTTCGACTTAACTCCTACAATATCTGAGACTAATGTTGAGGATAAACGTTTGTTATATTTGGATTTATCATCACTATTCATGAATGTACCATTTACCGAAAAGGTAGATTATATTTGCCAAGAAATCATCGAAAGGCAAATTGACTTAGGAATTCCCTTGTATAACCTCGAAGAATTAATCCTTAAATGCACAGTGAATGTACATTTTGTCTGCAATAATTCATACTACCGACAAGTAGACAGAATAGCTATAGATTCACCATTAGGCCAAATATTAGCTGACTTCTTCCTCACTAAACTTGAAAACAGCAGAATGAAAGACATCATCAAGGAGTTTGATATGTATTACTGTTATGTCGGTGACAAATTTATCTTACTTGATGGGAAGGCAAACATAGACGAATTGCCAGTGAAATTGAACAACATCCACCTTTCACCTACTTTCACTTGTGAAGAGGAGCTGGATAATAAACTGCATTTTCTGGATGTCTTGATAAGTAGGCGAGAAGATGAGTCAGTCGGGAGAAGCGTTTACAGAAAGAGCACATTCACAGGGCAACACACAGAATTCCTTAGTTACGTGCCCATTAAATATAAAAGAAATGCTTTTAAGTGTCTTACGAGCAGAGCAAAAAAGATATGTACGGATGACCACATACAAAATGAATTTGAATATATTCAGGATTCTTCGACGGAGATGGGCTATCCAAGTAGTTTCATAAGGAAACATATGAAAACATTGCAGAGAAAACCTGAGACGATGAGTTCACGTAATAAACCTCCATTTATTAAGTTACAATTTAATGGTGACTTGTCAAGTGAGATTTTATTCCAGAGACTTTCTAAGGGTATACGAAGAACGTTTAACGCAGCATACCTATGTTTGTTATTCTCTAGTCGACGAGTGACTGGGATTCAAACGAAGGATAAGCTAGGTAGTTTTGCTACATTTATGTGCATTTATCAATTCAGCTGCACCTGTGCTCACAGTTATGTTGGGCACACCACTACTAGACAGCTTAGCCAACGTGTCACTACTGAGCATCTCCCATTGTGGGTG
>OX235279.1:26713210-26805671 GCA_944472155.2 Trichobilharzia szidati | reverse complement strand
TCGGAAGACATGACACATTGTCCAAAACGATTCTACAAGGCACAGTAGGAGGAGCACGAAAGAGAGGTCGACCGAATAAGAGCTGGCTTGACAACATAAAAGAGTGGACTGAAATGCCCTTGGATACGCTACAGAAAATAGCATTAAACCGAGAAGAATGGCGAAGACTGATAGCGCGAACTGTCATTGCACCCCCACGACGAAAGTCAAGGGACTGATGATGATGATGATGACTAGATTATTATTTATTGACCAGTACTGATTTAAAGCTGACTGTTTTTCACTTAGCCAATGACGCTTCAGACAGGTGGAAGACATTTTCCAGTAGATTATTGACAGTGTTATTGAATTAATGACTGCATAGTAACATACTGAAGATTTATCTAAGAGTTCGTTATTGTAAGCTATCAAAAGTAATGAAAGAAAGGTAATCAATAAAAGTGAAACAGTGAAAATCTACACTAGGTAGGTGTAGAATAACAATCAATATTCATGAAATTATCAGTGTTCTTATCCCACATTATACCAGCTAATATGATTGAATATTTGGTTGTGCTGTTTTAAAGTAATATAAGGCCTGTATCTGCGTCGATTTTCAGTGAGAAATACAAATAATCGAATTTTCAAAAGTTGGTTTTTGTAGCAATTTTGTTTGATTGGTTGAAGGATTTCGTCATGAGCTGACGTCAGTTAGAGAACCACTGGAAAACCTGCAGGATGTACTGGACAGCTGTTTCGTCCTGGTTTGGAACGGGCTCTTCAGCAGTACGCATCCACCCCATAGGAGTTCGAAACCAGGACCTTCTGGTTGCAAGGCGAGTTTGTAGACCATTAAGCCACTGGGACCCGATCCATTGGCCTATGAATTCCAACTTCCGACAATTCATGACCACTTAGCAACGTCTTCTTCGATGAGGTACTGCCTCACTTTCAACCTGCTGCTAATTGATGTGAGCTCATGATGAAATCCTTCAACAAAACAAATAATCGAAGTATTCACTGATGATATGATTACTATGAGAAATTTAAACATTCATGGATACTATTATACACAAAATCTAAAACTCTACAGCGGATCTAGTATGCCGTATGAAGTCATCTTTGGACGAGTCACAATGCTTCAATCTGTCGCCTAAAACCAAAAAGATCCTAGTAGAATATATGGATCAAAATTCATAAATCAGGACACCCTATCAGGCCAATAGTTGACTTTAGGAACACGCCAACATACGAATTATCTAAGTATTTAGCATCAACTTTAACTTATTCTGATATAATGAAACACAGACTAGAGGAAATTCAGTTAGAAAAAGATGAAAAAATGATTAGTTTTGACATTATCAGTTAATATACTATTATTCCCATCAATACACCTCGGGGGGCGGTTGGGAATGAACCGGACATTGATCCTGAACTCAGAAGTAGGACCAAGCTCTCCGTTGACAAAATTATATTAGGCGTTTTTTTATGTCCAACCTCCACTATATTCCATGTTTCAAAATAAACTATATAAACAAACAAACGGGATGGCAATGGGATCACCAGTATCCCCAGTAATAGTGCCAGACATATTTATACATAGTTGGCTCTTAGAACGTTTAATCCTCCCCCACCTAGGTTACGGTGGAGATATGTGGATGACACATACCTCTCATTTCTTCACACATATAAACTTAAAAGTAGATGCAGTCCCATTCTCTTCTGAGTTAGAGAACGAACAAGGTGATTTCGTGATGTTTGACTGTAAAATGCAAACGAAAACAAGAAGGTGGCATTTACAGGAAACCAACACACACACACGCTCTAATAAATACTTAGACTTTAATTCATCCCATCCACAATCGGTCAAGTAAGATAGGTTTAGTTAAATGTCTATATAATCGGGTCAAGCGCCTAACTAGTAGTCAGCCAGAAGATTTAAATAATGAAATCAAACAAATAAAGGAAATATTACTAACCACCAGAATTTATTCAGAAATATATGAAGAACTATGGAAAAACTAAGATTAGCAATAAAAAAAAATAACGAAAATAATATAGAATTCAAAGCCTCTGTAGCACTACCGTATAAAGAGGAAACATCAGAGGCCTTACGCAGGATTCTCGGTGAGGCTGGAATTAGTCGGGGTGTCATTTAAACCTACCAACCAATCAAGTCACTCACAGATAAACTTTGTCTGTCGGCTTAAGGACCCAACAATTCCAATTAAGAAAATGTATAATACAATTTACCAAATACCATGTAATGCTGACTGTGAGTGAGGTCAGTTACATAGGACAGTCAAACTAGTAGATAGGGTTCAACTAAACTATTGGAACATAAAAATTTAGCTAGACCTAGTATGAATGACCCTTCTAAGTAAGTTAAATAACCAAAAAGAAGCAGATCTCAGCCATTGCATTGCATACCATTGCATGTAATCACACAATAGGGTGGGTGGGACAGGGTAAGAGTATCAGAAAAATAATATAGTTAAGTGGAGATGGAGGTTATTCACTGAATCCTTGTCTATTGATTCAATGCCGCACACGTGCAGTCGAAATGACTCAGCGCCCATTTCGGAGATATGGAAAGTGTCAATAAACAATAAGGAGAAGAGGGAGAGAGAGAGAGAGAAATACATATACAAAGCAAATTATGAAGTAGTGTCGCTTAATTGGTATGATTATGAGAAATAATTTGTTCTCGAAACGTCATCCATTTGTTAATAGTGAGTCATCACTGTGTGATATTTATAATAGACTTATCTAATATGGAATTACATTCTAGCACAATGCCCAAGTTCTGCACTTATATTATTGTTGGTTTTCATCTGCTCGTCTTTGAGTATGTTTAACATCTGCTAGGAATCACTCACGAAATCCAGATCTTCAAGGGTCTTCCTTTCTTTCACTCCCCATAATTTGACACCTAATCCAGTCCACCACAATTAAGAATATCATTAGCGATAATAGGCAACCTTTTCTTACTCCCGTCATCACTCTAAAAGCCTCGCTTCTGGCACTGGCATGTAGCTGTTGAGTGAAGTTGATAAGGATTTTGGGCAGATATAGCTGAAGTTATTTTCCATGAACAATGTGAGGTGAAAACGGTTGTGATTTCTCAACACTTTCACATTATAGTCAGCATTTTGTGAAAATGAATGCTGGACATTCCAAATGTAAGAGCTGAGAAATACAGTGAGGATAAAATCTATCACGAGGTATTTTTGCGCATAACATGTGGCGAACACTTCAAGAAATGTTCCAGCTAGGTAAAAGACATTCGACGTAACACCTCTGAAAAAGCCAAACACATAACATCCGATATGATTGATTACAGCATTCAACTAGAGATAAACGCAGAATACGAAATCAACTACCCCTGAAGAAATTCAAACAGTAACTGACCACTCCTCCGTTCTAGCCATACACCAAGTAAACAAAAACGAAATCACGCCAAGTCTTACATCATTGCCCCCAATTTATAAACGTTTCTTCAAAAGACACTTATTTCAGCTTCATATTATTTCCACAGAGAATAGTGCCTATTTCAAACTACCTTTTTGTTTAGAAAAAAATTAGTTAGAGAAAACAGTTGTCGCTGTCAATAAAATTTTCTTCAGGCTGTACAATTATAAATCCATTAATTTAAGCATACAATAGCCAGTCAGTAAAGGCAAATTAGAATTATATCAGAAATGTGTACTGTGGAACAAGTATAGGATGGGTTGCAACAATAGTCAGTTAGTTTTGAATAAATCAACGAATGGGGCGGACTAGACATAAGTTCAAGGTTGAAAATAATGACATTGATAATGATTTTGAAATAACAACGATGATGTGGTGTAAAATTGAAAAGTACTATTGGTGAATGATTGTCAAATAATAATGAATTTAGTGAAGTGGAATGAACAGGATTTTGTGCATATGATAACAAGTTAGAAAAGCATTACTTAAACCTGAGATAACAGAAATTATAAGAAAGGTTATGAAGTCGTAAAAGGTCAGAAATTAACATTTGTCAATGAAACAAAGAAAAAGAAAGAAAAACTGTGATGGGAATTTAAAGTGCTAATGTTTATGAAGGATTTATTCGCCTTATTGTAGGCCAAGGTAAACATAGTCGTTGAACATACTTCTTCTGTATACAAAGACCCGGTCTTCTGGCATTGATTACTACCGCTTCAGCTATTGATAGAAGACGTAGTCAACCTCCTCTAGATAGATTACTAGGAATGCGGTAAATGAATGAGAACGCCTGCTCAGGTTTGACCGAGTGTTCAGTATCTACCAAGTGGGCTAAGGCTGCACTATTTACGCATTTGGTTGCCCCTCTATTCAACTATACTGGTGCATGTTCACTTGCGCGCATGGGTAAAACCCTCTCAGTACAGCCAATGTAACTAGCTAAACATGAGCAGTTGGATTCATAAATACACACTGATGAAGCCATCTTTGGTAAGTTATCCTTGACTTGTTGTATGAGTACTGGTTTAGTTGAGAAGCTGAGTACAAGTTTAGCTGCAGGAAATGTTCCCTTTACTGCTGTATTAAGTCGACATTTTAGAATGTCAGCTGCAATCTCTCCTTTGTAACTTAACTTAAGATACAAAGGTTTCTTATCTACTGTATACATCGCTACCCTATCTCTAGGTATCGACATATACTTTTTTTAGGGAGTTCTTAGGATATCCATTTTCTTGTAGTGTAAGTTCCGGTTTACACTTAACTAAGTTCCTTTCTTATTAAATCATTGTGAGGCTATGAAAATGAGTGTACCGACCTGTCTTCATGGTGAGGAGAGCGTTTAGGGAAGGGTATACTGTTATTTTCTTCTTCCTTACGTGTGGACTGAATGGCCAGGTGAGCATAATTAACAGTACTCAGAGGCACCTTTTTATTAAGATTTCTATCACAAACTATGAAGTTACCATCTACATATCGACAATAATAGTCGAGCCTCATTTTCTTTGACAATCTACATCAGAAACTGTGTTAAAAGTTTGGAATTTTTCAAAATGTTTTCAGTAGAGTGAGAAAATATTTCAAGATATTTATTTTGTAAAAAAGGAACTGTACAAATTCTTTCACAACGGAAGTAATTCAGAGTAGAGGCTCTCACTTCAAAATCACAACTGTTTGTTGAATTCTCTTGAATGTAACTCAGCAGCATTTTCTCTTTTCAAGTGTTTTTGAATTTCTTTCCAGGATAAATTTACTTCATATAACATACAGTTTTATAAAATTATTAACTGGATGAGGTTTTGAGCGTAAACTGATATAAGTATAAAACTTGGGCACTGTGGTAGAGTATAACTCCGTTATGGATCAAATTTTATTTTGATAAATCACACAGTGTTCTACACTGATATTAACTGATGACGTTTCAAGCACAAATTATTGCTCATGATCATATCAAGGCATTACTGACATATATCTTTCTTATATGAGTACCTTGATATGATAATGAGCAATAATTTGTACTCGAAAGGTCATCAGTTAATATTATTGTACAACACTGTGTAATTTATCGGCTTAAAATGGTACCTTGCTTTTGTCATCAACAAGCATATTATAGCAGTGTCATCCTGAGGTAAAATATCAGGACGACAACGTAGCTGAGGTGTATTCATATATATGTATGTATATACCTTGTGTAAATATCTTGTTAGAGAGAAGTTTCTAGAAAATGAATTGACAAGTTTGTCGTTAGGGTGGTAACGAAAACTAGTGACAACGACACAGTTAGATAAGAGAAGATCAAAATTTGGTGTGCGAGAGATCAGATGAGAAGATGATGATGTGATATGGTGATTAGAAGTCACAAAGTGAGGAAAAATGATCCCTTATAGAAGTCAAACAGAAAAAAGAACACGAGGGGGGAGCACTGAAACGGTGAGTTAGTGAAGTTAGAAGACTAAGAGTTATTTAGGGATGAGTCACGAGGATAATTCGAGTCCAGCGACAGATTCCCTCTAGACATATAGGTCAGGTTTTGGCCATTTTATTGAGATAGCCTCAGCAAATTGGTAGAAGACTTTAGCTGTTTCGTCTGTTAATTATTTTGAGTGATGCCAGTGTGTCTGTCTACTTGGTGTCCAGTGTCTATCAGGTGTTTGGTAATTGAAGGGCTTAAACTGATTGGCGCCTTTAACAGGAAACTTGTTGGTACATGTTCGAAGAATCTGACGTAGGCCCTTCTTTCTCTTCTTCCAACAGAACTGATCTCGGAGATACATGTGAATTTGTATACTCAGTTGGAGGTAACATGTGAGGGGTACGTGTCGACTGTTGTTGACTGCACCAACGAGGAGGATGTTTGGAGTAGAGAGACTAGTTTAGCTGTAGGATATGTCGTGGACAGGGCTGCGCTTAATGATTTATTCATGATTCTCTTTGTATCATCTCCTTTGAGGTCGATGTTGATGGAAACTGGCTTCTTGCTAACTGTTGCCGCATCAGGTTTATTACGTTCATTCTTGCCACACTTGTCAATGGAGCTAGTTTTGTGGATAACCATTCCCTTCCCAGCAATTGTCAAACAGCACTAGTTCACTGTCTAATATATCAGGTGAACATTTCGTTTTCCGATTTAATCTTCATCTCATCTTCTCAGAGCCCACTCCACCCCTCGGCACTCTCACCCCGTTTTTCCTCTGTTTGAGATAATTCTTCTTCACCTTGTGACTTTTACTCACCATATCAAATGGTCATCATCATCTCTTCAGCTGACCCCTAGCACACCAAATTTCTCTTATCTAACTGTGTTATTGTTACTGATTTATTTTTGTTACCACCTTAACACCAAACTTGTCAATTAATTCTCTAGAAACTTCTCTCCATCAAGATATTTCTACATACATGTGCTTGTACTTCAGCTACGTTGTCGTCCTGATGTCTTACCTCACGATGACACTTATAACATGCTTGTTGATGGTAAAAGTATATTAAGTTTTACGCTGACTTTTATTTTATAAAGACTGTGAGTTGTATGCAGCTGATTAGAAGCAGCGAAACACAGAATGAACCCATGTTATTCTGCACCAATATTTGTTTTTCCTTTGCCCAAATTTATAAAAGGGAATTCTTGTATGAAATTATGTCTCATAGTCATTCAGTTGCATTCGCATAACTTGAAAACCTGCATGCTAACCCAACCCTGTCCCAAGGTTTTTATTGAAATTCTCCACATATCTGGTATAAGCGTTGTATGGTGTCGACTGAGTGTGGTGATTTATCTCTGTCTTCACCGAAGTGAATTTAATTTTAATACTTTTATTCTATTGTATGGCCAAAGTATTTTCTAAATTATTTATGAATCTTTGAGAAAACAAACCTCTTAGAAATTTAATCCCAGCCCCTATGCTATAGTGGAGATACTTGAACGACACACATTTACCGAGTTCAAATAATAGCCACGATGCTTAATGTAATAACATAGCCCATTTCTGTTTTCATGTAAGCGAGAATGATATATATGATATATATATATATATATGCAGTAAACGCTGCTTCATATACATATATATATGTACGCAGCAGATCTCACACCTGAATGTATTAAATTACTCCAGATAATGGTATGAACCTAAATCTGCTCCTCTTCTCCATCTTGTTCCCCCCTCCAATGTGCTTCTCCAGTTTCTTCAGACTAAGGTGAAGTCTGTCTGACTTCTCGTGCGTCCACCTGTTTATACAAGCTGTCCTCCACCCCACCCCATCCCAAATCACCAATTCATCGAAGCTGCAGAATTCCCCAGTAGGACTCCGTTCTCATAAATCTTCACTGAGTGCCTCTCCACTCATTATTAGTTCTGTTGCTGTACTATCCACTTTCGGTTTACTATTCACATCACCCTTTAGAATTTCGATGTTACCATCTGGCTGAAGCCTTGTCTGTCGCTGTTTGAAGCTGTCTGTAGAAGTACTCCTTCTTTCCCACTGTGTTTGAATTGTTAGTAGATGCATAGCGAAGCATAATTATGCTTCTTCGACCTTTTGAGTTGAATTTCACTATGATTATCTAGCAGAAGATTGATTCCCCGCCACATAACAGCTTTCGATGCTATTGGCGAAATCACTGGTAAACATTCCGTTGGTGTGTCCCTACTTGTTTTCTGTATGACCGGAGTAGATTACTGATTCTATCATTCTTATATCATATTATCTTACTTATTTAACATTCTGCCCTCAGACTTCCCAGTTTTGAAACATAATCAGCACATCCCATGTCCTCATGTTTATTTTTGCTTTCACTGGAAGAAGACACATCGATTGACAGGTTTCCCGAGGGCTGTCACCAGCCGAGAGTATCTCGCAGCCTCAGTTGCAGAGAGGAATACGTCTTTCTTTTATTCATTTTCTTTATTCGTTTGAGAACATTCCGCACAGACTGGACTGATTTCCTGGGGTAGAAGTTACTAGCCCTGTCCTGGCCCAGGACAAGTTAGTCAAGTAGTAGACTGGTAAACTCCATACTGGGCTTTTAAGGATTCCTAATTAAGTTGGAATTGGAGTAGCATTAAAACGAAGGAGCTCAGAGACAAACTTTGTCGGCTTAACAACCCAACGGATCCGATCATGGATAAATAATATAATTTACCAATTTCATAATTTAAACCATCAGGGTGGAATCAAATAGATTCTGGTGCAGCTTTAACCAGTTGTAGTTCCTGAGAAATGTGGTCAGGTAAACTCTCAACGAAGTGGGACGCGCAATAGCTTTGACTCCGAATCCTCATCCAATATAGGGAGTGCGCAATGCCAGCTTCACCATCAACACCAGTGGGTCTCCGTCCGACCCCAGCCACACAGAAAGAACTACCGTATCACCAGTCGCCTGTCCATTTGGTTGTCGAACTCTACTACCAATCGTCTAACCAATACCGTCCAGGTATCCTTCTCATCTGATCGCTCTACACTGTCGGACACCGTCTTTGCTCAACCTCGCAGAAGCATTAACAGCACAACCGCCTTCGCCATCGAATCACTGACGCCTGCCAACTCAGCGACAGCCTCAAAGTCCCTCACGAAGCTCCGGGTGTCTCATTCCTCGAAAGCAGCCTACTATCAGATCTTCATTGTCTGGAGTCGGCGACACCAGTGGTAACGGTCGAAGACGAGGACTTGGTAAAGGAACGTTTATTTAGAATTTGGTATCTTTATATACCGAAATTATGTACACTTTATCTTCAACGCACCATTTGCACAGATCCTCCGTGTTGTGCTACTTCTGGCCTTCTGTCATATTGCGTTTCTTTGTGTTCCTTCCACGCCCCTATTTATCTCCATGACGCTTTATCATTTGCCTTCTCTGACATCAAACATATCTCCCTGCTATTTGACTTTTTTATGCCGATGAACATCTCTTTATATACTACTGATAAGCCTTGTCGGTAGCACATGCCACACTGGGATAACCAGGTCTAGAATAAGTGACCTTGCGCAGTTGAGCAATCTAGAAAATATTTCAGCAATCGCAATGAATTCACTTACATGTAGTCATTCAATACGATGGGATATAGTAAAAGTGTTAGAAAGTAACATAGCAACGTGTCGACAGAAAGACAGAGAGAGACTAGTCACCGAATCCTTGTTTCCCGAATCAACCCTAAACACCACGTTCAATAGAAATGACACAGCGCCCACGCCGGATATGTGGGAATTTTCCAATATGAAGCGTTGAGTAACTTAAAAATTCCCATTGGGTCATACACAAAAAAGGCGTTCAGTGAAGAGTTACTCCTCTATTTTCGGCGATATCATTCTCACATTCATAAATAACAAGTTGTCTTTGCAACAAAAGGAATATTTCCCAGGATGTTCATTAGAATTGTAAATTTTAGATAACAAATTTCGTCAATTGGTTAGAAACTAAAATAAGATCAAATAAGCAAGTGGAGTGACGTATTCTAATTGACGGTGCTGAGTAGAGCTCAACCAAAATTAAAACTGAACAAAAGTCAAGCTGACAAAGGTGGTAATAAGGGGTATAAATTTAATAAGGGGTAGGGGGGAATAAAATATCATACAATTAAGATAGATCAGGTCCACTGTAGACATTTTAATGACTGAATTAACTTGTGAATCGCCATTGCTTCTGCGCTGTTTGAAGAAACTAGATTCATACTCTTTTAGCGAGATTTCCGAATATTATGTAGATAACTTTGAATTTTCTTTGTGTTTGGGTTAGCTTGGTGTCCAGATGTTCCAGGATAGAGCTGCGGCGGCGTGGGGGATCTTTCTTCTCCTTTATAAAACCATGTCTGTGGGTAAGTATTCAGTGATACTTCTAGATAGCAAACGCTGGGTAATGCTGACCTACCTTGCTCCACAAGTCGAGCAGGTGAGCTAGTAGATGCACACTGATGAGGCGGCCAACAGCGTTAGCCTATCCTTCACATTCATGTGAACCATTGGTTTCGTAGAGAAATATATTTGGAGTTCAGCAGCGAAGAAGGTTTTCTTCAGTGAGCGGGACAATGAGCGGTTTCTCAGTACTTATGCCGATGAATCTCTATTGAATTGTGTATCCAGGTAGAGATTTTTTGAGGAGCAGAAAGTGTAGGTGGTTCTGGTGATTTGGATTTCATAGATTTTGTGACAAAAAGTTCTGGGTAGGCATTTCCGAGGCGGATTCTCTTCAGAGTGTTTAGCTCCTCTTCCATAATGTCAGGGCTGCAAATTCTACGGATTCTAATGGTCAGAGAACGCATCAGGTTTCGTTTTGAATATATGGGTACCCAATTTTGAAAGTTGCTAAGTTATCTGCTCCATGTTGGCTTTCTGTAGATGGATGTTATTAGTGTTCCATCTTGTTTACTGGATTTCCAGAAAAACATTGAGGTGAGTGTCGGTTGGAATGAAGGTGTACAAGGAAAGATTCCAATTTGTTTGGATGCAATAGTACAACTGTGAACAATGAATTGTGATCGGACCGTCATCCAGTTATCAATACTGTATCACTGTATGTAATGTCAAACAAATTTATCTAATGTGGAGCTATTTTCTTCAACTGGCTGTACCAAAACCCCTTTTGTTTCAAAGTTCACTTTGATAAATTAATTTGTAATAAACATTTTTACTACTAATAAGTAGCGTAGTCTTCCACATGAAATATTACTACTGTCAGTTACAAACATTAAACGATGATGATTTCTGCATCTTGATCACAGCTGACATTTTTCAGTCCGTTATTCAACCTTCACAGCATAAGTGAAGTGAGGGAAGTAACCTCTGTCAAATCTCTCCCGTAGATGATGATTGGTGCTTGTTCCTGTTAGTTAGGTATTTTCATCACCTCTGTTTTCTCTATCTTCACCTGAAGTCCTGTCTCTGATGTCTGTCTCTTCTATCAACTTGTTGGTTTTCTCCTGTGATTCTTCGAGTTTGTGTGATACTAAACATAAGTCGTGGGTGGAATCCAGATCTTCTGGAGTCTTATTATCGGTGAGTGCAGCGTATTCCTCACTTCTCACTCGCTCACTCACTTACTCCCAACGTACAGTCTGAAGCAAAGTCCAGTCCACCACAATAAGAAATATTATCGGTGATAATAGGCAGCCTTGTCGTACTTCTGTATTCACTTCGAACTCCTCGCTGAGTTATTTGGTGTTTCGCAGCAGTTAAGTGGTGTGATGTCTTATACACTTCTCTCAACACATAAAATGTGTGCTAAATAAGGTATAGTAGAGTATTTTTACTTGGTCATCTGAGCATAAAGTCCTTTATAGTTGCTTCTAGTTCTGTCTGATGAGATGGATGTAAGCAGAGAGTTGTGTATCGAGAGGATTCTCAGAGTCTGCCAATATAATATTCTCCAATTTCTTGCAGGAGTCCAAGTGTCTATCTACAACAGTACAAACAAGTTCGTTTAGTGGTGTCTCCCTTGCCCTACTGACGGCTTTCAGTGCCCTTCGCAGAGTAATAAAGAAAGTCTTTCATCAGAAGCCCAGGAAAGATGAATTTGTGGGGGAGCAGTAAAGAAGAATACGTAGAATACAGGAATTATCAAACTAAAAAAGTACTAACTGTGGAATGCCTGTATGTATTAACTTCCTCACATAGAAGGTTATACAAAATATCTTTCTAGATGTGGGAAAGGCAGCAGAGATCAGAAAAAAAAACAATCCAAATTATCTAACATTCGGCTTAGTTTCAATTTCAGTGACATTAATGTATGATAGTAGAACCATGTGAACGAGCGAGTTCATGTAAGCCGTACTTGTGTCTGAAAGTGAAGTTCACAATCTAACATGCAGAGGAATTTAGCTTAAGACCATTTGACAAGGAGCACTGACCAATTTCTGATAGAAGGTTGTTCGTTTTAAGAAGTAACTAACGTCGAAACAATCAGATAATTGTCATTGTTAACAAAATTGACTTCATAAAAATGTCGCAAGTCATGCAAGAAGGAGGAAAACAGAAAAGGAGAAAGAACAGCATCCTGAGTTGGGAACACCAGCTGGAGTAAGTAAAGCAGTGGGGAATTTCTCACTGTATTACAGTGAATTGCTTCCTACCGGAAAAGTAAGGATGAAATCACTTATTAGTCCAGCACTCTGCTTGTGTCACAGCAAGCTTGTTTAACGAAAGGGGCTTAGGTGCAGAGTCGAAGGCAGATGTGTTGTAATCAAGGAAGGCACACTGAACATATTTAGCACCTCTGTCTAACCTAGAGACAATATTATAATGTGGGAAAATAGTGTCATCTAAAAAGTACTTCTATCATGTTTTTGAGCAAATTAATTGAGGTTGTCAAAAGCCCTCAATGATGGTCCAATTTTAAAAGTAAAAACAGTTTTTTTCCACTATTTTTAGAAAATCAAGATAATAGCAATAGATCTAAACTGGACACTTAATGCATTTAATGACTTCTGCACATTAACAGTTTTGATATCCTTCAATTAAGCAGGCCTAACATTAGTGGAAAATGATTCATTGAGAAAATATCCGTGAGAGACATTACATAAAATGTCTGCACATTTTCGAAAGATAATAGTTGGCAAACCATCTACACTTGGATCATATTCCAAGTAGAACATCGTACTTTAGCCGCATATCATCTACATTTCTCTCAGTTCTGTAAAATCGGCTGTGACTGGCTCCACAAATCTCCCTCACAAGCCTTTATTCCCTAACACCCAACTCATCGATTTCCAATCTGGTTCCATTCGAGGCTTTGGATGTTACATCACTTGAATGTCATAGTCTACAATATACTTCCAATACATCCTTTCATATTTTATTCTTGTCTATTGTTGGACAATAATTCTAGCAGGTTACAAGTGTTCAATCATACTAATATATACATCATTCTTTTCTGCTTTTCAGGGGTGAACTAAGATCATTCATTGGATCCATGCTTGTTGCCGCATTTTCCGGTGTCAGTGTCTCCTTCGCTATACTGAGTAAACGATTATCCGCTTTAATTGGGAATGCAATCTCGCTTTCACTGTTACCGCCAGCAGTCAATTGTGTTAGTCATCTATTTTGTTAATCATTATTATGATTATTAATATCATTTGAGCAGAGAAAGAACAAATACTGGTGCAGAATAACATCACCATCATCGACCTCGCCTCGCCTCACCTCTCGCACACCAAATTTCGATCTTCTCTTATCTAGCTATGTCATCGTCACTAGTTTTCGTTACCACCCTAACGACAAACTTGTCAATTAATTTTCTAGAAACTTCTCTCTAACAAGATATATGCATATATATATATATACGTACACAGTAGCTAACATGGCGTTCTGATGTTTCATCCCACCGTGACACTCTTACAAAATGCTTGTTAATGCCAAAAGTATGTTAAATTTTACGCTGACTTTTATTTATTAAAAAGTGTAGGTATTCTGCAGGTGATGAGGAGCAACGAAACATAGAATGAATCCATGTTATTCTGAACCAATATTTGTTCTTTCTCTGCTCAAATTTATTAAAGGGAATTCTTCTATAAAATTACTTTCATTATTATCTTCGGGTTCACTGTTCTTATCGTCAGTATTCCTGTGAGAACACTGACTGGAAATGAATGATCAGATTGGTTTTTGAGTTAGACTTGAAGTTGGACTGCTTAAATTTAAGTACGGAGCCAATCTAATCACACAGTCTGACTGTCAGTTATTTGTTTGGTAGGAACATATCGAATAACAGGAATTTTCCCTCCAAATCCTGTATTAAAAAGGCGTTGATGTCTGGGTTTTTTAGACCTATGAAAATACTGAAGTCCTAAATAAGTGTTTTGGTGGTGAGGTTGTGGGGAGAATAAAAAAACCTTATAATTGATGCCATTTATTTTCTACTTTATTCATCAGGAAATGTGACTTTATATTTCATAATAGAACACAGCATAGTATGGTAGTCAAATTTCTACCTCAGCTCCTTTAACTTTGAGAAAGGCAATCGACAATATTAACCGCGAAGTAATTTGGAAACTAATTCAACTAGTGATATGTAGTCACATGATGTCTGCTTTGTTTTGACAGTTTTGATATATTTTGCTATATGTATATTGATAGTAATTCCATCATAACTCACAATATATTTTGTCCATCCATTAACTAAATAAACAATGTATGACCTTTTGTCACATGACATTACAACCAATCAGAATCCAATGGTGGTAGGAAAAACTACTATCTGTCTCATTGGTTCGTGTGTGTTAGTTATTTTCTATATCTCCTATTCTTGTATTGTACAGTTAATTCACACTTTTACACACTTTCATACCTTGGTACCTTTCTAGTCACACCCTTGTGTGACAGTTAATTTTCCCGTGTCGGAAAATACATGAATCTTCGCGAAAGTGGTGATTTTCTGATTTGCCTCTTCGCGTAAGGACAAATCACCTACTCAGCAATAACAGTATGTACGTTATCGTCCGTTATATCTCATTAGCGCATACTTACACTCGGTCACGCCATAATATTGGCAACGACACCATAACATACTGGCGACGGGGATGGGATTCGAACCCACTCGGGGAAACCCCAATGGAGTGCAGTACTCCAAGTCTTTATCAACTTCACTAAACGGCTATATGATAATGCCATGTGTCAGGTGATCCATAAGGGTAAAGTCAGTGAGACCTTTGAAATGAGTACATGAGTTAGACAAGGCTGACTTCGATGCAGAACACTATGTTTGGGGAACGAAAAGAGGAGAACACGCTGGATCAATAAAAATACTCTAGTACTTTAGTAGGACCTTCATCACTCTGAAATCAGCGTGAAAATCTTCTGGACTTACTATGAAAGACAAAATTCGGATTTTCAACACAAATATTAAGTCAGTCATTTCTTCTGTATGCGTCAGAACCTTAGTAAGACACTAAAAACATTTCGAATAGGCCATAGTAGCCTTTCATCATTAGCTGACTTCGCTGAGTCCATACTGAAGATCAGATGGCCAGTGAAAAGAAATTAGCAACAAGAAACTTTGGGAACGAACCAATCAAGGACCTGTTGCACAATAAATATTCCAAAGGAAATGGACAGGACACTGATAGGTGAAATCAGGCGCCGGGTCAACGGTCAAGACAACTCCGAGTGGTAGACGACTAGTTATGCGTCTGGCAAGTGTGTACTTGTTAATTCGTAAGGTTTATTCCATCGATCAATATTTTTAGGTTCACTGACATATCTTAGTCAGAAACTTCGTACACTTATTCGCCTCTATGAATCTGAATAAAAGCGAGAACAACAGTTTGTGTAGCATAACATGTCATCATCGCTGTTTATTTCGTTGACTGCTAATCAGCTGAGTAGAAAACAATTATAACATACTTTCAAATGTTACATAATATCATTTATAGACAGGAAACTCCAGCCTCAATAAAAACTGCTCAAAAATTACCTTTATAAAGTTTCTACACAGAAAGTTCAGGTTTCGACAGAAAAATAAAGGCTCCAACAGAACAGCAAACGAGCTGCAAAGATCAATTTACCGAAAGCGTACATGCGATCAGCGATACTTACATTTTAATAGCACTGGTCAAACCTCCTTTCTTATTCAGTCAGGAGAACATGCACTACAAAGAAATTAGAGCAATGAATGTTGAAAAGAAACTTATCATCATTCAGCTCTTCTTTATAGGCGATAATATTACAGAAATAGTCAGCAGAAGACTGAATACCTCACTAGTTAGAACCTATCCTGCAGCTAGCTAAGTTGGTTCCTAAATGTGTTCAGAAAGAAACAATTATAACCAGTCTTTTCTCGCCCTGGGAACTGTATTTCTTTATTCTGTTTTGATTCGGTTACATAACCTTTGCTTCTAACCTCTCTCGCCTTCGCTTTAGTGTAACTTTGATTGTCTCTTCTTCCTATGATTTGAGTTGAATTCAGCGTATTGTTAGTCCGTTTATTTGTAACTCATCATCTTATCCACCTCTTACCTTTATTGCGGAACCCCTCTGCCAGTGTATCCAAGCATTTATTGTTTTGGTTAAACTTGGACTTTCTGCGCAGAAACTTTGGAAAGGTAATTTCTGAGCAGTGTTTATTAAGTCTGGAGTCTCCTGTCAACTGGCATTGTGCGTCGGTAGCACAGTGGTTAGGACTCTCACCGACCATGCACATGGTCCGGGGTTCGATCCCCTGCCGGCGCACACCCGATATCTATGGTCGGCCTGCAAAATTTGAGCTACCGATATCCATGCTGAAAATTCCATACTTGTATTGAAAATACGGCGTGGCATCAAGCTATAATAAAAATAAAAATAAATAAATAAAATTACGCAACATTTGAAATTATCCTAAGATTGTTCTGTACTTAAGCATCAATTCAATTCTTTAGCCGGTGAGAAGCTCATTAAATAAATGATGGTACCATCTCCTTATTGTCCACAAACTGTTAATCTTGCTTTATTCAAGTACAATTAGTAGCTAAGTATAATTTATAGTGTTTTCCTTACAGTACTCAGTCAGTTTTACTAAACTGGAATTGGATTGGAGAATTTCATCATGAGCTGACATCAGTTAGAGAACCACTGGAAAACCTGCAAGGTATAGTGGACAGCCGTTTCGTCATGGTTTGAGGCTCCTCTGTAGTACGCACCACCACCGCAGGACATTCTGGTTACAAGGCGAGCTATCCCGTAGGCCATTAAGCAGCCACTGGGACCCAATCCAATATCCAGCAGATGAATTCCAACTTCTGCCAGGATTTCCAATGGTTCTCTAACAGTTGTCAGCTTATGATGAAATCCTCCAATCCAATCAAACAAATCCCTACAAAACCAATACCTGATAAACTAGAATTCACTTTCGAGGTGAATTTTACTCCCCAAACTAACATCTCCTTGAGGAATCATTGAAAATCAGGGAGTACACTGGGTAGCTGCTTCATTTAATTGTGAGGCACTTTAGCACTTCATTTCCTAAAACTATGCGAGCAGTCGAATCCATGTTCTTCGGATTAAATGAAGCGAGAGTCCATTGACCATCGAATCCCCACCAATGATTTGTAACTTCGATCAGTCTGTCCTATTGCTGTTGTCGGCTACCATCTGTCCTCAGATCCGATTTGGTGAACCCTACTTTTTACAGCCAACATCTCATAGGTACTACATGGAATTCATTCATCCCGTACCTAATCATAAATAAACACTGGTCTAATGGCGAAGTGTCTGGTTGTGTACGTATTTGATTAGCCCCAAGGTATAATTTTTTTACTGACTGACAGGTATAAAATGGACACACACAAAAACAACTTGGAGGATCTGGATAGGGGTTTCGCTGATGGCATATGTCTGATTTCCCACAAACTGGAAGATATGCAAGTGATAAGCAATAAGTTGGCAGAAGAAACATTAAAGACAGGACTTCAGGTGAACATAGAGAAAATAGAGGTGATGAACATTCCTGGCCAACAGCAACAGCAACAAACAACAATCAGCATAAATGGGAGAAATCTGAAGGAAGCAACCTCCTTTACCTACCTACCTGGGGAGCATCGTTTCAACTACAGGCGGACAGAACTGATGGGGACATCATCAAGGCGAGGATCGGGAAAGTAAGACAAGTCTTTATTACTCTCAAGTATATGTGGAGATCAACAGCGCTCAGCATGAGGAACAAGATGCTGATTTTCAACTCCAATTTGAAATCAGTGTTACTTTACGGATCAGAGAATTGGCGCCGCGCCGCGTCACGAAGGGCACTTAGAACAAACTACACACCTTCATCAACAGTTATCTTCACTCAGTACTGAAGATCAGACGGCCGGCCAGAAAACATCATCAACAAGAAGTGATCTCTGGCAATGAGCGAACCAACTCAGCAGGAACTGATTGTACAACAAATATGCAGGAAGAATTGGAGGTGGGTAGACTATACTTTGAGAAAACCATCAAGTGAGTGACTCTGTCTTGAGTAGAACCCAAATGAGAAGCGGAAAGTTGGTCATCAGTGCAAAAGTGACTTGGAGTAGTTCATGCGAAAAAGAGATGAAAGCATGTGGGCAGACGTGAAGCCAGATGAAAACGTTCGCGGAGGACCGAACGCAATGGAGACGTATGGCTGAAGCCCCATATTCCTCTAGGAACTAAAGGAAACAATAATAATAACTGACATCAGTCGGTGGGAGGGGAGCGAATCTGCTTTGAATGCTTCTCATATTAATGGATTAATAAACTGCTAACACAAGCAATGATAAGTGTTATTTGCGAAAGCTTTCCCCGCTCATAGTTATAATAGTTATTAAAAGCTTTAGGGGAGAGGAAAAAATCATTGAACGGATTTATCTGTATCAAATCATCAATCAATTTTCAACTTATCGATCAGGACCTGATAATGAAGGAATATGAGGGAACAGATAGCACAGAACAATACTCATTATTCCACTAGAAAAGAGCACATTAACAGTTAGAATTAAAATCGATTAATGACAATAATTGGCCCATGTGCTTTTGAATACTAGTAAAATTTATTTTAATTACAGTGTGACTCAGTGATGAAAATAAAATTTAAGGAATTGTGACACGTACGTGAATGACTGATTCAGACTTTCACTAACTGTTGTGAATAACCCTCGAAATTGGAAGAAAAATATGAAAAGAATTCCGTTCTTTTATTTCTCCTCGCAATGTACAATTTTCTTTTGTCATTGTGACAAAGTCGGTCAACTTGACAGAACAACATTCATAACAGCAATCATCGTCATCCTGGTGTGTAAATTCTTCCCACTAGGCAATCTTCTGTGTAGGTGACTGAGTTATTTCAATAAATTAAGACCACCAGTTTATGCAGAATAACGAGGTGGTACCATCATTTATTTCGTCGGTTTCTCATCAGCTACGTACAACCCAAGGAATTAAATTCACTTTTATGTACAGAACAAGGCGTAATTCTTCTTCCTTATTGTTAGGCAAACATAATTTCATGACACAACACTGTCGTACAGTTTCCTTACTAATCCACATTTATAGGTTATAGGACAGAAGCTGTGTTGTAGTGAAGATACAGTTCGGTTCACGTATCTTTTCTGTAGACCGACTTTTAGATCCTACCATCGTTTCTTCTTCTTACATCAAGACCTGGGAAACTGAACTTATCGTTTTTGTATTATTCCATGGTGAAAACATCTAACTATTTGTGTGGCATTTATTGTCATTGTAATCATTTTTTTCATCACTGATGAAGTAATAATTGCCGTATCTTGTTTTTAACTTCTTTTCCAGGGTCATTTACTGCTGCTTTCTCTTTTGGCAATTTCTTCCGTGGAAAAAGTTCAGGTATGACATTCAATTCCTAATTTATACAGCTAAGTCCAGTATGTGTCCACAACAGAATCTGTCGGAAGCTATGTCAGAAAAAAAAGTAATCAAAGCCGGAAATTATCGACACAAAATTGACTAATGTCCTCTTAGGTTCCGTGTAGAACACAGCGCCTCAATAGCACATCTACATTTCATCCCGTTCTCTGAAGTCGCCTTTAGGTGGCTTCGTGATCGCCCATAAACTCTCATCTCTCCCTCACACAACCTCCTTCATGTCACCCTCAGATGTACGTCCAACTCATCGTTTCCCAGTCAGCTTCCACTCGAAAGTGAGGCAAACAGTGTCATTCAGCAGTCTCTTCAGGTTGTGTCGAGTCTATTTCTATTTGTTGGGTAATAGTTTTCTTGTTTGTTTAATTGTTTCTTTATTTCCTTCTAAGAGTTCTTTGTTTGCTGACGTTCTGGCTACCTGATCTCCAGTATTGACTGAGAAGTCTTCTATACGACTAGTCTCTGACACATATGGAAAAAACGATTTGACATTATTGTGTCGAAAATTCGGCTCTTGTTCCTCATACTGATTTAGTTAGACTTCCACACTTATTTCAGTCAGATTAATGAGAGTCTAAGTCACCATTTCAAATCCTTGTTTGTGCCACTTCGTCGTAGTTGAAACGATATTGCTCATATGACATCACATACATCTTCTCTCGCTGTTCACTTGTCTTCCTATCTTCACCGCCTATCTCTTCTGTTAACTTGTTAGTTTTCTCAGTGTCTGTTGATCTTCGAGTTTGTATGTCGTTAGAACGTAAATCGTCGCAGAATTCCAAAACATTGCGCTCTTCATAGTCTGTCGAATGATTCATCCAATTCACCGTAATCACGAATATCATTGTTGGTGATGAAGGTCAACCTTTCAGAAGGTTCGCTGAATTGTCCGTTATGGGTCACTTGATGTGTGGGCTTTTCATTTAGCTAGTGAATGAGGCTAATAATGACTTGGGGTGCTAAACGAGATGAAACAAGCTGATGAAGCAATAGTAACTTTTTTTCGTCCGTTTACTTCGTGGGTGGAATGTAAGGCGGCTTTAAGCTTCAGATTCATAGTTCTTGTAGCTGTGATGGTAGCACTGCCAATCTCACGCTTAGCTTTTCTGTTTACGGGAGTTACAGCTGGCTCAGCAAGGACTGAGAGTGTGTAAGCCATGTATCGAGCCTGGGACCACATGGACAGCTGGCAATTATTCTCCTAGTGAATCGCCATTGCATACAAGAAGTAATCAGTGAATAATCATCACAGTTGTGGTCGTTTTGAGGGCGAGTGAATAAATATCCCCCCTCCATTGAAGCGTCAAAATGTACTCCATATTATTGATAACAATTTACAACTACTTGTGAATGCAAGTACACACTTGTCTTGTTTCAAGTACTGTGGAATTCCATCACAAACTAAGAAGTCACTCAAAGAATCTTTGAGGACCAAAAGGGCACTGAGCAGCTGACTCATGAAATTTAGGAAGTTGATTGACTCAGATTAATGAACAAAGAATATTCTCTTCAGTAACTTGATCCTCTTCATTATAAATATTTTAATTATAATAAATATAAAATCTAATAAGGTCGGGAGGGTAGCAATTATGGATGACTAGACCTGTTTCTTTTGCACTCACACCTCCGGTTGATTTAAGCGAATTTTACTAACCTTTTCTGTCTGCAGTGTTCACCAAATAGAGGTCCTTGATAATTTATACAAACCCCGATAGATGATAGTGGAACAGTTGATGGTTTTAACGACACCTTTATTTAGGCTCACTGGTGGATGTTTCCAAGCATGAAAAAAAATAAAGATTTTAGAGCACCAGTCAAACTACCTGTCTCCACAGGAGCAGTTGAACTGGTCGATATAATTAGACATGGCTAGAATAGGTGCTTCGTCTTTCAGGTTTGGGATCACAACTGGTTGTTTGGAGAATATCAGCTCCAGTTTACAGGAATTAAACCTTCTTTCAATCGATTTTCTCAGCTTATCGGTTATTGATATTTCACTTGGATGTATATTACCTTTGAATTTCAGTCGTACATAGAGAGGCTTCTTGTTAACAACGATGCTGTTACTAACATTACTTCTTTAATTATTACAACCATATAAAACTGCAGAATCTTACGGGAGAAATTTCTGGCAAAGAATATTCTTTGTTGTTTGTGCATTTATGTTTATGCTGAAGATACAAAATAAAAAGATTTTTCATTTTCAAAAGACTGATTGCTGAAGAAAGAATATTCACATTACAGGATTTCATCATGAGCTGACATTAGTTAGAGAACCATTGGAAAACCTGGTAGTACTGGACAGCTGTTTCGTCCTAGTTCGGTACTCTTCATCAGTACGCACCCACCGGGATTCGAACCCAGGACCTTCTGGTTACAAGGCGAGCTCGTAGACCATTAAGCCACTAGGACCCGATCCAATGGCCCATGAATTCTAACTTCTGCCAATTCACGACATAGCGCGACCCCTAGCCAATGTCTTCGGCGAGTATTTGTCCTCACACCCGACCTGCTGCACCCTATTGATCACGACTTCTCCCTAGAACCCCAGGTAACTACCTACCTGAATAGGGCAAGTCGCTAGTGAGCACATTTTTGATGATTTCATCATCAGGTTCTACAGTTATGTATGCATCCATCGATAATAGCGAATGAATTAGGCTTATTAACAACATTAATGGTGTTGAAATAACATCGAATCAATAATCTTAATAATAACACCAGTGGATTACAGTTCGACAGCACCAACATAACAATAAACTAAATGTCAGAAAAATTAGGAGAAATAACAAAAATACAAATTCATAAATTTATAGTCTCCACTGAAGGCCAGCCAGGGTAGCAGTAGTGGCTAGTTGAAATTGTTTCTTCTGCAAACAAAGAACCGGTTGTTTCACAAGAATCGCGATAGCCCCTGCTTTTTGGAGTATGTGGTACCTGGATCCTTTCGGCACTTTATTTGGTATCCGATAGATGATGATGGAGAAGGATTCTTCAGTGCCAACTTTATGGTCGGTTTGAACCAGGTGGTCTAATATTGAACTGTTGATGGGTTTTACTAAACCTTTACTCAGCCACACGAAAAATCAAGTTCCTAGAGCAACGGCCAACATAACTCGCTCCACAAGCGCAGTTGGATTGGGAGATACAATTAGAAGTGGCTAGTCTAGGTACTTCATCTTCCGATTGAGGAATCACCACCGGTCGGTTTCGTAGAAAATAAGACTTGTAGTTTGCCAGCATTAAAAGCTTTTTGAATATATCTCGAATTATCAGTAGTTATTTCACTGAATATATCGCCCTTGAATCGCAGTCGTGTGTGTAAAGTCTTTTTGTTTACAGATAGATAATAGTCCTTCCCAACTTTATTAGTGATATGCTCCTTGATGAATTTGTCTAGATAGCTATTTTCAATCGAGGTATCATATGGAATTCTTATTTCATCTTCATTTACCCTTTTTGAGTATATAGCTCTAAAACATAAGGCTGAGTGAGGGTCCTTATTAAAATCTCCTTTGTACTAGAGAGGAACGAAGCTTTAGAAATGTGTATATATTGTCTTATCCATGTGCTTTTCTAATATGTAAATTTCTCCTTATACTAACGTCTGGTTTTCTTGTACGAAGGACATCATGGAAGGCAATTAATTCTTACTTTAGGATTCCTCTTCGCACATGAAACTGATAGGGTAGTGTACTTCATTAAATTGAGTGATTATTGTGTTCCTGTCCAAATCATTATCACAAAGAATAAAGGTGTCATCCATATACTGAAAATAAATCGAGAATTTTGTGATGATGTTGTTGAAAGGACTATTTTCTAGTTTACTTAGAAAAAAACCTGCCAAAATGGGAGCCAAAGGTTGGCCCATCGCCATCCCGTCCACTTGTCTCTAAAATGTCCCATGAAATTTCAAATTTACATTCATGGTGTACACCTTATTAACAATTTTTTATTGATTTCCGTTGAGATGCCGATATTTATCGACTTGTTGTACACTTGTTCACATATATAGTTAACCGTTTCCATTTCTGTTGTGTTTTTTGCACTACGAGCCAATAACCATTGGAGAATGGAATCAAACAACAAATTTACATCAATGTAAATATTCATGGATTCGACAATATGAATTCATTTATATGCAAAATTCGTGTAATGCTCCACTGGAATTTCTATATGTTGGTTTATCAAGTTTCTGTCTTGTTACAATGAATATTCTGCTCATCCTGATAACTGGATATACAGTGAATAAGGTAAGAAAACAACTGAGATGTATATATTCAACACACTTTTTATTATTGATGAATACTCCTCGACCAGGCGTGCCACTAAAAATGAAATGGAAATAAAAGTAGTTCAACAATGAGGCATTTATATACAACTTTTTCATTCACTAAAGAGGGCAGCTACATAAAAAGTGATGAGTTTTCATAATCTCACTTGTTAGCTAATGTCCGTCAATGCATAAGAGAGGTTAAATGATTCCATTGTGGAAAACAAATTTATTTTGATAAAGTCTCATTGTGTTTGATATATACAGTAATATTTACTGATAATGATGACCACAGGCTTCGAGCACAATTCATTATTGCTGCCCATCGTCATCATATCAGGGCACTAAGCACACAAATTTCCAACTTCGTTTATATTCTTCCACTATTTGTCATCTCTTGGTTTCATTGACAGTAATAATTTCCATATTTCTGTTATTAGTGATGATGAATCATTCCTATTGTATGTGTTGGGTGTGTAGACTCGATTCAGTCATCTCAACCGTTCGTTATCTGTCTGTGAAAGCAGACTTAGTTAAGTGTCTAAGAAACCGAGCAACAACATTACTAAGTGGTATATTAAAAAACCTGCGCGAAAGTGGCATAGTGGTTAGGACGCTCGCCGACCATGCACATGGTCCGGGGTTCGATCCCCGGCCGACGCACTCCTTTACCTCGCTAACCCAGAAATAAGGCTGGTGAAGAGGAAAGGTTGGGCATGAGGCTAGCAACCCCATCCTGTAAAATAAGCACTGCTACAGAAACTTCAAGCCACTAGCTTGAAGCCCTATGTTCCACTGAGGAACGTGAAGGAAATAAGAAAAAAAATATTAAAAAACCTAAATGATGGAATGAAACAGATAGGAGAATGGCTGGTCGGTGTTGAATAACTAACTATCCTACAAAATTCATTAGGAAGATCAGAAAAGGTCAAAAGCAAAATAAAAATAATGATGAGACTAATAACCATAATAACATAAATGAGAAAGAATATAAGACATGTACAGTAGTTTTGCCGTACAAGCAGGTAGGGGACATCTGAGACCCTCCCAACGTAGGATTCTTAATAAAGCCAGAATTACACTGGTGGTATTCAAACCTAAAACTCACTCAGGGACAAACTCTGTAGGTTGAAGGACTTTGTAGGTTGATGCAATTGAACAAAATAATATAATTTACTAAATACTTTGCAATGACTGTGAGTAGTGCCAACCATATAGGTTAAACTAGTAGATCAGGCAGGAGTAGTGAGATTGCCTGTCAGAACATAGGAATTCAGCTGCGGTTAGAATGATTGATCCCAACGAAGATAAGTAATTTAGAAAAAAACTTAGCGATTACAGTGGATGCATTAACACACAACAACACAATAGGGTAAGCAAAATAGGTTGATGGAGATAGAGGGAGATTCATTACTGAATCCTGGTTCATCGAGTCTACACACCCAACACATACAATAGGAATGATTCATCATCACTAATAACAGAAATGTGGAAATTATTACTGTCAATGAAACCAAGAGATGACAAACAGTGGAAGAATATAAACGAAGTTGGAAATTTGTGTGCTTAGTGCCCTGATATGATGACGATGGGCAGCAATAATGAATTGTGCTCGAAGCCTGTGGTCATCATTATCAGTAAATATTACTGTATATATCAAACACAATGAGACTTTATCAAAATAAATTTGTTTTCCACAATGGAATTATAATCTATCACAGTGCACAAGTTCTCTTCTTATATTAAGAAGTTGAATAATACTATCCTGCATGGCTGTGGAAGGGTATTAGTGGCTCTAAAAGGAGTACGATAACTGAACACCTTATCAACACACTGGTGACTTCATTTCAGCAAAAGTCTCCTTCATTGTAATCTACAAAGTTAGTAATAACCTGCCAAAGGCAATACGCTTCGTGTACTTAGTCTTTTCTTGAAGCCTTAGCCATTAAGATGGAGAAACTGGAGCTAGGCATACAAAAGAAAATTATTCAACAACTTCTACTATCATGGTAACAACCTTGTTCGTTTCTGCTGACTTCATTTTTGTTTGTCTTTTCAACTCCTTATAACTTGAGTATTCCTCTAGAACTCCGCATTCCTGATTACAGCTTATTCATCCATTAAATTATGCATCTCATTAAGTAACTTGCATTCACTTATTCAATTCCTTTAATGTATTGACTAATACTAATGGATATTAATGTGACAGACAACTCATCACATTTGCTAAAACACTCCTTCATGGGAAAAACTGTATATAAATGCGATTATATAACTGAATAGGGAAGTAAATTCTCCAAAGACAGCCTTCACGCTGAACTGCTTGTTTTGTTTGCATATTATAATACTATTATTATTCCCTTGGGTTCCGAGTGGAACATGTACAACTTCAACAACACATCACCACTTTCTTCTATTTTCTTCTGCCCTATTCAGCTGGTTCACCTCACGATTGCTCATAATCTCTCATTTCATACTCCCTCCAACTCACACCATCTCCTCCATGTCACCCTCACACCAACGATCCACTCGTCACAACCCATTCACCTTCTACTCGAGCGATGGCTTGCATTGAGCACGATGTCATTTGACGACCTCTTTAATGTATGCCCAATCAGTCCATCTCCATTTTCTTCCACAAATTTCTTGCGCAAAAGGTTCTTGATTGATTTCTTCTTACAGTTCCCTTTCGCGAGTTCTTTCCATCAGCCATTTGATCCTCAATATAGGGCTAGCGAAGAGAGGGGTAGCTGCTGACAAACCAATAGCCTGTTCAAATTGATTTCTCTAGCGCATACCCCAAGTTTCTGACCCACACAGAGGTACTAACCGACCTAAGACAGGTGATGAAAATCCGAATCTTGTTCTTTATGCTAAGTGCAAGAGATATCTCAAGTGGTTTCAGAGTGATGGAGCTCTGTCTTGCCTTTCCAATCCTCCCTGATTTCGACATCCACACGCATGGCACGTGGTTGTAGCTGGAACGATGCTGTCTACATACATGAAGGAAGTAACGTTTTTCAAATCTATTCCATTAATGGTGACTGATGCTTGTTGTTGTTGGTTGGTCGTCTTCATAACCTCCATCTTCTTTATATTCACTTGAATTCCCATCATCGCTGCTGATTCTGTCCACTTGTTGGTTTCCGCCTGTAAGTCTTCTAATTTATGTGACACTATAGGCAGACATCATCCACAAAGTTCTAACCCTCTGATGTCTTCTTATCGGCCCAACATATTCATATCTCCTCACTCCCCACAGTCTTCCACACAAATCAGTCCGACACATTTAGGAATATCATTGTTGTTGACAGTAGGCAGTCTTCTCTGCCTCTCGTTTTCACCTGAAATGTTTCTCTGAGTTTTCCACTTTGGATCGCTTGATATATGGCACAATCATCATGGAGATGTTGAATAGGCTTCATAAAGAATCCTACTGAATAGTAACCCTTAGAGTTGACAGTTATTTCCATAATTCGAGCTTAAAAATATGATTGTGATGTCGATGGTTTACAGTAGACATCTCAGACATATAGAAAACCTTCCACAGGCTAATTAGTCCGTAATGATCAACTACTTCATTTGATTTAGTGTGTTCTGACTTCATTCTAAAGTAGCTTGTTAATTGGGTAGGGATGTTGGGATATATATTCTATCTGCTATTACCTATGACAACATTTTCCTTCTTTGATTCGTTGACTGTTGGTGTGCAAGGCTGTTATGAGTGAGTGGGACAGTTGTTTACGAAAACCAGAGTTGCATCAACCTCTTAACTGTAGGTTCAACCATAATGAACACTGGCAGTACCTAGAAGTTAGCAAAAGAATGCTGGATAATAATAATAATTCCAGTTATAGTTTACTCTTTCTTTACTGATGTAAAAGTAGGCTTATAACTTCTTCACCGACATTTGTCTCTTCCTTCACACAAAACTGACGCTAAATATGGTGTAGTTGAATTTTTTTTATTTAGTCGCCTTACGAGAGTAAATTCTTATGAAATTTCTTCTGGTTTCACCTGAAGATATACTAAATGAAAGTTGAGAATAAGCAGCGAGGATGTTCGGTATCAGACAAGATGAATTTAGCTAACTACTTGCAAGAATTAAAGTGCCTATTTGACAATAATTTCAGTCAGTAATTCAATCAAAAGTACACACACAACTAACCCTGCCTGCTTACAGCCTTCAGTGTTCTACGTAATATGATGTAGTTTATTTCTGAGAAGCCCAGGAAAAAATAAGGGGAAACCATAAAGAAGAATGGGCAGAATATGTGAATGAATAAATTGTAAGAGAAGAGGTTGAGTTATGCCAGCAGGAAGTCTCAGCTTATTTAAATAATAATAAGGGACGGCGTGGTAGATCAATAAAACGATTTATTTATAGAAAACCTATTTGGACAGGACAATATCTTAATAGCCACAGTTTGTGCCCTACTCGATACAAAAGAGCTTTAGTAAGGTTCCTCTTCAGTAGAATCCAACGAATATGCACTGAAAACACACTTGATGAGGAAGAAAGAAAGTTGACACAAACTCTGATTGATAATAATTAATAAGACAAGTTCATTAGGAGATAAAAGTGGTCAGAACACCAAGACCCACTCTCCAACTGCCCAATAAGAAAGACGTATACGTCAAGGTAGCCTATATGGGTTATCATAACAGCTTGACAACTAGACAAACATTGAACAGTGTGGTTGAAAAAACTTCGTATACAGCTAAGATCATAATAATTGAGAATGTGAAGGTGATATATCCACCTAAGCTCTTAGAACATGAGAAAAATGATGTCACACTCCACAGTATTTACCAGTTTGAATGTAAGTGTGACCACACACATGCATTCACATGCATGGATGACTCATCGACATCTGCAAGTAAGGGATGGTTTCAGAGCATATTCCTAAATGGCTACAGAAGCAAATAGAATCCCCAGAACCCATTAATTAATGGTGAGAACAGATGACGACCTAGTTGTTCTATTGTGAAACATATTACAGAGGAGACAGGACATAAAATTGATGTTTACATATCTTTTAAACCTATCTGTAGAACATGTTTGGGGGAGGGCGTATCCTACAATTTGTGGAAGCTAGTCCTAGCTAGTAATTAGGAAGTTTAAACGACCTTTATGCGTTCAAAGCAACAATTCGTCATCACACTAAACCTACCTTCCTTGGTAAACTTTGTCTTGATACCAGCCAGGGTAGATGTACTATTACCTCGCTTCTTTGGTTTAGAGATGTTCATTGTTATTTTGACCAATATGTCATTTCAACTTGACCTATTTCTCACCTCTTAACTCTTAATTAATTCCATATGTATTCTTTTGATAAGTGTGTGTGTGATCAGACTGTTCGAAACGCATTGCGCAAATACATTACACGATTCAGACAAATAACGTCTTCTTATTGCTTTGTCTAAATAAGGGAAACGAAAAGATATGAGATGACAAACTGAGATGTGAAGGGGAATTATCGCCAAGATAGATGTTCAATTTTCCTATCTATCACAGTGCCGTCGATATTACATAAATTACGGGACTGAATTGGTATTCACGTAGGTCTTGTTCACATTTGAAACTAAAACCAGTTGTATGACGTGTAGGTAGGTCTCGTTTAAGAATATTTCACTGGGACAAAATGTTAACCTCAGATAAGAAACTAACTATGCGTTGCATTATATCAGAACAATAGAACACAATAATAATTATATGCTTTATTCCAATTTAGTACGTTTGATACTGTGTGGAATTCTCAGCGTTTGGCACAACATTCCATCTAATTTGCTCGACAACGATGAAACAAAATAATGTATATGACAGGGTATAGGCAACTAAAATTGATAATAGCAGCTGTTTGGAGTTAGCAGTGGCAACAAGTGACGAGTTAAAAATGTTAATGGCTAAAATGATAAGATAAATGAAAAAATGTCAGCATAGATTACAAACAGGAGAGGAAAAAAGCGAAAATTATTTTCCCCTTAAACACTTTCCCTATCATACAGAAGGCGGCCAGGCCAGATAGGATGTCGCTGAGTTGTTTTACTTCGTTGTGCGAGTGAGCAAACGATCTTCTATAATGACTTCTAGTTCAACCTGATGAGATGTAAGATGTGGGGGGGGCAGAGTCTTGAATAAAGAGGGTGCTGAGAATCAGACAATATGGATTTAGACCATTTCTCACATGAATTGGTCAAATGTCCGTCAACTACAATAGTGACCAGCTGACTTAGTGATCACACACTACTTCCCCTACTGACGACTAATAATGCCCTTTGAAAAATAAGGGAGACGAAAAATTTCCTTAGAAATCAACAAGATATGAGATGTAATAATGGACTCAACCCTAACTGACCTCAATGACTCAAGGACTGACTTGTTACCACAAGGGAATAATCTTGTTGACTTAGAGCATTCAGAAGATATAGTCCTCCCTCCTAGGTGAAGAAGCTTACAAAATACAATAGAGTCTTCCGAACACCTTGATACTGATCAGCAATCTTTGAATGTTTGGCATGCGATTCGCTTATACCGTCAAATGTAAGGTGATGGATGTTACATGACTGGACTACATCGATTACTCCTAGCTTAAAGATAGGCAGGCAGGAGTGAAACAGTGACTAACTAGTTAGTTGAGCGCATTGACCACTTCACTTATTTGAGAATTCGCATCAGCCAACGCTTGCACGTTGATTTCATGGCTGACGAAATCTCACCACGGATGTAGAAGACTCGTTGGGCACTTTTCAGCCAAATTACACCATTTCTGGCCTAGTAGACGTGATATCTGACCGGGTGGCTATCGACCAAAGGGCGTGTATACTGATCAACAGCAGTTCATTTCATCCTCCTTTATGGCCGTCTGGCTGACTGTGACAGAGGCTGAAAGCGGAAGACATGAAAAACCTTCCTAGCTAGCTGTCTTTGATCACAGGTGTCTGCGTTCTATCTCGCATGTTAGGTTTTATAATAGGGTGAGCAATACTGAGGTGAGGCATCAGTAGGTCGAGTGCTGGGTAAGGAAAGAGGAGTGTAAATCATTCGATAGTGAGGTTGTGAATCAGTTACATAGATTGAGAGAGATGGTTAGGATATGTGTTACACATGCATCCTTAGCCATCACCTTCCTTGACTGATAGGTGATGTTAGCTGACTGACATAGGATGGATCAGGTTGGAAAAGAGTCAGCTAGTGGTGGTGGTGGTCCGACCAAAACATGGCTTCATCACTCAATGAAATCCACAACAGTTAACTGAAGCCAACCAGCCATCCACGTAAGGAGGTGTAGACTAGCTGACTGTCTGGTGTGGTTCTCGGGGTGGTGGTGAGAACCAATGAAGATTGGAGACAACAGGTGATATGGCTTAAAATCGTTCTCAGTGGTGGCTGGCACAGATGCATTCACTCTTTGTCACTCATCATATCTAATAAAACTCCACTGCATTTCTATATTACTATTCTTTTTCCCTCACTCACACTTCTGTTCATTATCTCTCTCTCTCTCATTTGAATCTCTCTTTACTCTCTTCTCCTGCTTTGTGTGTTACATAAAAGAAGGGTGGCAACTGGAACTGCTGCACATCTATGCAAAGATCTAAGTTGAACCAGTCAGCTAGTTAGTAAGTCTACACAAGTTTTACTTACGTCTGAAACTAAAATCAACAGTAAGACCTTAAGGAGGATTGAATTTAAGACCATTTGTTAACTTCAGAAAAGAAACTCTTCATTATATCAGGACAATCTAATACAGAAACGACTAGGACAGAGTATGATAAGATCTTCAGGAAATTCAATGAAATTGGCTTAAGAAGAATACGGTAAGTCAAGCAAAAAAGAAAGAAAGAAAGTAGAGTCAACCTCCATGAGGCACACCAGTTATTCAGAGGGAGATAAGAATATGACCAATATATTAGTCATTATTAAATCTCAGAAAACGCGACTACCGGTCATCAGTTAACTATCCTGCCTGATATTTTCTACTTTTTGCAGAGATATTATCACCAACTCTTTGTTCATATGTTTGTTTGTTTGTTTGTGTTTTTCTCATCTGTCTTACTGAAAGGTATTCATAACTGGGTTTTTTTGTTTTGCCTTATTTTTCTTTCAGATAAAAAATTTAGTGCCTCTTTCATTTACAAATGAAATCACCAGAAGATTTTACCAAAAGGATTTACGAGCAAGTAAAATTGTGTTGTGTTCAATCATACAAATATCCTTTAGTCTGTTTGTTTGCTTGTTTCTTTGTTTGTATAACTTTTGGTGAGTGTCAAGTGTGTATGTGTACACACACCTTGAAGTTGCCGCTTTCAACCAAAATCAGCTCATCATGAAATCCTGATACCAATCAAATCCCTTAAAACCAACACTTGAATATCAATCAACTGCCCACTAGCGACTGTTCCCCTATTCAGGTAGGTAGTTACTTGGGGTTCTAGTGAGAAGTCGTCACCAGTGGGGTACAGCAAGTTGGGTATGAGGATAAATACTCTTCAGCGATGACACTGGCTGATACCAGTCGCCCTATATCCTGGGTGAGTTGTCAGAAGTTGAAATTCATGGGCTGGCCATTGGGTTGGCGGCTCCCAGTGGCTGAATGGTCTACGAACTCACTCGCCTTGAAACCGTAAGGTCGTGAATTCTATCCCCATTGGGGTGGGTGCGTGCTGTTGAAGAGCCCCAAACTAGGGCAACAGAGGCAGCTGTTCAGTACTCTCAGTTGGTTTTCCAATGGTTCTCTAACCAATGTCAACTCATGATAAAATCCTGAAATTTTTGATTCTTTCTATGTTCTTTTAACAATAGATGACTCATTTGATAAATAACTATATTTGTTAACCCATAACTAACTAAACTTATTGATTATTCTTATCATGGGATTTTATACACTTCCATTGTTTTTACTAAATAATCAATCGTAGTTGATAAGATTGTCATTTCATGGTATACGTAAGGAAGATAGAACAAATAGTAACTCACTGTTTCTGATTCTCAAGTGTTAGTTTGCAGGGATTTGATTGGCTACAGGATTTCATCAAGAAGTGGCATCGGTTAGAGATACGCTGGAAATCCTGAGAGTACTGATTAATTGTTTCGTCAGCTTAGTTTGAGACTGGCCCTTCAACAGCACGCACTCACCTCGAGGACTCGAAGCCAGGACCTTCTGATTACAAGGCGTGCTTGTAGACCCCTAAGCCACTGGAACCCGGTCTACTGACCAGTGAATTTCAACTCCTACCAACTTCGTGATGTATATTTAGCATAACCTTCAGCCAATGTCATGGGCAAGCAACTGTCATCTTGCCTGACTTGATGGACGGCACTGGCTACGAATCTTCGCTAGAACTCTAGGTAACTTCATGTTGTATAGAGCCAGTTGCCAGTGTGTATCAGAACAATTATCAAGTGTTTTCTGTGCAAGGCCCCAGTAGCTGAACAGTAGACGAATTCATCTTGTAACCGGAAGGTCATGGGTCCGAACCCCGGTAGGTACATATAGCTGCAGAGTGTCGAACTAGAACAACCGTAGCAGCCATCCAACACTCCTTGGTTTTCCAATGTTTTCGAAATGATGTCAACTCGTGATCATACTTGAAACAAATCACAGTATAAAAGTTTTAGGAAACGTGAAAAATAATCAAATAGTGTTGTGGCATGTGCTACTGATAAGATTTATCAATAGTATATAGTGAGAAGTTCATCAGGATGAAAACATCCAATAGCCGGGAGGAGATAGGTCTGATGTCAGAGAAAGCAAATGATTCAGCGTTACGAAGAAACATGGGAGACGTGAAAGGAACACAAAGAAACAAAATACAAAGAGGGACAGATGTAACGCTACACGGAGGATCTGTGCCAATGGTGATTTAAAGATAAGGTGTACACATAATTTCGCTTTATATAAGTACCAAGACTTTGCAAAATGCACAGATGAAAAACGAACTAAACTGACGTCTGAAGTGTGGATCTTCATGAAGATAACATTTAATACGCTTCGGCAGAAAAAACTAACATCAAAATATAAAGTACTTGGTGTTGGTGCTGAAGCAATTCTATCAGTCAAGTCTGACGGTGACCGTGAGCTCTGAATTGCTGTAGTTAGATGGTCTCAGGCAATCGGTGGCAAGCGTTGCCTCAACCACAGTTTCGTGATTGTTAGCATTCACCCCAATGTCCTGAAGGAACAATGCATGTTCCTTCTGAGATTCAAGTCCCCAACTCACCTAGTGATGCAGTCAGAGACGTCACCACTGAGCCATTAAAGCTTACGACTGGCCTCCTTTAAGACTGTGTTAGATACTATGATCAGTTACTAGGACTAGACACATCACATTAGTTACTTCTTAGTGGCGACATCTCCGATTGCAATACTGGATGACATGGGTACAAATCTCAGAATGGATATGAGTTGTTCCTTGGAGATCGTAGAAACGCCTTGGTGACTGGTGAGTGTCAACACACACGAAACCCAGGTCCAAGACTTTCAGTCGACGTTCTCCAAGCAGAGAGTATTTTTGAATAGTTTTTCCTTACTAATTTATAACCCCTCGGAAGTACACAACAACAACCTCACTGTGGAATCGGACCCTGGACCTTCAAGTTACGAGGTGAGCCATTCAGCCCCTAGGATGCAGTGATCCAATGACTCTGCAAATTCATTAATGCTCTCCATTGGTGTGTATTTATCCTTACACCCAGTGTGATATCATAGGTGGGTTCTCTTGAAGAGTCCCAAACTAGTACGAAATAACTGTTCAGAAATGTTCAGTATCCTTTATTCCACTGATATTCGCATAGGCTTGATGACACTGATAAATCCCCCAGTCGTTTAGACTAATATATACACTCACATTATATTATATGACATTGCCACATGTCACTTGATCCACAACGGAAAACTCAGAGTAACTTGCCTTTGAAGTGAATAAAGGATTTAGACAAGGCCGCCTATATTCACCAACGATGATATTCTTAATTGTGGTGGACTGGATTATGCGTCAGACTGTGAGTTGGGAGTGACTGAGAACACAGGAATACGCCGCACTGACCGATTAGAAGACTCTAGAAGATCTGGATTTCGCGTGTGGATGATATATGTCATCGAATGTTACACAAACTCGAAGACCTAGAGGCAGGCAAGAACAGACAAACTGGCTGAAGAGGATGGCTGGCAGCGAGGAACGGTGGACTCCAGGTAGAGGTAGATAAGACAGAGACGGAGGTAATGAAGATAACCAGCTGACCACCACCAACAACAACCAGCAGCAATCACCATCAACGGGATAAAGAGACTTGACAGAGGCTACTTCCTGCCTTCACTTATCTACGCTGCAGCATCGTTTCAACCACAGGCAGTCGGGATGGATGAAGATGTCAAAGCCAACCAGCCAGAATCGTCAAGGAGAGATACGCCTCCATCAACCTGAAATCAGTTTGGAAGCCTCCTGCACTCCACCTCAGCATAAACAGCAACATTCGGATTTTCAACACAAATGTCAGTGGAGTCAGTCAGTTAGTGCTTTTATATGGGTCAGAAATTTGTGATGCGTATTATGAGAAGTACTTCCAACAGTTCACCGCAGACTTTTATCAACATCTACCCCCTTCGCTGGCTAACTCCATACTGAAGATCAAACAGCCAGTCAGCCATCCTGCCGGCGGCCATAAGGAATTACCAACAAGAAACTCTGGCAATGAACGAACCAACCAAGAGCCGATTGCTCAACAAATATGTAGGAGAAAATGGAGATGGATCGGGCATAGGCTGAGGATGGAGGCAGTCGAGTGACATCACACGCAATGCAGGCCATCACTCGAGTGGAAGGTGAATGGGAAGCGACAAGTGGGTGGTCGGTACGAGGGTGATATGGAGGAGATGGTGTAAGGTGGAGGGAGGAGCAGATGAGACATTATGGGCAGTCGTGGGGTCAGTCTGCTGAACAGGACAGAAGGAAGTGGAGATGTGTTGTTGAAGCTATTTATGTACCACTCGGAGCCCAAGGGAATAATGATTATAATAATAATACCCAATACTTAGATTTTATTAGTCTATAGAAAACATTTATATAGCCTAGTGACAGTTAAAATCGTTAATTTTTCAGTCTGTTACCCGATTTTTATAAGCACAGATCAAATTCCTCTGGGTAAAAGGATTGAAATATTTTATCAGAAAATAAATTTAAACATTTTCGATAAAAAAAGTAACTGAAGGGTGAACTTTATAGGCGAGAGTGAGAGATAGAGACAGAGAAAGAAAGTAAATCGATAAGATTTTTCACTTGACAGACAAATCAGCTTGTAAAACCAGCTGGATATATGTATGATTTTCAGGTCATCCTTAAGTCTTGTTTGTAGGTATTTAGTATAACAGAAAAGTATGCTATGAATAAGAGGAAGAAAGAAAGAAAGAAAGATGGAAGGAGGGGATGAGACAGCATCGTAATACACGACGCACAGATGGATTTATGAAAAAATAAAATCAGTCGCTATGCCTACATTAAATACATTGAATATATACAGCCAGGTTGAACCAAATGAAGACTATAAAAGACAATGTTTAGTTAAGGAAATGCTTCTTTGTCGACGAAATTATCTTCACAGGCTGGCTCTAAGGTCGTATTTATATTTGCCGAAAATGTGTAGAAGTCCATTATTGGGTAGTGGGGTGGGGTGGCGCGGGGTAGGAATGGTCAATAGACGAATTTTCATAGTTGAGTCCCTGTGAGAAGAAAGAGAAATCTGATACACTCCTTATCCTCAAGAATAAGAAGGATATGCGCCTGCCAGTGACACAGTCGATGGCGAACTGGAGAAAGACTCAGACAAATCCTGATGGAAAATGGATATCCTTAAAGATTTGTCGAGACAAACATGAAAGTAAAGCAAAAACCCAAAGAAACTGATATTCATGAATGTTGAATATTGAGGTGATATCGAGGCTGAGATTCTAAAGAACCGCTGCTTATCCAGATCACTGAGAAAAGTCTTCTTTTCGGCTGAACTACGGATCGCTTTTTACAGCCAACCAATGATCAATGGATGTGTGAAGTATAAACTACCGCTTCAGACGGCCCACTTCAATGTGTGTTTATAAATTCACCTGCTCCTGTGGACCTAGTTATACTAGCCGTACAACTTAGTGCACGCTTCCCAAACGCATCTCTGAACATTAATCTGGCATGGTTAGCAAAAGGACAATGCAAGACAGTTGGTTACTAGCTCAATTCTCAAGCACTTGGTGAACTCAAACCACGCAGCTCCACCAGAGTCCTCTCTCAAGATCATCTACAGGGTGGGGCCGAATAGTACAAAGGGCATCGGGTTTCAGCCTCTGTGTATGGCGGAGACGTTGGCAATTTGTCCAGTCTCTTATTCTAACATGGTCTTAACCTCTTCATTAGTCATTCCTTGCAAATTTTTTATTTTAATTTTAAATGGTTAGTTTTCTTTTACTTTTATCAATTCACTATTATCACTCTCACATGTTCCTTGTGGACATTTTCTCTCTCCCTCTTCACACTTGTTAAATGGACACTCAACTACCACCTTTATTCTCATTCAGTATCAATTTTAAGCTTATCAAATTGCTAACGCTTTCTTCCTTTGTGCCATTGTTGAGTACTACATAATTTGCAACTTTTATTTTTAATTTTAAAGCTACTTCTGAGTAATTATATCACTTATGTCATCCCGCACTCCAACTATTACTCAATAATAGACTACTATACATTTTCGGCAAATATAAATACGACTGTAGAGCCAGCCTGTGAAGATGATTTCGTCGATAAAGAAGCATTTTCTTCACTGGATTGTCTTTCACTTTTTCTTCATGACTCAACGGGTATTTTTGGTGATTTGGAAAATGAAGACCATTCATCAAAAGTGTTTTTGCTTCAAGTGGACAAATTATGCTGTCATTATCGATTTTCCTTCTAACTTCAGTCGTAAGTTAGATTTTCGTCAAGAGCAATCATTGCGAAACCAGTAGACAGCACTGGACCACTGCTTCTGTCGTCCTATTTCGGGACTCGTCAGTAGTGTTCACCCATGAATCCGGCTGGAGGGAGAAAATTCAGGATCTTCAGGTTGCGACACCTAGCTCATTGAGCATTGGAGTTCAGTTACCAATGAACTCTAACTTTTCCACCTCGCGGTATAACGCTACCTTCGTAAATGACTTTGTTAAGCATTCACTTCACCTTGACATTGGTAGACCCCAGTGGTCACGACTCCTCACTGCAGACAGAGATTCAGAACATTCATTCAATAGCCATCAATGAATTGGAGATTGACGTTCAGATTATAGGATTTGTTTGCTTATTGGATTAATTTCAGCTGTTAGAATTTTCCCCATGAACCAATTGTGTACGGTAGTTTGTGTATAGACGTGTGAAAACACTACGAGTGTAGCGCATTATGTGGGGGTTGTTTGCCATGAATTCTGATCCAAAATTTCGAGCCATTTCACCAGCTGTCTGTCTGAAGCCACTGGTTATTCTTAGAATTCCAAGGACTCCAACCAGACAGTAAATCTAGACTTCCCTACTTGGCTGGCTGGATCAAACTAACTGCTAAAGTTTTAGTCGACCGATTCCATGTACTGATTAGACTACTACTAGTTCATTTTCCAACCTGATCGATGCTATACCAGCCAGCTAACAGCGCCCGTGGAGAAAGGAGATGGTCAGTTATGCGTATCACATGTCTTAACAATCTTAATCGATTCACCTTCCCTCCTTACCTAATATTCGACGCCTAATCTTAATATTGATCACCTTATTATACCACCTAAAACAGGAGACAGAACGCAGACTCCTATAATCATCTTTTCATATCTTCCACTTTTAGTGGCCATGTCTCACAGTCAGCCAGACAGCCATAAAGTAGGACGGAGCGAACTACTAATGAGCGGTACACACGCCTTTTGGTCAACTGCCAGCCGGCTATCACGTTTACTAAGCCAGAGATGTCGTAAGTTGGCTAAAAAAATGCCAAACAGGTCTTCTGTATCCGTGTTGAGATTTCGTCGGCGATCAATCCGCTGGAGTTGGCTGGGCTGATACAACTTCCCAAATAAGTAAAGTAGTGGTTAACACGCTCAGAGAGCCTCCACTCACCTTCTGCCTATCTTTAGGCTACAAGTAGTCGATGTAGTCCAGTCAGTCCTGTAGTATCACCTTACAAACAACAGGTGGAAATCGCATCCCTGGTTGGTAGTCAAAAGAATAAACCAGTGATTGACCAAATTTACCAACTAATAAAAAGTAAATCACATGACAAGAAAGTTCGAATTCTAAGTCAATAAAAGTGATTAATAAAGATATAAATTAATGGACAATAATGACAAAGGTTGTCTGTCAAGGGACATTCAAGCACATCATCATTTATGGAGGGAAAATTCAAATAAGTTCATTTTATACCAAAACCTGCTTTGAAGGGAGATGTTGTCTATCAGGGGGACGACGAAAGCTTCACAATCAAATCATCAACCAGCTGAGAGAACACACTTAATTAAAAGTCGTCTACCTGAGGTACAAATATTCGCCATCAGTGTCAGTACATCTGTGATGAAATTAAACGTGTTTGGAAGCAGTGGACCCTCCCGAAAGACACCACTTAGTATTATTTAAAAAAAGTAAATCAACTTATGTGCTAAATATAGCTCTGCACAGATCTTCCGTGTTGTGCCTGCTACTTCTGTCCCTCCTTCGTATTGTATTTCTTTATGTTCCTTTCACGTCTCCCATGTTTCTCCGTAACGCCGAATCATTTGCTTTCTTTGACGCCAAATCTATTTCCCTGTTATTTGATGCTTTTTGTGCCAATGAACGTCTCCCTATATACTACTGATAAATCTCATCAGTAGCACGCGCCGCAAAATGACACTGAGCACTTGATTTCCAGCCTATGGATCCTGCATTCGAGTCTCTCTCCACAGACTTCAACAACTTGATTTAAATATCTAGTAATACCACCAAGGAGGATATATATTCAAACGCTGCCAGTGATAAACAAATCTGTCTTGAGTCAACTGAACAACTGTTGTCCGGTAATATTTAATCTCTCTTTCAGACTCCCTATTTTATTTTCTGATTGGATAACAGTGACTTTAGATTGTATTAGTAGTAATAATAATAATAAATAACCTTGAAAGTCAAAAAAATATGAAAAGAAATACACCAGTCCATATTTTTTTTTTGATTTACAGCTTGATTTCCACACCGTATTTTCAGTACAAGTGTGGAACTTTCAGCATGGATATCGGTTGCCCAAATTCAGGCATACCATAGATATCGGGTGTGCGCCGGCAGGGGTTCGAACCCCGGACCATGTGCATGGTCGGCGAGAGTCCTAACCACTGTGCCACCGACGCACACCATATACGATGATATCCACATGTTGGAAATGTAAATATCTGGGTCAAATAATATAATAGCTTGTACACACAAACATAGAGACACACTTGACCATCAACTAGGTCAGAATTATTTTTAATTGAATCGATACAAAGCAACGGTAACACATCAAAAACATAAAAAAACTTATTCTTGTACTTCTTCTTCAAATATTTTTTTTCCTAACAAAAACAGGAAGTTCGCGAGAATTATAAATGTTTACACAAATTTGATGCATCTGATTTAGCCACTTATGCATACAATGAATACCTTCGTTTGAATAAAATAAATTCACAAGACGGTGAATTAACTAATTTGGATAGTGAGAATGCAGAACAGATTGTTAATGAATTTCATACAATTATGAAGGTAAGTCACGTGAATTGTATATTTATTGGTTCTGTTGGAGGAAGCTGGCCACTGGAAACTTTGACTAGACCTCCTAGGTTTTGTACTTGTTGGCATTCACCAGTGAGCAAGACGTATCTCCAGTGCCTTGAAAGAATAACTCATGCGCCTTTTGAGATTCAAACCCCCAGGTTACTGAATGCTGCATCAAGACACTTCACCAGTGAGCTATTTGTGCTCGTGATTAACCTCCTGTAAGACTGTATTGGATATTTTTGATTGGACACTAGTTAGACAAATGACACTAGTTGCTAACTAATGTCCAATCAAAGCATCCAAAACAGTCAGTCCTACAGGAGGTCGATCGCGAGGTCTCTGACTCACTGCAGCAGCGTGCGACGCGGGTTCGAACCTGAGAAGGGAAATGAGTTCCTTCAATGTGGTTGCAGGTACACGTTGCCGACTGGTGAGTGCCAACAAGCATGAAACCGAGGTCCAGGCAAGACTTCTTGTGGCCGATTGACTTCAACTACTTAATATCAACAAACGGTCATCGATTGTTTGTCTGTCTATATATCAAATGGTTGAAGGACATCGGCATAAAGCTCTGCCTAGACCTTGGTACCTTGATTGTTGTCATTGACTAGTCTAGTAAAAGAAAAGACGTTCAGAGAAGAGTTACTTTTCTTTTCTGCGATATCATTCTCAAGCTGTACAAGCGTATATATATATCAATTCAACTGCACCTGCGGCGACAGTTATGTTGGGCACACCACTACTAGACAGCTTATCTGACGTGTCACTATTGAAAATCTCCCAACATGGTTTGGTAAAAGACAGACAAAAACAATCCGTTGTTCCAGTTTGTCACATGTGGTTGACAGTGGAAAAAACGAAAGCTTTCGAGGTAATCCATCGCATTCCACCGAATCTTTCTGAAAGACTTCGTATTCGCCTATTTTACACAACTGAAGCGATAGGCTTACAAACAATTAAGCCTAAACAATGTGCATCCAAAAGAAGTTAGTACAGCCATTATCCCTCCCTTGTTGGCCTATTAAGACCTAACCAACTGATGACTTCTCTACCACCCAACCTTACTTATATTTCCAACCTCTCTCTTATCATCCCTTAGTCTTATCACATCTTCATTAAAAACGTTTCTCATTTACTTCCCTTACAATCTAGCATTACTTAATCGGTCCATTTGTTTTTCTTAGCCTTTATCGACTACTATGTCTACCTGAACATTTGTTTGTTTAATCATGCTGTTTTTCATCAATATTCTTGTTATCACACATCGCCTCACTTTTTCATCCTTGTTACTGATAGAACCATTATTATCATTATTGTTATCATTACTACTATTATGACTATTTGCACAATTAATATGCACAATCTTATTATCTTATTGACAAAACCCCATGATTGGTTTATTTCGTGCTTACAACCGGCTATGCATCGGCCGGGCAAAATGAAACCCATGACCATGTGAATTGTTGGTGAGTATCCTTCTGTTAAGTCACCCATACACCAAAGTAGCAATGCTTTATGCTCTTTGATAACTGACTCTCTGACTACTTCACTCTAAGGCACACTCTTTTTATTTGCCTTTTTATTGTAGGATCTGAAGAAGGATCCCTATTTGCAAACTATTACTGCAGAAACTACTCAAGGTGACAATAGTTTTTTGGTAAGTTCAATCATTTCCACTGATTTAGATTTTTGCATATGGTGGTTGTTTTACTAGAATAATATAAATTCCTCAGAGTAGTCAGATTTCAGTAAATTAAAAATCCCCATAGTATTATCAAAACAAGATCAATTGCAGAGAACAGTTTGCTTTCGATGAATCTCTTCCTCAGGCTCTACACTTATTAATCCATGATTCCATTAGAAGACGAATAGCCATCATTAAAAACATGTGTGAAAATTGTATCAGAAACTGTCTGTATTGTACATGTCTGTACACGTATATAATACGGAGGGATAGTTCGTTAGTTAATATTGTCCAATTAAGGTATATAAAAATGTGCAGTCATTCAGAACAGAACATAAGATAAAGTGTGAATCTAGACAAATGGGAGATTTACTAATGTGTTTTTTATAGTCGACAGGATATAAGTTTCATTGGCGGGAGGGGGTGTGTGAGGAAAATGACTACCACAAAATGCATAGAAACAAATACCAACAACAAATGGGGAACACTGAATGTAAGTTCCAGTAAGGGTTGACAGATAACAAGTGTAGTGATAAAAGATAAGGCGGTTAGATTGCGAACTGTAATAAAATACTAGAGGCATAATAAACTATTTAGTGAAAATTACAAAAGGTCAAATTACATAATAAAGGTAATAATGGAGTAAAGTGAACTAGGTGAAAAGGAATAAGATTATTAGGACTCGCTCAGCAGGAAGCTGTAAACTTATGTTTCGAGGACTATCCCCCCAAAAAAGTTGTTTTGAGTTACAATTGACCTTCTGTCATACTAAACTGCGTAAACGAATTCGTGGCAGGTCAGTGTTTCACCACAGACTACCTAATTCACCCTAAAGTCAACGCTGAAGATGTTCAGAAGTACACTGGAAGTTTTGCATTGAAATTAGCCAGCTTAGAGAACACAGCGACACCGAAAACATCTACCTGTGCTAGAAATCTTCTTCACTAATATTGACTATTTATGATTCAGCTGTATATGAAAAGAGTCAGCAGTCTTCAACACTGTTGAAACAGGGGTCAGGAGATCCCTAGTATGTGATATACAGACCTAATTTTCTAGATGTACTTTTACGTGTGTCTGGTTGTATTTCTCTCACCCAACTTATGACCTTAGCAGTCCTAGTGGTTATTGACTGTTTTAATTTATCAATGTAATTAGTCCCTTCCAAGGTCATTTAACCCATATATATATATATATATATATATATATATATATGGTATCGTATCCTGTTGTTGTTTGTTGGTGGTTGGAACAATAGATTCGCGAATCTACTAGGTAGGAAATTCGTTAGCTCAAGATCCCAAGTGTATTAATGGTCATATCAAAGTTGGCGATGGGTGCATCTCAGTAGTATACCGTCTGAATGACCTAGAAGAATATGAATTTGGAAAAACAAAAGGCATGTCATGACATGATAATTTGTTTTTCTTTTTGGTGATAGGTAATACATACTCATAGAGGAAAAAGGAAATGTTAAATAATGGAATTAAAGAAAATAAATCAATGAAAATAGAAAGATAAAAGATCAATACCTTTGGTCAGATAAGAATAATTTATATTTACTGCCACCTGAAGACTACAAACAAACCATCTGTTCCCATGACAACATCGTTAATCACCTGTTAGATAGCATAAAGTTACTACTTTTAAAATGCAATTTGGAGACACAAAAAAGTCAGAAAACTTTTAATTACTTTGTGACAGTTAGTAGATAGCTATAGCACATAATATGCCTATATTATAGTACAAATCAAAAGCGAGTTTATCAACTGTTAAGTTAATAATTTCAACTGATAGTATCTCGTCACGATGAACAAACATCCGTAAGAGAAGAGACGTGATTGAGAACCAGTAAGAAGCACTGGACAGCTGTTTCTCTCGTCCTGTTTTCTGGGACTATTTAGCCCAGTGCATACTCATGACCCCTACACTGGAAGAACCCTGGACATTCAGGTTACGAGACTATTCAGTCACTTCGGGGGCTGGAATTCAATCACCCTTGAATTCTAAATTTTTCAAGCCATGACATAGCGCTGCCATCACCAATGCCTTCAGTGAGCATCCAGTTCACCTTGACATGGTGGACGCCATTGATAAAGACTTCTCGTTGAAGTTTCAGCACATTCATTCAGTAGTCATCGGTGAGCTAAGGATTGATATTTAGGTTGTGGGGATTTATGGGGATTCAGTTTAATATTAATTTCAGTTGCATACTGGTGAAGAGCCCAACATGGGACGAAACAGTAGTTCCGAATACTCCCCGGTTTTCACTTATCTCTCTCTCTAACTACTGTTCGTTCATGCCAAAGTCCCTCGGGTTCCAAGGGAAACATAGGGCTTCCACAGAACATCTACAGTTTATCCCGTCATCTGCGGTCCTCCCTACCTGACCTACGATTTCCTAATATCTCTCATCGCCTCCTCATACGATCTTCTCATTCACGTCAATCAACAGACACACCCAAATTATCGCTTTCCATTGGGATTGTACTCGAGCGATGGCCTGGAGGGCAATGTCACCCAGTAGTGTCCTCAGTGTGTGGCCTAGTCATCTCTATTTTCTTCCACATATTTCCTGAGCAAAAGGTTCTTGATTGCTTCATTCATTGCCAGAGTACCTTGTTTGTAATTCTTTCTATAGGCCATCTGATCCCCAGTATCGAGTCGGCGAATTGGTGAGCTGTCAATGAAATTCCGCAGTAGCTTTCCATGATGCATGAGACAAATTTCCGACTCATCAGTAACTGACTCAGCATTGGTGTTGAAAAACTGAATTCCGCTATTTATGCTGAGTGCAGAAAATTTCCACACAGATTTCACGGTGATGAAGGCATGTCTTGCCTTTTCGATTCTGGATGATTTTGACATCCTCATATGTGTCAGCTGTGGGTAGTTGTATTAATAGTACCTAGATAAGTGAAGGAAGTGACCTCTTACAAATTTCTTCACTTGATACTGATTGGTTGCGGTTGTTGTTACTATTGTTGGTCGGTCTTCATCACCTCCGTCTTCTCAGTGTCCACCTGAAGTCCTGTGTTTGCTGATTCTTCTATCAGTCAGCTTGTTGGTTTTCTTGCCCGCAGATATTCCAGTCCAGATCTTCTAGAGCCTTCTTATCGATCCTATGTATTACTGCCGACTCGTTCCCTACAGTCTGAAACATAATCCAGCCCAGCAGAATTAGAAATATCATCGCTAGTGATAGTAGAAGGCCTTGTCTTACTCTCGTATTTACTTCAAACGCTTCATTGAGTTTTCCATTGTCGACCACTGGACATGTGCCTTCATCATGATGCAGCTGTTGAACAAGGTTGATAAAGATTTGGAGCATCACACTCCATCGTGTTGAAGAAGTTTTCAACACTACCAACGACCACAACGTTGATGAAGTTCACGTATAGATTTGACTGCACTCTTCGACGATGTGGTGATTCGCAGAGTTGCAATTTGATAAGCACATGATTTGCTTTGGCAAAATCCAACTTATTCCGGTGGGGCTAGCGGAGTTCTGCATCCAGTGCATAGTGTAGTATTTTACTTGGTATGGACTGCAGGATGATCCCACTGCCAGTTCTTGCAGAGGCTAAAGTCGTGCTTCTTTGGCACTTTAGCAAATCAGCCTTTCTCCATTTAATCTGAAATTAATAATTGGTTGGACACCTTTTTCATCAGAATTAGGTATTTGAGGTGCGACAGTCAAAAACATGGTTATCGTATATTTTTTGTGGCTCATATATATATATATATATATATATGTTTGTATGTGATCTGACAAAGTCAGCCGGTAGTGACCTGGTCTTGTGATAAAATAATAAAATACACATGCAAACATCAAAAATTAACTGATATTACATAACCCAAGCACGTGTTTTACATTGATGTGCAGGCTTGTATCTATTATTATTATTTCTGCCTTCATTTAAATTGCCCTAATCGCAAATTACACAGAAATGGTGTAGGCTGTGTCCACAACTGACTACAACAGACAGTATGAATCGATTGAATAAAGCATAGGATTACACTGGATATGTCTGTGTTCAGCACTACGAATAATAATAGTAGTATTTATAAGAGAAATGAACAATATATTAATTTTTCACAAAAATTCGCTTTTATTGAATTTGACCAGAGAAATAACTTGGATCCATTTACGTTTCGTTGCCTCTCGTCACCTGCACACTACCTATAATCTTTAACTGATAAAAGTTAGAGTAAAATCTAACGAGCATATTAAAAGAGTGTCATGGTGAGGTAAAACATCAGAACGACAAGGTAGCTGAAGTGTAAGAATATATATGTATATATGTACATATATATATGTATATATATATATATATATTGTTAAAGAGAAGTTTCTAGAAAATGAATTGACAAGTTTGTTGTTAAGGTGGTAACGAAAACTAGTGACAGTGACATAGCTAGATAAGAGAAGATCAAAATTTGGTGTACGAGAGATCAGATGAGATGATGATGTGATATGGTAAGTAGAAGTCACAAGGTGAGGAAAAATGATCCCTTATCGAAGTCAAACAGAAAAAAAAACAGGAGGAGGGAGCACTGAAACGATATGTTAGTGAAGTTAGAAGACTAAGAGTTATTTAGGGATGAGTCACGAGGATAATTCGAGTCCAGCGACAGATTCGCTCTAGACATATAGATCAGGTTTTGGCCGTTTTATTGAGATAGCCTCGACAAACTGGTAGAATAATTTAGCTATTTCGTCTGTTGATTATTTCGAATGATGCCAGTGAGTCTGTCCACTAGGTGTCCAGTGTCTATAAGGTGTTTGGTAATTGAAGAGCTTAAACTGATTGGCGCCTTCAACAGGAAACTGCTTGCTACATGTTCGAAGAATCTGACGTAGGTCCTTCTTTCTCTTCTTCCAACAGAACTGATCTCGGAGATACATGTGAATTGGTATACACAGTTGGAGGTAGGTAACATGTAAGGGGTACGTGTCGACTGTTGTTGACTGCACCAATGAGGAGGATGTTTGGAATAGAGAGACTAGTTTAGCTGTAGGATATGTTGTGGACAGGGCTGCGCTTAATCTTTTATTTATGATTTTCATAATATTATCTCGTAGTATCCCTTGATAACTCTTGGTCTTCTAAACTCATAAACTTATCTTTTCAACGCCTCCCAGCACTCGCCTTACCTCGTTTTTTTCTGTTTGAGATAACTCTTCTTCACCTTATGAGTTCTACTCACCATATCACATCATCAGCATCATCACTTTTTCATCTGACCTCTCGCACACCAAATTTTGATCTCCTCTTACCCAACTATGTTATTGGTACCGATTTATTTTTGTTGCCACCTTAACAACAAGCTTGTCATTTAATTCTCTAAAAACTTCTCCCTAACAAGATATATACACAAGGTACATACATACATATATATACTTACACTTCAGCTACCTTGTCGTTCTGACGTTCTACCTCACCATGACACTTTTATAATATACTCGTTAGATTTTACTCTAACTTTTATTTATTAGAGATTATAGGCAGTGTGCAGGTGATGAGAGGCAACGGAACGTAAATGGATCCAAGTTATTCTGCACCAATGTTTGTTCTTTCTCTGCTCAAATGTATTAATTGTTCTAGTTTGAAATTATTTCAAGTATCTCCAACTACCTCCTAACTGGCTTTCAATTTACCTGAATATAATCCCCTCCACATTATTATTCCAACGCCCAATCCATCGCTTCACTCTTTGTCCTCCTCTCTCAATCACCTTCCACTCAAGGACCTATTGAGCTTGTGATGCCATTTGAATATCACCTTATTGTGTAATTTCAACCCCTTCTCCACTTGTTTCCGCATGAATTCCCCGTTGGAAAGATTAAACACAAGACGATGGCAGAGAAAGAAAGTTTCTTTTCGACAAAATCGTCAACTAGGCTGTAAATTCGTTTATTTATAGAGTAAATGACTGAGATGGTTGCAGAACTATCTCCGGCCAAGGGTCTAATCAACAAGGTTACAAATACGGATTAAAAAGGCAATAATAACAAAATAAATAGGAACATTAGAAGAAAAACGGAATAGGATAATCATTATTTGGGAAAAATGACTGTTTATGATGGCTATGGCATACACAAAGATTGAACGTATTTCTTTTCAACACATAGTATGGGCTTGAACGTTTAGACGGCTAGTGTCTCAGATATATACAGATGTTTTCAAATCACTCCCTTTGAGAGATATAACCAGTTCTTGTTTTGAACTTTTCCAATAGAGCTGACAGTCCTGAGTTCACCAGGTGTCCCGTTTCCGAGCTATACACATACCTAGCTTATCCGGTTGCTAGCCAGGCTAGATAGTTTTCCCGAGTGTGTGTTTTACAGGTGGACGTATGGTGCGGCCATTTTTCTACAAGGCTCCACAAGAGCAAGTGAACTGGTATATGCATGTTGAATTGGCCCGCTGTAACAGTTCGTCTTTCATTTACTACTGGTCGAATACTTTATTGCAAGAAAATGCCACTTGTAAGCTGGCGGTGAAATATGTTTTACTGAGAGATTTCGAAAGCTGTTTTCAGAGAATTCCTGTTTCAGCATCACCTGTAAACTCGGCATTAAGCAGTGACATCTATTTGATGACCACCTACCTGAACCTGTTCAGTAGATTTTTTTGGCTTTAGATTTTAGTCTATGAATCTGGATGGGAAACGTTATTCCACCAAGATTCCCCGAAGATTTCGGTTTCAGGTTTGATCACGGACTGATATCAGTTGGAGAACCATCGAAAACCACTCATTACTCAACAGGGCTGTTCCATTATAGTTTGAGACTCTTCAACAGCGCTGACCTATAACACCAAAGGAGGTCGAACCCAGGACCCACAGTTTACGAAACGACAACTAAACTACAAGGAGTAAATCTAAGAGTCCATGAATTCTAACTACCCACAATTCATGATGCTTCACACCACCGTCAGCCAATATCTTCATACACGACTTGGTGAACTGACTGACTGACTGACTGATTTTATTATAGAACTTTCCACAGAAGTTCACCATTTCGAGTTGCCATACTCCCTTCATGCACCACGAAAAGGAGGACAAAGTGGAGAAAAGAGAGATCCAAAAGGATGATAATAAGCAGAAATGTGAGGAAGAAAGAAAGAACAGTAACATTGAAAACCAGTAGCATTTAAGCGATATAGCACAGCACAGAGAACGATTTACAGCCATATCACTAATTATATCGACTCATTGGCTGTTCTTAGAATTCCAAGGACCCCAACCAATCAGTCGCTCTACACCTACCTACGTGGCTGAACCAAACTGACTGTTAAAGATTCCATGGGTTGATTTCAAGTTTTAGTTTGCCAACCATGTGCTAACTATTTTCCAACCTCATCCATCCTATGCCATTCAGCTAACATCGCCCGTCAGTAGACGAAGGCGATGCCTAGGCATGCATTCGTAACACATGTCCTAACCATCTATCTCAATCGGTGTAAATGCTTCACAACCTCGCCGGTTGATTTCCCCTCCTCTCCTTCCTTACCTAACACTCGACCTACTGATGCCTCACTTCAATATTCCTTACCCTATTATATCATCACCTAATATGGGAGATAGAAGGCAGGCACCTATGATCAAAGACGGCTAACAAGGCTTTTCACGTCTTCCACTCTCAATGGGCATGTCTCACAGCCAGCCAGCAGTAAAAGAGGCGAGAGTGAACTGCCTCGGAGCAGTATATACGTCCTTGGGTCGCCAGCCAGTTGGATATCACGTCTACTAAGCCAGAGATGGTGTAAGTTGGCCAAAAAATGCCAAACGAGCCTGCTCTATTTTGTCAGCTTCTTCACCTAGGAGGGAGAAGTATATCATCTGCATATTTTAAGTCAACGAGATTATTCTTTAGTGGTAACAAGTCAATGCCTGAGCTGCTGATGTCCTTTAATATATCTATGGTGAAATTAAAGAGAAAAGGAGACAGTGGACATCCCTGACGGACACCACTGATTGTTATCACAGTTATCAGATGACAACTTTCCGTAGGCTCTGAACTGGCTAGCTGACTTCATGAGTTAGAATAAAGTGCGATATATTTTCTCGGCATCCCCTCCCCTCCATGTTAGCAGCAGTCAAATTATGCTTAAAGTATATTTCTGTACTTCACCCTTCTCTGTGTATTATTGCATTTCATTTTCTCTTCCCCCTTTTTCTGATTAATTCAGAGAAAATTTATCGAGAAGTCCAGTGAATTATCAACTAAAAATGCAGTTAAGCGCATAAAACACCATCATACATTTTGTCATCCAACTACAACGTTTCAATTAGGCGATGATGAGACAGTTGGTAATTTCAACAATGCAACTAGAAATAGAAACACTACTACCTCTAGTAGTGTTGCTGGTGCGGGTGGTGGTGGTGGCGGCGGCGGCGGCGGTGCTAACGGTACTCTCGCCAATCATCATTACCATATTAACAGTAACACCTACCACTCAGATGACAACCGGGCCAGCAATAGGAATTCAGATGTCTATCGAGTAAAACTGTTGAACAGATTGGCTTTCGAAGTAAATCCTCCAACGACTATACCTGAAGTGAGTGATCTTACCTACCCACCTTCCCTTTTTGTTGTTTTTTTATGTTTCATACAAAATAAAAAATATACAGGAAGTTTTAAAAGTGAAAAAGGATTCAAATGGAGGAATAATTACCTTTCAATTAGATCTCATACTCGATAATTTTAAATCAGTACGAGAAATTTTACCATTTATCCAGGTTTTTTGGAAAGCGGATAGGCTAAAATCGGTTACTATGAGGTACATAGGCTCCAGAATCCAAACGAGATTGAATAGCTTACGAACTTGTATTGGTCACTGGCAACCATGGGAACGTAGCTGTTGATGCTGCTCCATTGCCTTGAGGATGAGACTCAAAGAGTCAAAGAGTTTGGAGAGGGTCTCTTAAGACAATCACCTGCTTCTCTCTGGGTGACCGGGCAGTATCTCAATCCTTGCACTAACAATGAAGCAACAAATGATGATGTTATGAACTCGTCGCCAATATGTTATGGTGTCGTTGCCAATATTATGGTGTGACCGAGTGGAAATATGCGCTAATGCGACATAACGGACGATAACGTACAGACTAGTATTGCTGAGTAGTTAATTTGTCCTGACGTGAAGAGGAAAGTCACAAGACCACCACGTTCACAAAGATATGTGTATTTTCCAACAAGGGAAAAATTAACTGTCACACAAGAGTGTGAGTGAAAAAGTACGAAGGTGTACGAAAGGTGTAAAAGTGTGAATTAACAGTACAATACCAGAAGAGAACATATAGAAAATAACTAACACACATGAACCAATAAGACAGATAGTAGTTTTTCTTACCACCACTGGATTCTGATTGGTTGTAATGTCATGTGACAAAAGGTCATACATTGTTTATTTAGTTAATGGACGGACAAAATATATTGTGAGTTATAACGATCAATATACATGTAGGAAAATATGCCAGACTGTCAAAACAAAGCAGACATCATGTGACTACATATCAGATTAGGATCGGTTTCTAGTGTTTGAGTGGTCTACTAGCTTGTTAGGCTTGTAACAGGAAGGTCCTGGGTTCGAACCTCAAAAGGTATGTACTGTTGAGGAGTCCCAGACTAGGACGAAACATATGTCCAGTACTCTCGGCTGCTTTTCCAATAGTTCTCTAACCAATGTTAGCTCATGATGAAATCCTGTAAATTAATATTAGTTAGAATCTGATAATTAACTTTCAATGCTGTATTAATATCAACTTTATGCTCATTGTCTACGAGGTGTACTAAAACAGAACTACGAATAGATGTTGTTTGTCCCTTGCTCAACCACTATGCAAGATGATGTTCGGAAATAGGATGATGAACCTGCCTAACTGTATGTCCAATATAACTAGCTCCACAGGAACAGTGGCACTGGTAGATACGTATAGAGGAGAAGGTGGTGGGGGCGAAATTAAGTAGTTCATCGTTATTTCTCGAAGGTAAAATAGGGATGGTAGTGAAGAGGCAAATTATCACCTCTGCTGCATTGAAAGCTGTTTTAACTGCATCCTTCAGGTGCTCGCTCGTTGTGTTACTATTTCACTGATGTCATCTCTAAGAAACTGTAGTTTTATGAACACGGTCTCTTTTGGGGCTGTCGCGTTACTGACTACTTTCCTTGGCCTTGGTGCTAAATTCATATTTTTCTCAATGAACATATCTGGTTAACCATTCCTGCAAAGTAATTCTCTGATGTACATATTAGAGTAGAGTCAGAGATGGGGATCTAATTGAAAAGTAAATATTTCTTCGTCTCAATCCTTTTGTCTTCCAAATATCGAAATGAGAATTTTTATTTTCTTCTATTATCTGAGTAGCTTGTTCAACGATGAGCAGTAGTGAATATTATTTTATCTGTTCAGTGTAAAACTAGATTTTCCACTATTTAACAATTTCAGTAATACTATTATTATTATATTTTGTGAGTGAGACTCATTAACTGAGAAGGAAACAGTGAAATAAGACGCTTCTCGTTTTCAAGTGGTAAAGCCAATGCCATATTTATTTCAAGTAAGCACAAAACGATGGAATGGCCTTCACATTTCCTGACATTCTGATTACACATATCCAGTAGTGTAACGGTAGAAGACGAAAGACATGGTGGTACTTCTGGACTTCATATTGTGTTTCTTTGGGTTACTTTCACAAGTCCCATGTATCTCCACAAGACTGTATCATTTGCCTTCTCTGACATCAAATGTATCCCCTTGCTGTTTGATGTTTTTATGCCAATCAACGTCTCTTGTATACATACTACTGACAAATCTTATCAGTAGCACTCGCCACAGTAGGACCCTACAACTAACTACGAAAAGATAGCTCTACGTAAAGTTGTGTCAATAAATCGTAGTGTTGAGGGGAGAATGTGATGATTCATACATGACACGGTGTTTATATATGTGGTTGTGGCCACATCAGCTAGTTGATAATGTCAGGTAAAACCACCCACCGCAGAGACACTGGGATGAAGATGCAGCTGACTGCAGAAAATGCCCCAATGTCAGGGCATTAATTACCACTATGCGATGTGGATCCGACAATACTACTAGCGGTGACCCAGATGTCCTGATTTATTCACAGACTTTGAAAACTCCCTCACTGGAGTACGTAAACCTTGCATTAGTAACCTAAAGTAACCTTTCCTTCCCCTCCACCCTGCTGCACTAGCCGAAGGAAATTGATGCAACACATTGTACAGTATTGTATAATTGAATGAGGAAGTGGCTTCCCAACTTACCACAAATTGTGGACAGAATCATAATGCGAAAATATGTCCCAGTAAGGCTAAATAAAGGTGTAGTAAAAACCATCAACAGCTCGATATTAGACCACCTGCTCCAAACCCGCCACAAAGCCAGCCAGCATTGAAGAATCCTTCTCCATCATCACCTATCGGGTGCCAAACAAATTGCCGAAAACATTTAGGTGCCACATACTCCAATCAGCAGAGGCTATTGTAATCCGCCTGAAACAACCACAGCTTTGTGTGTAGAAGAAACAGGTCCAGCCAGCCACTACTACAAGCTTGGCAGACCTTCAGTGGAGACTATAAATTCATGAATTCGTACTGTTATCTTTTCAAGTTTCTCTGATATTCATTCAGTGTGTAATGTCATGTTGATGCTATGGAAGTTCAATCTATTGATATCATTATTATTATTGATTTGATGTTATTTAAACAACATTAATATGGCTAATAACACTTAATTCATTCACTATTATGGAAGGATGCATACATAACTGTAGAACCTGATGATGAAGTTATCGAAAATGTGAATATTCTTTGTTCAGTAACCATTCTTTTGAAAAAAGTTTAATCGGCATTTTCTTTAATGTTTCTGAAATACACTGGTTTCGTTCAGCCAGCTTGTGAAGGGTTATTTTCTGTATAATTTTATCATTTGAAGATTTAAAACCAAACACTTTATTTATTCTAATTTCTTTTTTTTTTAAAAACAGAATCCTCAGGTCAATGATGCTAATTTATCACCATTGATTGGAAAAAGTAAATACAAAAGACTTCATGCAGAAATAATGGATTTACACTCAGGGAAAAATCAAAAAGCTGAACCCAGTCTACGAAGTAAGTTCGTAACTTCGAATCTGTGATAGTCTGGCCAATCTATAACTAGTGTAAGTGTAGAACTTTGGTACTGTGGTAGAATGTGTAATTCCACATTGGATAAGTGTATACTTAATATCACACACAGTGATGGTGATGCAATATTAACAACTGGATGACGATTCAAGCACAATTTATCGCTCATAATCATATCAATTCTAGTCACACGGTTTCATAATTTGTCTTATACGTATATTTTCTCCCTCTATTCTGTCTCTCCAACTTTCCATATCTCCGGTATAGGCGGCGTTGCGTCATTCCGATTGCTGCACGTGTGCGGTGTTGAATCGATAAACAAAGCTTCAGTGATTAACCTTTCTCTCTCTCTCGCTCTCCACCTAACTAACTATATTACTTTTTAATACTCTCGCCCTGTTCCATCCAACCTATTGGGTGTGTAATTACATGCAAGTTGATGCTGTGCAGTGGCTGAGGTCTGTTTTTTATCTAGGCTATTTAACTTAGAAGAATCAATCATTCTAGTTTCAGCTAAATTTTCATGTTCCAATAACCTAGTTGACCCTTCTCTATCTACTAGTTTGACCGTTTTGCGTAACTGACCTCACTCACAGTCGCTAGTAGACGGTATTTGATATGCTATATTATTTTTCTTAAATGGACCTGACTAATTGCAGCCTCACCGAGAATGCTGCGTAAGGTCTCTGACATTCCTTTTCTATACGACAGTACTACAGAGGCTTTGAATTCTATATTATTTCCGTCATTTTTATTGCTAATCTTAGTTTTTCTATGGTTCTTCATATATTTTTGAATAAATTCTAGTGGGTAGTGTGTTATTCACTAGTAATATTTCCTTTATTTGTTTGATTTCGTTATTTAAATTTTCTGGCTGACTACTAGTTAGGCGTTTGGTCCGATTATACAAACATTTAACTAAATTTATCTTCTTTTACCGAATCTGGATGGGATGAATGAAGTCTAAGTATTTATTAGAGTGTATGTGTGTGTGTCGGTTCCCTATAAACGCCAGCAAGTATCTAACCATTCACCATCTTGCCTTCGCTTGCATTTTGCAGTCTAGCATGACCAACTCACCGTGTTCGTACTCTAGCTCACAAGAGAACTGGATTCCGTCTGCTGCTGAGTTTATAAGTGAAAAACTGGTAACATTCGGTCTCTATTGTTGCCCTTTGTTAATTCTTGTGTTCTGGCTACCCTTCTTTACTGCTCCTTCAGCTTAATCTCTCCTGGGCTAATTAAGAAAGAATTTGTTTGTTGTACTGCGAAGGACACTAAAAGCCATGAGTAGGGAGAGTGAGTGGGTGTGTTGCTAAACCAACTCGTTAAAATACTATTGTAGATAGACATTTGAACTCCTTTAGGAAATTAGCAAATATTAACTCTTGTCAGACTCTAAACATCCTCTCCATACACATCTCTCTCCTTGCATCTGTCTCATCGGGTAGGGGAACTAGAAGCAAATTTAGAAGACTGTATGCTCGGACGACTACGTACAAAAACTCTACAATGCCTTATTTACCCGGCCGGGACACATTTTATGTGATAAGGAAAGTGTAAGGCAAGAAACTACCAACTTACTGAGGAATTCTAAATATATGGCCCCGTTTTTTGTTGTTCACTGTTACATTGTTGTCAATATTGTCATCTAATTTAATTTTATATTCAATTCTTATTGAATAATATTATAAGTGTAAATTATTATTACTGTAAATACCCTATTTTAATTATTGCCCCTGTAATGAGAGAGTTAAATGCCATATTGTATTACATGCTGAAAATTCCATATTTGTACCAAAAGTGCTGTTTGAATAAGGCTATTATTACTAATACGCATCCATATAAACAGTAACACTCATTCCTCCCAACAGCTGAATGACGGTATTCCATCTTCTAGGATGTTATAACTCTACAATGGTGGTACCATTAAACACTAGACACCAATGAATTCTCCGTTTGTACAGCCATTGATTTCACCTCAGTCTTTAGTACTCAATAATGACAGCTTTGAATTACAGAAGAAAACTCCTAGAACAATACATGAACTGACCTACCACCGTGTGTACATCTCTCAATGCATAAATATCCACATCAATTGCTTCTGAACACCACTTGATGTGCCGCTAACCAGCACAAAAGCATTTATGACTATATAGTATCAATCCAGTATCTAAACAGTACTTAAGAACGAGGTCCGGATGAAATGTATACCTCACACACTTCGTGGTGCTATAATAAAATGGTACGCCCCGTTATCCATCAACTAGTAGACGTTGAAAGCCAGTGGGGGTGAGTTCACATTCCTAGACTATCATATTTTAAACTCATCAGAACATCTACCTACACGGTATTGTTGCTAGTCTAAACATTGATTGATTGATTTATTGATTTATTAATAAAGTATTTCTCCCTTAAATACGAAGCGTCCTGTACACATCATTTTATCAAAAACCTCTCAGCTACAATTTGACTTCGGGTGCAGTGCATACATTTCGGGGTTGAACTGTAAACACCTGTCCCGCTTTCTTTAATGTGCTCTAAAGCTTTTTGCCCCTCCCCCTACATCACCCCGAAATATCTACAGGGTGCCCAAAGAAAATGTTAGCTAGGCTTTTCACGCTAGCCAATGAAACGCATCGATGTTTCTCCCCCACCGCCCTCTTATACTTTACCCCCTCACTTTACTTTTCACAGCTTCCAGTTCTACAGGACGATTTGAAGTGGTGTCTGTGGAATGCCCATCAGAATCGATACATCCTAATACAGAGAGACAAGAGAAAACCACCGGCGAGAATAACAACAACAGTTCCACACTGAAGACTATTGTTTGAAATCACTGGATCAATTAATTATCATCTTTGATCTTTCAAAAAGTATATAGATTAAAAAAAATAATATTTTACATCACTCTCCTCTTTCAAATTTTATCTACAATATTTAATAAAAGATCACTGCTAAAACAAAGTTTTCATTTTATTGTTGCTATTGTCGGGCTTCTTTAACAGCCTCACCCAGTGCCCACCACCACCACACGCACACACACACACACACACAAATACACTGAGACTCATTCATTCATTCACTAGGATGATCATCAGGTTTTCTTAATGCATTCCAAGAGAAATCAGCGACAAGAGCAATATGATCACTAGGGAAATAAGCATTAGGTAGGCCAAGTTTATCTTCATCTGGGATGGATTCAGCATTGTCTAATGTCATTTGTTGTATTATACGCTGTTTCATTTGTTTCAGAGAGTCGATCGGCATAAATCGAGTACACTTGAATTCAGAATCTGTATTATACAATATCACGTCTAAAGTACTATTGAATTTAGGTACCCAATTTGTAAACTCTGGTGGATTATTTGCATAGACTGATTCAAATATCGGCTGATAGGCAGTTTTGCCCTGAGATGAATAAATAGGATTGTCGGTGTTGTCGTTGTTGCCTGTAGTAAGGGCATGATAAACAGTTGTACCCGGTGATTGATTAATATCTCCACAGAAAATAATTGGAATTGGCTTTCTGGAGTAGAGGAGAGAAGGAGGAAGAAATACATGCACGTATTATAAAACATTAACGAATAGTTGGTTATCAAATTAAATAAGTTTTTGTATTTCCCCCCACCCACCCCAAATGAATGAAAAACAAAACGATATTGTCGTTTTTTACTAACATTAAGATATGCTGATGATACTTTTGTTGTGCTTATTAACGAGATCTACACCACAGTTCATTCTTGCGGAGAAACTGTGCACAATCTATCTCCCAACATACAGTTTACTTCGGAAGCAGACAGAATCAGACGACGTCAGTGAACTATCATTTTCTAGACTGCCTAGTCAAGAGGACGTAAAACAGACTCTAACAAATATTTAGACTTCGGATTATCACACCCTACCAGCGCAAAGGTCTTCCTAGACCAGCACACTCTTCGATAACGGATGAGAAAGAAAAAGCGGAAAAAGAAACATTATGATTATTAGTCTCACGTTCAACCTTCATTCTCTACCGGGAATCTACCACCAGGCGGGGGGTGGGGAGAAGTTAAACGAGCTTTCGGAGTTCACCAACCGCGACTCGAACCCGAATTACACTAGATGTGATCAACAAGCGTTTCTGCATGTCGATAATTAATTAACTCAAGTATCGGTTTGTAGGGATATGATTGATTGGTTACAGGATACCAATGTCATGATTTATTACCTATTCAAGTAGGTAGGTACCTGGGGTTCTAGCGGGAAGTATCGACCAGAAGAGTACAACAGGTCGGGCGTGAGGACATATACTCGCCACCGATGACACTGGCTAGTGCCAGTCGCGCTACACCGTGCGTGAATTGGAATCCATGGGATGGTCATTGGATTGGCGCATCCCAGCGGCTAAATAGTACACAAGCTCGCTCATATTGTAACTAGAAGGTCCTAGGTTCTACTCTTAGTGGGGTTGGTGTGCATTGCCGAAGAGTCCTAAACCAGGACAACAGGAAGAGCTCCGCAGTACTCTCAGCTGGTTTTCCAATGGTTCTCTAACCAATGTCAGCTCATGATGAAACCCTGTGACCAATTAATTAATTAATTTGTTAACATGAAAGTTTCTAACGACAGTAGACATCATTCCTAATTATTAAAGAAAACTTTCGCACGACATATACAGATTGTCATCGATACATCCTCACTAACAACTTTTATGAATTACAAGCAATTAAGCACGAACTCGTTTAATATGTTATTTCTTCCATAGCAGATGATTCGCGTTAAAAGAAAAAATCAGTTTCAGCTTCCTCAGTTAACTGTCCTTCTGTAGAGGCGGCAGCGAAGCCATTCACGATTGATATATATAATAACATCATTGTATGACGAGGCTTACACAAAGGGAGAGACTGGGAATGAGATATATGTGAAGCCCAACTGACTGTCTTTGCAAACACAAGCGCAACACTTCAATATGCTACACTTCATTTATCACACAAAAAGGTCGAAAAAACAGCAGGATCATAAAATCAAGAGATATTTAAAGGCATCATAAATATCAGATATGAGCACGGAAGAAAACAAAACGGTAACACTGAAAATTATGAGAATTTGATCGATATATTAGATCAATAAAAGAGTGAATGCATGCTGAAATCCCCAAACAAGCAGTTTACACATTCCTACATGGTTGGCTCAAACTAACTGTTAACGATTTCATCGACTGATTGCATGTTAACTCGTGTGACCACTCCTCCTCTGACTCTTTTCCAACCTCATCGAACCTATGTCAGCTATCAACATTCCTAGTTGAGGAAGGGGCGATGGCTATGCTTACCTGCGTAACACATGCCCCAATCATCCACCTCAATCGACTCACCTTCACACACACTTATCGATTGACTTTCCCTCCTCCTTACGTAACATTCGACGTCTATTCTCAGTATTACTCATCATATTATGCCACCTAAGATGGGAGGTAGAAATCAGACACCTTCGACTGAAGACACCTAGTCAGCCTCTTCATGTCTTCCAATTTCCGTGGCCATACCCCACAGTTAGTCATAAAGAAGGATGAAGCGAAGTTTATCGCAGTACACACGTTCTTTCATGGATAGCCAATCGGATATCATGTCGACTAAGCCAAAGATAGCGAAGGTGCAGAAATCCCACAGGTGCTTTTTTGTTTATCCATGATGAGATTACTCCAATAATCAGTCCATTGGGGTTGATGAAACTTTCCAAATAAGTGAAGTAGTCGGTCGGTCGGTTGGTCGGTTTTCGACATAGAACTTTGCACATATGTACGGCAGTTCAAGTCGCCACACCCCATGTAGCACACAAGCAAGAGAAGAAAGTAGGAGAAATGCATAATATAGACAGTAAACAGAAGTGTGAGAAAAAGGAATAGTAATAACGAAGAACAAAACAGTTTAATTGGAAATCATAAGTCACAAGGATTGGATGCATCTGCGCCACTGAGAACGATTTTGAGCCATGTCACCAATTGTTTCCAACCATTGGTTTTTACCATCCCGAGGACCCCAACCAGGAAGTCTACATCTTCCTACGTGGCTTAGACTAACTGTTGTGGATTTCACTGACTGGTGCCATGTTTTCGTTTGACCACCGCTAGCTCTTTTCCAGCCTGGCCCTATATCAGCTAACATTGACCGTCGAGGAAGGCCATGACTAAGCATACGTAACACATGTCCTAACCATCTCAGTCGATGTAATTTCACAGTTTCGTCGATTGATTTTCCCGCCTTACAAATCGTAGCAAATCGTATCCCAAACATTCGATAATTGCTGTTCAAAGTATTCAGAATTCTCTGGATTTTATCAGCCGCCTCACATAGGAGAACTAGTATCATCTGTATATACTTTAATCCAACAACACTACCATTCTCTGTTAACAAATTAATCCCTAAATTTCTGAAGTTAGTTTGGATCAATTCCACCAGTACATCGATAATGAAACTAAACAGAAATGGGGACAGTAGTGATCATCCTTGACGGACACTACTTGCTGTGCAGCAATTCAGATAACAACTCTTCGTAAACTCTTACACAGCTTTGTGATTTCGAGTAGAATGACTTGATTAGTGTGCCATTCACCTTCTAGGTACTCTCTTCATAGACATAAGCAAGTTGGAAACCGCCTCTGTGTGCGTGTAAGGAAGCGTACTAAACATACAAAAAGTCAATCACTCACTCAGCACACTAATACTAATTGGAAAACGGATGAAAATATGAAATTAACTAACTAATAGGGGCGCTGTCAAAGATAATGACCAGCCGAGTAAGTGCACTATGACATCATGCTCTGTGAAGTAACTTCACGTACACAATCGAGCCGAACCAAAAGTGTATGAATACACGTATAACACTCCGTATGACACCGACTTCTGCTTTTCTATATGGAGATATTAAACAGGAACATAACCTTCAAGGACAAGTAGCAACACGATAACTGTGATAATATCACACAAGAAGGGAATAAACTGTTTGCTTGTATTATACTAGTGTACATTATTAGTATTTGATGGCATACAGTTATTTCTCGGATAAAACGAATATATATATATATATATATATATATATATATATATAATCAACGGGAGAGATTTGACCGAGGTTACTTCCTTCACTTATCTGGCTACGCAGCATCGTTTCAACCACAGGCAATCGGAACGGATGAAGATGTCACAGCCAGTCAGCCAACCAACCAGCCAGAGTCGAAAGGGCAACATACACCTCCATCAGCCGGGAACCACTTTGCAAATCTTCTGCTTCACTCTGCCTCGGAATAAACAACAAGATTCGAATTTTTAACACAAATTTCAGTGAAGTTACTCTGTCATTTTTTCTACATGGGTCGGAAACTTGCACTGCACGTGCGTAACAGAAAGTACTTCCAACAGTTAACTGCAGACTCTTATCAAAAGCTTCAACCCTTCGCTGACTGCCTCCATACTGAAGATAAAATGGTCAACTAGCCGACCAGAAACAATTAGCAACAAGAAACTCAGACAATGAACGAACCAAACGAGAACCGACTGCTAAACAAATATGCAGAAGAAAGTGGGGATAGATTAGACATACGCTGAGTAGGTCGTCGAGTCACATCGCGCCCAATGCAGGCCCATTCATCACTCATGTGGAATCGCAATGGGAAGCGAAAAGTGGGTTGTTGGTGCTGGGTTGACATGGAGGAGATCGTGTGAGTTGGAAGAGGAGATGGGAGATTATGGGCAATCGTGGGGTCAACCAGCTGAAGAGGATAGCATCAAAGAGAAGAAAGTAGAGATGTGTTGTTGATGTCCTATGTCCCACTTGGAACCCAAGGGAAAAATAATAATAATAACACGATAGGTGGCATTATTATTATTGCCATGGGTGGAACATAGGAACATAAGGCATCAACAACACATCGACGTTACGTCCAATTCGCTGCAGGTCACTTTAGCCGACCCCAAGATTTGCCACAAACTCTCATCTCCTCCCACTCACACGATCTCCTCTGTATCACCATCGGACATAGACCAAACTCGTCGTTTCCTGTTTCGGCCTCCACTCAAGAGGTATCACTCAATGGTGTCCTCAGTGTGTATCCAGTCCATCTTCATTTTCTTCCACATATATGTGTTGAGCAATAAGTTCCTGATTGATTCCTTCCCAGATTACCTTGTTGGTAATCCTGTCTGGCTATTTAATCTTCAATGTGAAGTGAAGCAGGCAGTTGTCTGCAATGAACTGATGGAAATGCATATGGTGATGAGCCATGTTCGTGATCCATATACTGTTCTATATGTTGTATACAGATTTTCATAAACTGATCTCAGAGTGATGAAGGTATACCTTACCTTTGCGATCTCCACTATGGTTTGACATCCTTATCTGTGACATGTGGCTGTAGTTGGAACGATGCTTTCTAGACAAGTGGACGAAAAGAATCTAATATGAACAAAATTTTATTCTGATAAAATCACACAGTGTTATTCAGTAATATTTACTGATGACAACGTTTCGAGCACAATTTATCACTGCTCATAATCATATCAAAGTACTCACTTAACTTTCTTGCTTCATTCATATACATGAGTTAAAAGAGAACTAACGGCTGATCCTGAACTTAGTCATAGGACAAAGCTGTCCATTGAGAAAATTATTTTAGGAATTCAGTTATGCCTCACATCTACTGTTTTTGAATTCAAGGGCAAAATATATAGACAAACAGGTGTGTAACAATGAGATGGATCACCAATATCCCCTATCGTAGCAGATATCTTTATGGATGGATGGATGGAAAAATACTGCTCTTAATACATTCACCTAATCCTACTCCAAAAATATGGTGGAGATAAGTGGATGACACTTTCACATACAGTGTTGAAAGCAGAAAATATCTCAATCTCGCTTCTCAATACACACATATACTCACTAGGAAAGGGAATGAAATTCACATTTCAATCAGAAAATGAACAAGGAGGATTAGCTGTGATGTTAGAGTGTAAAATGAAACGAAGAGAAGAAGGTAAACTGCACACTAGCGTTTATAAAATCCAACGCATTCGAATAAATATTTAGACTTCAATTCATCTCATCCGTTCGCTACCTGTCTGTGACGGCAGGCATAGTTAAGCGTCTAACAAATGGGGCAATAACAACACTAAGTAGTACAATAAAAGAACTAAATGATGAAATAAAACAAATAGAAGAAGCGTTGGTGTTAAATAACTAACCATCCTACAAAATTCATTAGGAAGATCAGAAAAGGTTAAAAGCAAAGTGAAAATAATGGTGAGACTAATAATCATAATAACATAAATAAGAAAGAATATAAGCCATCTGCAGAAGTCTTACCATATAAGGAGGGAGTCGTCATCTGAGACCCTCTCTATGTGGGAATTAAGGTGGTGGCATTTAAACCTACAAACTCACTCAGATGGGACAAGCTTTGTGGGTAGGTTGAAGGATCCTGTAAGTTGACCCAATTCAACGAAGTAATTTACAAAATACCTTGTAATGACTGTGAGTTAGGTCAGTGAGATTATCAGAACATAAGAATTTAGCTGAAGTTAGAATGAATGCTCATGAGAAGATAAGTAATGTAAAAGGAAGAAAGCTCATTACTACATTGCACTGCATGCACTGCACCCAATACATGCAATAGAAGTCACTCAACGCAAATACCAGAGATACGAAAGATATTATTACCATCCGTCAAATCAGAGGATAAATAATTAATCTTAAAATTTACATTATAACATTCTAACAAGCTATTTATTTTACAAAAAACATCATATTTCCCTTCCTATCTTATTGTATTTTATTGATAACACTAATATTATTATTTCTGAATGTACTTTATCTTATATTGATTTTATTCAAATGTTTAATCATCAGTTTTTACTCATGTATATAAAGGGAGCAAGAAAGTCATGTGAGCAGTGCCTTGATATGATTATGTGAGTCACATTGATAAATTGTGCTCGAAACGTGGTCATCAGTAAATATTACTGTATAACAAAAACACTCTGTGTGATTTTATCGAAATAAAATCTTATCCATAATGGAGTTATACTGTACTATAGTGCCCACGTTTTATACTTATATCAATAATACATATGGACGAAAAGACCTCTTTCAAATGTACTCTGTTGATAATGATTGATATTTGATCTTGTCAGCTGGTTGATCATCTTCTTCGCCTCCGTTCTTATGTGTTCACTTGAAGTCTTCTCTTTGCTGCCTACACCTCTTCTGTCAACTTGTTGGTTATCCAGTTTGCGTGACATAAGTCATAAGTCATCGGCGAAGTCCAGATCTCCTAGAGTCTTTTCATCAATCCAACCTATTCCTGTCTTCTCGCTCCCCACCCTCCACAAACGGTGCTCCGCATATAATCCAGGCCAGAACAATTAGGAATAACATCGTTGTTGACAGCAGGCAACCTTGTCTTACTCTTGTCTCACATTTGACATAAGGCATCACATTGTTACATAGCTGTGTTGAATGACAAACAGAGCTGAAGTAGTTTCCAAACTGTTTTACAGTCAATGTTGTCAAAGGCCTTTTCAATGTCGACATTGATGATGGTGATACATAGAGTTGCAATTTGATCAGCTCATTGTTGAATCCAGATTGTTCCAGGTTGGTGGAGTTCTGCATCCGGTGGTGTGTCGTTTAGTGTCTTCATCATGGAGCCACTCAATATTTTGTTCACAGTGTGGACAAGAGTATGATTTCGCGTCAGACATTTATACAATATTCAGCGAAGAGAATCTTTTCAACGAATTTATTATCAAGCTGTACAATCGTATATATACATATGGGTTTTTTTAAACATTTATACATTTCATAAACTACTCTATAAAGTACATAGCCAATTGTAATTTTCGCACAGATCGTATATATATATATATATATATATATATATATATGGGGATCACCATTGGGTCCTTTACTTGCAGACTGCTTCCTGGCAAGTCTAAAGAATAGTACGTTACGACCCACTATCGATAGTTTCCATATGTACCAAAGATACACGGATGATACTTTCATCATATGTGATGAGAATATCGGCATCGAAATGATAACTAAGGAGTGAAACAGCCGCCATCATTCACGTCGGAATCAGAGATGAACTCGGAATTCCATTTCTTTTGGTTGTTTTTCTAAAAAGGAGATCTGATGGTTCTTCTTTAAAGATCGATCTACATGGAATGGTCAGTATACGAATTTTCATAGTCAGATCCTTTTGAGAAAAAAGTGAAAGCTGATCCACTCCTTACCCCCAAGAATAAGAAGGATATGTGGCTGCTAGTGATACAACCGACGGTGAACTGGAGAGACTAATCCAAATCCACATGGAAAATGGATATCCTTCAAGAATTAAATAGAAAAATGTGAAAGTAGAGCAAAAACCCGAAAGAACCCAACAAGGTGCCGAAGAAACGCCTATTCATGAATGTTGAGACCAAATAGTACAAAGGGCGTCGGGTTTCGACCTCTGTGTATGGCGGAGACGTTGGCAATTCGTCAATACAACCCCGAACTCTGTGTACAGAAAAAGTTTCTCCAGTCTCTTATTCTACCATGATCTTAACTTCTTCACCAGTCCTTACCTGTAAAAATAAATTCTTTTATATTTAAATTTCCAATTTTACTTTTAGTTTGCTTTTACTTTAATAATTAATTTACCATTATCACTCTCATATGTTCCCTTTGTACATTTTCACACCCTCCTCACATTTGTTAAATTGACATTCCTATGCTTTAATTCAATGAAATGAAAATTAGTCGCCTCTGTCAAGTGTCAAGTAAGGAAAGAGGAGGGGAAATCAATCGACAATGAGGTTGTGAAGCAGTTGCATCAAATGAGATGGTTAGGACATGCGTCGCGCGTACCTGCCTGCCTAGCCATCGCCTTCATCGACCAACAGGCTAAGTTAACTGACATAGGATCGATCAGGTTGTAAAAGAGTTAGCTAGTGGTGGTCAAACCAAAACATGGATACATCAGTCAGTGAAATCCACAACAGTTAGTTTAAGCCAGCCAGCCAGTCACGTAGGGAGGTGTAGACTACTCGTCTGGTTGGAGTTGTGTGGATTCTAAGAAACAATTACTGTAGACAATAAGCGATATGGCTGGCTCAAAATCGTTCTCGGTGATGGTTGGCGCAGATACATTCACTCTTTGTGATTCATAATATCCAATAAAATTCTTCTTGCATATTACTATTCTTTTACCAAAACTCTCACACTTGTGTTTACTATCTCTGTCTCTTTTGAATCGCTGTCTACTACTCTCTACTCTTGCTTTGTGTGGTACATGCAGGAAGTGTGGCAACTGGCAACTGCTGCACATCTATGCAAAGTTCTACGTTGAAACCAATCAGTCAGGTTAACAACAGTAAAACACAAAACAATTACACATGAGTGCATGAAAACATAATCTACTCACTTAGAGGCTTGATTATATTCCATAGCAAGTTTTAGTAAATAATGACGAACTGTATGCGCTTGAATCAATCGAAGTGAACTTGCTGACGGATGGAAATAGAAATGTGTATTAGCGACAATGAATAAGGCCGGTGATGATGATGATGATGGTGATGATTTTGTCCGAAAAACACCAACAACTAGACATTGTGATAAGGATTTCTGAATATGAACATCAACATCCTCTTCATTAAATGAATGTTCTTCTGAAGATGTACGCTTGAAGTCTGCAGGAGTTAAATTCGCCAACATATTTGATAAGAATGGGACTGTAGATGCATAATCAAGGATTGATGGTAGGTAAAATTGTGAGACAAGTTCAAAACGAGAACTAGAGTAGAAAATTGCACAGCCTTCACCCTGTGAATGAAAATAAATATTTTTTTAAATGCAAATATCATTATTGGGGATAAGATAATGTTGCTAAAACGAATTAAAACAAACTTGTATGGTCAATACATCGTTACACAACAGAAGTAGTACTGCAGATGACGTCAGTCCTGCTAGATGAAGACGTTGATAAAATGCAGAGTCCTCTGAACACCAAATTATCGAATATTTGAGGTGAGATTCTCTCCTTTCAAATGTCAGGTGCTATATAAAAGTGGTGGATCGCATAGACTACTTCTCGCTTAAAGATGGATAGGGAGTGAGTGAATTGGTAGAGCGTATTGACTGATCAATTCACTGATGGTGGCGAAATCACACCATGGATACAAAACTCTCGTGTGGACGTCTCTTGTTACTTCCTGGATGCCCACACCACCGTGGAAGTTGATTTTTTGTTCTTCGAGTATCTGAAACAGAAAGAGAATTAGTGTTGCGTGACTGCATAGCCCAAGGGACACAAATGCTTCAGGACGGCCAGTCACACAAGGCCTGTATGAACTGGCTTTTTGGTTTGGTTACGTATTAGTAACTTACCGCCAGCTACAGGATCACCGTAGGGTAAATCGGGATACATAATTTTCGCAGTCGACCCCCCCCCCCACTTTATCCACAGCGGAGAGACAGCATAGCTGACATGTTCGTCATCTGAGGGAAACACCTTACTGCTATTATATCCACATTCCCCAGCAGTACAACTTTGCCCACGGACAGACCTCCAACATAGTGTACAAACCATACTCTTACACTATGCCGGTAACTACTTTTAGTCTATCTGATCGCTATCCTAACAATCTTCCTGCATGTGGCCTGCAGGAACATTAGTTCCAGCCAGTGGAGCTTGTTGGGTCTTTACGATATGCGAGCCGCACCGACAACCACGTCAAGGTAACAGCTATCGGTCGGAATTTACCAACTCACGCTATCTCCGGCTTAGTAGACGTGATATCCGACTGGTTATCAATTAAAGGACATGTGTACTGCGACTAACTTCGCTTCGTCCTTCTTTATGACTGTTGGGGGCATGGTCACTGAAATTGGAAGACACATGAAAAGGCTGACTAGGTGTCTTCAATCAAAGGTGTCGGTGTTCTACCTCCCATGTTAGGTGGCATAATATGATGAGTAATACTGAGATTAGACGTCGAATGTTACGTAAGGAGGAGGGAAAGTCAATCGATAAGTGTGTGTGAAGGTGAATCGATTGAGGTGGATGATTGGGACATGTGTTACGCAGGTAAGCATAGCCATCGCCCCTTCCTCAACTAGGAATGTTGTTAGCTGACATAGGTTCGATGAGGTTGGAAAAAGTCAGATGAGTGGTCACACGAGTTAACATGCAGTCAGTCTATGAAATTGTTAACAGTTGGTTTGAGCCAACCATGTAGGGAGGTGTTGGAGTCCGTTTAAATGCTTTCCTCTCCTTCACACTTCTGTTTATTATCACTCAGTTAGACTATATCATACACAACTGAAATATTATAAGGACCTTAGGTTCAGGAGTTTAATCTCATTCTCGTTAGCCAGAGGAGACAAATAATTAGCGAATATTGGCGTAGAAATCTCTGACTACCTACTGTCTTGTTTGTTTGTTCACTCCTCGAACAAATTTATATTTCTTATGAGTTTAACTCTAGCTTTAATAGCGCGCAACTTTTAATTATATTCGTCCTTGAACTTATGGCCACCACCACCATCAAAATGTCAACTTACCCTTATTTTTCATATCGCTATTATTATTATTACTATTATTATTATAAACAACATCGCTAATAATAGTGTGCATAATATTCACACTGATTACGGTAACCGAACGACTCGCAGAGCACTATGATTGGTTGAAATTTCACACACAAACACACACATAGCTATTTAGAATTATGTGTTATAACAGAGTATACAGCTTGAGTATGATGTAACTGAAAACAATATTGTTTCCACTAGACATATTTTAACTTTGATTACACTATAGGTGTATAGGGCAAGTCTCATTCACTGTCTTCAAGCAGTTAGGGTGTTTCTTCATGAAAGTGAAAGGCTGAATGCGAACATCTGGTGCTTAGAACCCAACTGGTAGACACATGCTAGTCTACCTAGGAGAGTTTAAAAAAAAGCCTGATTCCAAACACCTACGGCACTGTATATGCACTCCAGTATCTGAAAAGATTGAATGGTGTATTCACCCGTGTTTGGTGTCTGGAAACCACAGGAATGTAGCTACAAATGCCGTTCTGCCGCCTTGTGAATCAGACTTAATTCAAAGGATACGTAAGGGTGTAGGCCATTACACCAATCACTTGCTTCAGCCTGCACGTCCCGGACAGTATCCCAGCCGTTGCACAAACTATGAGGTTTTGCAAGAAGCTAATTCAACACTATGAACTGCAATGGCCCTAATCTTAATCAACCCCACTCAATAGCTATATGACGATGATACCGTGTCTCAAATAATCCGCAACAGAAAACTCAGCGAAGCCTGCCTTTGAAGCGAATACAGGAGTTAAACGCGGCTGTCTACTATCACCAATGATAATACTCCTAATTGTCGTGACCTGGATTATGCGAAAGACTGTGGGGAGTGAAAATACAAGACATACATTGGACCGATAACAAGACTCCAGAAGATCTGGACTTCACCGATGGCTTCTGACTAATGTCACAGAAACTCGAAAAGCCAACATGTTGACAGAAGAGGCAGGCAGCAAAGACAGGACTTCATGTGAACACAGAGAAGATGGAGGTGATGAATATAACCAATCAACCAACTGGCAACAACAACAACCAGCACCAATCACCATCGATGGCAGATATTTGAAAAAGGTCAGTACCTTAAATTATCTAGCCACCATCGTTTGAACTGCAGTCAGTCGGCATGGATGTGGATTTTAAAGCCAGAATCCGAAAGGTCAGACAAGCCATTATCACCCGGAAATCAAACTGGAAATCTTCTAAAAACACAGCACAAACAACAAAATTCGGATTGTTAACACCAATGATACAAGAATAGAACTTGTGCACTGTGGTACATCATAATTCCATTGTGGATAAAATTTATTTTGATAAAGTATCACAGTAATATTTAGTGATGACCACACGCTTCGAGCTTAATTTATTGCTACTAATAATGATATCAGATTACTCACATACCTTTATAAATGCGTTTATATGATTCCACTATTTCTTACCTCTTGATTTGATTGGTAGTAATATTCTCAATATTTCTCGTATGAGTGATGAGTGCCTTCTGTTGCACATGTGTTGAGCGTAGATTATTCGATGAACAAAGATCCAGTAAGTAATCAACCTCTTTCTATCTCTCTCCACCAACCTACCTATATTACTTCTTAGAATATTAACTCTCTCCCTCCCACCATGCTACTGTGTGCTTGTGTGTTAATACATGCAGTGCAATGTAGTGATGAGCTTTCTTCTTTCTATATTAATTATCTTCTCGGGAGCATTCATTCTAACTTCAGCTAAATTCTTATGTTCCGACAATCTGATTACCCCAGACCTACTAGTTTGACCTAACTCAGTCATTGCAAGGTATTTTGTAAATTACATTACTTCGTTGAATTGGGTCAACGCGACAGGCTCCTTCAACCTACCTACAGAGCTTGTCCTATCTGAGTGAGTTCGTAGGTTTAAATGCCACCACCGTAATTCCCATTTTATTGAGAATCCCACGTAGGGACGGTTTCAGGTGACACCTTCCTCCTTATAATGCCAAAACTGCTGTACATGCGTCATATTCTTTCTTATTATCATTATTAGTTTCACCATTGTTTCATTTTATTCAAATGTCTAATCATCAATTTTTACTCATGCATATAAATGAAGCAAGAAAGTTGTGTGAGTAGTGCCTTGGTATGATGATGAGCAGCAATGAATTGTGCTTGAACCGTGTGGTCATCATCAGTAAATATTACTGTACTACAAAGACTTTGAGACTTTATCAACATATAATTTTATCCACAATGTTAACACACCAATGTTAATTCAGATAATGCTTCTCTACGTGGGTCAGAAAGTTGGCATGCCCGTCACCAAAACCCATTTTTCAATGGCAAAATCTTATCAACAGCTGCTGCTCCCTTCGCTGGCTCAATACTGAATATACACAGAAAGAAAATCGAGATGGAGATGAGACATGTCAAATGACATTTCGCGGCACGATTGGAAATTAAATGGGAAATGATGAGTTGAACCTGCTTCCAAAGGTGACATGGAAGAGATCGTGTGAGTTGGAGGAGGAGGAGATGAGAGACTATAGGAAAACATGAGGACAGCTTACGAGGACATTAAAACGCTCAATTTGGAATACAGAGGGAGTGAAAAAAGAATTGTTATGGATTACTGACTCACCTTCTCTTTTTCCATGTATGTTTTCACTTTACCCGGATTATTTGGATCTGGTAGAACAGCTCTTTTAGCTAAAAATAAACTATTCATATTTTTGTAGTATTTTAAACCATGTAATAGATATCTTTCATATATCCATCGATCAACTTCTTGTAAACAAATAATATCTGATTGATATGAGTATAATTCATGTAGAATCAATGGTAACCGATATGCTGAACTGGTGAAATTCTCTGGACAATGTTGAAATAATGAAGTACGCGCTAAATCAGATCGAACATAGACTTCAGCTAAAATATTATAGCTAACAACACGTAAACGTTGTGAATCCATTTCATCGTTTCTAATTAATTTGTATCTATTATAAAAAATAATAATAACAATAACAGGGAGCGTGATTATAGGTGAATTCTGTTACGTGTGTCAAGTGAATAAACAGCATGCGGAAAATGGTTATCAATTATCTGACTTATTGGTGTATCACAAACGTCTCTTACTCGGTTGGTCGGTCGGTCGGTCGGTCGACATAGAACCTTGCACATATGTGCGGCAGTTCAAGTTGCCACACTCCACGTCTCTTACTACTATAGTTTGATGCCCCCCAACCACCACCGCCAACAACAACAACAAACAACCTGGTAGGTACAGCAATTGAGGGTGGATAGAAGAATTTGGTCTTAATTTCAAAATAATCTCCTCATAGATGACCAGGTAGTCATAGCCACTACCAGATAAATCCTTATTCACTGTCTTCACGTGGCAAACGGGTGTTCCTCACAAAGACGAAAGGGTCAGGTCTTTAGTATATGGGTCAGAAACTTGGCCAGCATGTCACGAAAAGCATTTCCAACACCTTGTTGCAGACTTTCATCGACAGTCACTTTCGCTCCACATTGAAGGTGAGATGGTCAGACAGAATTAGCAACAATAACTTGTTGTACAACAAATGACTGACTGACTGAGTGATTGGTTTCAGCACACAACTTTGCATAGATGCACAGCAGTTCCAGTCGCCACACTCCCCCCATGTACCACACAAAGCAAGGGAAGGAAGTAAAAAGAAATGTAAAATAGAGACAGTAAAAAGAGATACGAGGCAAAAAGAATAGTAATATCGAAGGACAATATAGTTGCATTAGGTATTATAAGTCACAAGAAGTGAATGTATCTACGCCATCATTGAGAACGATTTCGAGCCAGTCATATCACCAATTGTCTCCAGCCTCCATTGATGTTTACCGTCTCGAGGACCCAAACCAGTGAGGAACTCTACATCTTCCTACCTGGTTGGTTGGCTTAAACTAACTGTTGTGCGTTTCATTGACTGATGAAGTTATGTTTTGCTTTGACCACCACTAGGTAACTCTTTACCAACCTATGTCAGCTAACATTGCCCGTTGTCGAGGAAGGCGATGGCTAAACATGCATTCGTAACACATGTCCTAAACATCTCAGTCGATGTAACTGCCTCGTCGATTGATTTCCCCTCCTCTTTCCTTACCTAGCACTCGACCGATGTTTCACCTCAATATTTATCACTCTATTTTATACCGCCACCTGACACGTGAGATAGAATGCAGACACCTATGATCAAAGACAGCTAACCAACGTATTCATGCCTTCCACTCTCAATGGTCAGGTTTCACAGACATAAAGGAGGACAAAGCGGACTGCTGAGCAGTACACACTAACTCTGGTACATAGCCCGAATGCCGATGAAAATCGAGATGCATCGGATACACATTGAGGAGACCATTTGATGGCGCCTTGTACCAAGCCACCCATCGGCCGAGTAGAATCCGCATAGGGAACGATAAGTGGGGCTTCCGACAGTGACATGAAAGACGTGTGAGTGGAAGCTAACGTGGAGCCACAGGGACAGGACAAAGTAGAGATGTGCTGTTGAAGCCATATATTCCCCTTGGAACCCAAGAAAACAACAATAAATAATAAAATATAATATAAGTTAATCAAAGACTTTTAGGATTTCAGTCACACAATAACAATACAAATTAATTCAAGACAGTCAGTGGGTTTGAATGTAATCTTCAAACAGGAGTGTGCAGTAGTTAGTCGCCTTACCTTTGTTCATGAAACTCTTGAACAGGTGGTTTAAGTACAGGTGACTTGCATTCAATTGGTTGTCCATAAGGCGTATAAAATTTATTTACTCCATATGGTGAACCATCTTTCCCATTTGCATCACGTATACGAACTCGTAGTTGAACCGATAAACCAAGATGACTTTGATCCGGTATAAATACGAAACCTTTATGACACGGTTGTTCAGGCCATTGTTTAGGCTATAATAAATATCACAGGCAGGAAGAAGTTGTATTAACGGATGAGGAAACAATAACTTTGTCAACAGTAATATATTTGAATAAAGCAAGAATAATAGTGTGGTTTGAGCAGAATAGGAAGATGGTACAATCATTGATTATTTTGTTGGCTTCTCATCAGCTCAGCTGTACACAGCCCACAGTCATCATTAAGTTTATATACAGAGTTCATTTTTAAACAAAAAATCAATATATGCAAACAATGGTAATGTGATAATACAGGATTTCATTATTAGCTGACATTGATTAGAGAGCCATCAGAAAACCACCTGGGAGTGCTGGACAGCTAGCTGTTTCGTCAGTCTAGTTCGGGACTCCTCATCAGTACACACCCACTCCACTGGAGTTCGAACCCAGGACGCTCTGGTTACAAGACCAGCTAGCTCGTAGACCATTAGGCAACCACTGGGACCCGATGCAATCCAATGGCCAGCCAGCCCATGAATTCCAACTTCTGCCAATTCACAATATAGTGCAACCGCTAGCCGATGTCTTCGGCGAGTATTTTTCCTCACACCCAACCTGCTGCATCCTACTGGTCAAGACTTCCCACTAGAACCCAGGTAACTACCTACCTGAATAGGGCCAGTCGCTGGTGAGCATCTTACTGATATTCAAGTATTGGTTTGTAGCGATTTGATTGATTGGTTACAGGATTTCATCATGAGTTGACATCGGATAGAGAACCATTGGAAAGGTCGGGTATGAGGACAAATACTCGCGAAGACATTGGTTAGCAGTCGCGCTATATCGTGAAATGACAGAAGTTGAAATTCATGGGCTGGCTAGCCATTGGATTGGATCGGGTCCCAGTGGATGCTTAATGATGCACACATAAATCGGGATTCAGGTGCTTGATGGAGATTGCTTCGGCAAACTTGAGGAGAATTGAAGTCTTTCTCCTATTGATAATTTTGAAGGATCTTGCGATATCCACCACATGACCCGTGTCAAGGGGATGTCTGGCAATGGCACTGTTCAAAGCATTTGTTCCCTTGAGACATAAGCTCTTTGGTACATGATAAGAAAATCGGAGATATACCCTATGTTCTGTTCTCCCAATGTAACTGGTCCTGCAGATACATGTAAATTTGTATACACAGTAACATGCACAAACAATAATTTGGTAGAAAGGATGTTAAGGTTATCAAACTGTAGACTTTCATTATTCAGCCAATACACAGAACTTTAATTCAATTTTAGACTTTTCCGTCGATCGATTGGACCAAAGTGCTCGGGCTCAGGTTGACATGTCGGCACCTTGTGCAGATACTCTGACGATGTCTGCTCATGTAACTTGAAGTCAATTGGTGGATGGTGACTAGCAGTGGACTACAGTCAAGAATCGAATTTCGTCCTATTTGGGACTCATCGGCTGGATGTACCTGCAGACCCCAGTGAGTGATGATGTTCCCACCGAGGCTTAGACCCAGTACCCATAGTTTCAAACGCCAAAGCGTTATCCACGCGACCACTCGGGCCACGAGAGCCACCTCTTGTGCAACGGATCTTCGGTACAATTCATCGACGGGAAAATCTAAAATTGAATTAAATAATTAGTAAGACCCATTGCATAAGAGGTGACTCTCGTGGCCAAAGCGGTCTAGGGGATAATATTGGCCATCTCAATCGATTCACCTTCATAACTTCATCGATTGACTTTCCCTCCATATCTAACACTCTACGTTTAACTTCAACACTACTCAATCTATCGTATTACCCAACACAGGAGATAGAACACAGACACGTATGATCAAACCTTTTCATCTCTTTTAATTTCAATGTCCATATCTTACAGCTACAAAGGAGAAGGGAGTGAACTGGTCTTGAATACACAAGTCCTTTGATCAGTAGCCAACCGGATACCACATCTACTAAGCCAGAGATGGCATAAATTGGTAAATCCTATACTAGCCCCCTGCACCCATAGTGAGACTTCGTCACCAATCAGCCCGTTGGGGCTGATACAACTCCTCGAATAAGTGAAGTGGTCAACACGCTCAGCTACCACTTCACTACTCTTGCCTGTCTATTTTTAAGTTAGGAGTAGTCGATGTAGTCCAGTCACTTCTGCAGCATCGTCACCTTACATTCGAAAGCAGTAGCGAATCGCATGCCAAGCATTCCAAGATTGCTGCTCCTCAAGGTGTTCAGAAGACTCTGTTCTATTTTGTCAGAGTCTTCACCTAGAATGCCTACACTGTCTACACATTCGAAGTCAACGAGATTATTCCATTGTGGTAACAAGTCACTCCTTGAGTCGTTGCAGTCAGTTAGAGTTGAGTTCATTAGTATATTTATGATGAAATTAAACAGATATAGGGACAGTGAGCATTCCTGGACCCTACTGGTTACCGAAAGCCTAATCTACACGCAAACAGGTGTGCTATGTTGACAGCATATCACAATCTCATCGTCAAAAGTACTTTTATTCCCTGACAACAGCTGGCATTATCGCATTATGAGATAAATATTTTTAATATAGTGCGCGTTCGTCACCTGTACAAATACATTGAAGAAGATATTAACAATCCTTTCCTGAGCTAAATATGTAAATATATATTCGGGTATCATCCACGTCTCCACGTCCTCATGGACAAATAGAATTCATAAACTTCTACACTATTTATTTATAATCAACTGAAATGAATCGACAGGAGTAGTGTAATACACATGATTCGACTTCATATATAGAAAAGATCCTCATATAGACTTTGAGTAGACAAAAGGATTGAGACGAAGAAATATTCACTTTTCAATTAGATCCCCATCTCTGACTCTACTCTAATATGTACATCAGAGAATTACTTCGTAGAAATGGTTGTCCAGATATGTTCACTGAGAAAAATATGAATTGGTGCACCAAGGCCAAGGAAAGTAGTCAGTAACGCGACAGCTCCAAAAGACACCTTGTTCATAAAACTACAGTTTCTTAGGAATGACATCAGTGAAATAGAAACACAGCGAGCACCTGAAGAATGCAATTAAAACAGCTTTCACTGCAGCCATGGTGGTACTTTACCTTTACACTACCATCCCTATTTTACGTTCGAGAAATAAGGGTAAACTATCCAATTTCGCCTCCACCGCATTCTTCTCTATGAGTATCTACCAGTGCCACTGTTCCTGTGGAGCTAGTTATATTGGGCATACAATTAAGCAGACGTTTCGAGCACAATTTATTGCTCACAATCATATCACCTTGACATGATTATGAGCAATAAATTGTGCTCGAAATGTCATCAGTAAACATTACTGTATAACAGTGTGAGACTTTATCAAAATAAATTTTACCCATAATGGAATTACACTCTACTAAAGTGCAGAAGTTTTTTTCTTATATCAATACAATAAAGCAGGTTCATCATCCTATTTCCGAACATCATCTTGCATAGTGGTTGAGCAAGGGACAAACAACATCTATTCGTAGTTCTGTTTCAGTACACCTCGTAGACAATCAGCATAAAGTTGATATTAATACAGCATTGAAAGTTAATTATCAGATTCTAACTAATATTAATTTACAGGATTTCATCATGAGCTAACATTGGTTGGAGAACTATTGGAGAAGCAGCCGAGAGTACTGGACATATGTTTCGTCCTAGTCTGGGAATCCTCACAGTACATACCTTTTGAGGTTCGAACCCAGGACCTTCCGGTTACAAGGCGAGTAAGCTAGTAGACCACTCAAACACTGGAACCCGATCCTCATCTGATATGTAGTCACATGATGTCTGCTTTGTTTTGACAGCCTGGCATATTTTCCTACATGTATATTGATCGTTATAACTCACAATATATTTCGTCCATCCATTAACTAAATAAACAATGTATGACCTTTTGTCACATGACATTACAACCAATCAGAATCCAGTGGTGGTAAGAAAAACTACTATCTGTCTTATTGGTTCATGTGTGTCAGTCATTTTCTATATTTTCTATTCTTCTATTGTACAGTTAATTCACACTTTTACACCTTTCGTACACTTTCGTACTTTTTCACTCACACTCTTGTGTGACAGTTAATTTTTCCCTTGTTGGAAAATACACGTATCTTTGTGAATGTGGTGGTCTTCTGACTTTCCTCTTCACGTCAGGACAAATTAACTACTCAGCAATACTAGTCTGTACGTTATCGTCCATTATATCACATTAGCGCATATTTACACTCAGTCAGACCATAATATTGGCAACGACGCCATAACATATTGGCGACGAGTTCATAACATCATCATTTGTTGCTTCATTGTTAGTGCAAGGATTGAGATACTGCCCGGTCACCCAGAGAGAAGCAGGTGTCTTGAGAGACCATACCCCGACTCTTTGACTTAGAGCCGCATCCTCAAAGCAGCGGAGCAGCATCAACAGCTACGTTCCCATGTTTGCCAGTGACCAATACAAGTTCGTAAGCTATTCAATCTCCTTTGGATTCTGGAGCCCATGTACCTCGTAGTAACCGATTTTAGCCTATCCGCTTTCCAAAATACCTTCCTGGCATGGTGGAATCTGTAGGATCATAAGTCCCAGCTAGTGTAGCCCTGTTGGATCACGGCGATATTCAAGCCTGACCACTACAACAAGGTAGCAGTTGTCAGCCGGGTATACCCCCACACCTGCTTTACCCCACAGGTCGTATTGTATTAAAAACGTTATGTGTGTATATTAGACTAGAGTCAGAGATGAGGATTCGACTTAACTCAATAGTGTATCATTATCACTGCAGGCACCAAAAGTTTCAGGATTTCCACTACGCCGTTTTACTGAGTGGTTATACAATTCGGCGACCATACAGTTATGCATCACATTTTCGTTTATCAAGATCAGTCAACCAAAATAGGCGGAAAATTGATCTGTGATAGGAACCACATGAAGAAATACCTATTTATCAAGTGTTAGCTTGCAAGGATTTCATTGGTTACAGGTTTCATCCCGAGATAACATCAGTTAGGGAACCAATGGAAAACCAGCTGGAAGTACCGGACAGTTGTTTCGTCCTAGTTTGCAAATGTCCCGTAGCACGCAATCGCCACAGGGGATTCGAACCTAGGACCTTCCGGTTACGGGGCGAGCTCGTAGATCATTAAGCCACTGGGAGGCGACCAGCGGATCCATGAATTCCAACTTCTGCCAGTTTCTGATACAGACTTAGCGCAACCGCCACACCTATATGGTACAAGAAATTGAATTTAATTGGTGGATGATAAGTAGCAGTGGAATCCAGGATGCACATTTCGTCCTATTTGGGACTCGTCAGCTGGATGTACCTGCATTCCCCAGTGAGTGATGATGTTCCCACCGAGGCTCGAACCCAGTGCCCATAGTTTCAAACGCCAAAGCATTATCCACTAGACCACTTGGGCCACGAGAGCCACCTTTTGTGCAACGGGCCATATTAATTTAATGGAATTTTAGATTTTCCCGTCGATTGATTGAACCGAATTGCTCGGTTTCAGGTTGATATTTCGGCTTCTTCGACGATGTCTTGGCATTTAGCTGGTGGATGGTGACTAGCAGTGGAATACAATCGAGATGCGTATTTCGTCCTATTTGGGACTCGTCAGTTGAATGTACATGCCCAAACATCATCGAAGCATCTGCACAAGAAGCCGACATGTCAACCTGAGACCGAGCACTTCGGTCCAATCAATCGACGGGAAAATCTAAAATTCAGTTAGACAACAAATTGAGTTTAGTTCAGAAGTATCCTAATTAAATGCACGGGACCAATCATCTCCAACTGTGTAGAACCAAACCATGGAGTCAATTAATAAAGTCTTTAACAGTTTGTTGGAGGCAGCCATTCAGCCACCTAGATAGGTGTAGACTACTTCTGTCTAATTGGGGTCGTCGAGATTCTAAAAAGCAATGGTGATATCACTCAAAATTCTCCTCGATGTAATCGCCCATATTTAATAAAAGCCTATATGAAGTGTGGCAACTGGGAACACTGTGTTGTACTTCTCTATATGCAAAGTTCTAAGTTGAAACCAGCCAGCCAAGCACTGAACCACCACCACACAGAAAAACAAAATGTTAAAAAAAAAGAGAGAATAAAGCACACAAGAGAATTAAGAGGGTAGAAATAATAATAATAATCAAGGAATTACCTGTCCAACAAACCATAGGAATTCAGACTTTTCCAAACAAATATTTTCGCCTTCAATACACGGCAGCATAGGATAACCCACCATTGGAATGGTATTCAGTTGACAACGAAACATACGTGCTGGATTCCTTTGAACTTGATACACTAAAGAGGTAGTTTTCTCAGGATTATTAGGCAAACAAAAATTGATTTGTAGCAATATTTGCTCTGTACAACAATCAGATAGAAAACAATCTTCAAGAGTTTTAGTTTTATTGAATTCTGTCAAAGTGTTCGATTCCTTAGCACTTTTATGAAATAGTAGATCAGCTTGTGTAGCTAAATAAACTGTATCTCGATCAACAGTTGGGTAATTTCCTTTCAAATATGCTGAATTTATTGTGGACACTAAGTTGGATAGAAAGGCTGACACAGTCTCGTGAATTGGAAGCTTGAAACAGTAGCGTCTTTGTTTGCAATCTCCTCCTCCTTGATTGTCAGTAGTAGCATCACCAATTGAATTTGAGACAATCGATGGGATAAATAATTCTGCATACAATTTTTTGCATTCTTGATTAGTAGTACCAGCAGTAGTAGTGGAAGGAGGAGGCGGAGGAGTAGTAGGCGTAGTCACTGGACTTACAAGAAGATATGGAAAGAGAGGATTTGAAAGACCGCTGAGATTTCCTTGAGACTGATTCATATGCATATTTCTTTGAAAGTAATTTCTAAAAAAGTGATGACGATGGTGTCTTAACGAGAATCGTATCCACATTAAATAGGTTAAGAAAAAAATTGCACTAGGTCAGTGAGTCTAGTGAGAAATTGTCTAAAAATAAAAGGGCGAAGCAAACGGGTTGATTAGCTTTAATAACTGACTATACAATACAATATATATTAAATACACTTCATACAAATTTAAAATTTGCACAATTAACTCAATTTCAGTGAAATGCATTCTCCGCTAAGAAGTTCACGTGTGAAGAGGAATCCTAAAATAAGAATTAATTGCCTTCCAAGATGTCCTGCGTTCAAGAAAACCAGATGGTAGTAAAAAGAGAAATTTGCATATAGGAAAAGCACATGGACAGGACAATATACACATATTTTCATAGCTTCGTTCCTCTCCAGTACAAAAGAAATTCAATAAGGACCCTCAGCCACAGAGTTAGAGCTATATGCTTAGAAGAAGTAACTGAAGATGAATTAAGCATTGCATATGGTACCTTGGTTGAAAATAGCTATACAGAAAAATTCATCAGGAAACATATGACTGAAAAGTTGAAAAGTTGACTAGTCTCTATCCGTAAACAAGAAGTCTTCATACATACGACTGCAACTCAAGGGCGATACACTTGGCGAAATAATTACGAAGTTAAGAAAATCAGTTCGAAGATCTTTTAATGCTGGTAAACTACAAGTCTTATGTTCTATATGACAGACCGGTGGCGGTTCCTCAATCGAAAGATAAGGTACCTAGACTAGAGCGAGGCAACTCTAATTGTATCTACCAATTCTACTGCACTTGTGGTGAAGCGAGTTATGTTGGCCGTTGCCTTAGGAACTTGATTTTTCGTGCTCGCTTAGTAACACCTACCAGTGTGGCTAAAAAGAGGTGCAGTAAAAACCATCAACAGTTCGATATTAGACCAACTGGTCCAAACCCGCCACAAAGCCAGCCAGCAGTGAAAAATCCTTCTCCATCATCACCTATCAGGTGCCAAACAAATTGCCAAAAACATCCAGATACCGCATACTCCAATCAACAGAGGCTATTGTAATCCACCTGAAACAACCACAGCTTTGTGCGTAGAAGAAACAGGTCCAGCCAGCCACTACCACTGGCCTGGACGGCCTTTAGTGGAGACTATAAATTCATGAATTTCTCCTAATTTGTTCGATCTTCATTCAGTGTATTCTTATGTTGATGCTGTCGATCTGTAATCCATTGATATTATTATTCTTATTGATTCGATGTTATTTAAACAACATTAGTGTTGTTAATAACACTAATTCATTCACTATTAAAGATTGATATATGACTGTAGAATCTGATGGAGAAGGCATTAACGAAAAGAATATTATTTGTTCAGTAACCATTCTTTAAGAGATTAAAGTAAACATTTAGGCATAAATGTTTTATGACAATCAGTCTGATGGTGTACTGATAGTTTGCTGGACTAGACATTCAACATCCAACCAACAAGCCACAAGGTCAAACTGTCTGACTGACTAGTTTTCACAGATGTGCAGCAGTTCCAGTCACCACACTGCCTCCAATTACCACACAAAGCAAGAGAAGAGAGTAAACAGAGATTCAAATGAGAGAGATAATAAACAGAAGTGTGAGTAAGGGCAAAAAACAATAGTAATATGGATGAACAACAGTGGAGTTTTATTGGATACAACAAATTCATACCGTCGTCCCACCCCTCCTACCTACTGAAGTGTGGAATTAACCAAGTCGTGTTGCCTCCATTGTTCAGAAATTCGTAATTATTTATTTTATTCCTTTACGTTCCGAGTGGAACATGGGGCTTCAAGCGCGAGCTCCGAAGTTTCAGTAGCAATGGTTTTATTTTTACGGGGTGAGGGTTGCTAGCCTCACGCCCAACCTCCTCTCATTGCCGAGGTTACAATTGGCTGGAGTAAGTAAAGGCATGCGCCGGCGAGGAAACAAACCTCGAAACACGTGCGTGGTTGGAGGGGATTCTACCGCTGAACCCATGACGCATAAATGTTTTCCAATTTACCAGTGTTTACCTATGATCTCGAGCATTACACAGTGACTCGCTACGATTGATTTATCCAGGTGTGCATTGTTAATTGAGTTTTTACCTATTTCTCTATAATCTGAAATTAGATAGAGATTTCTCTCATTTACAAAAATAAAGGCACATGATGAACTAGCCAGCCTTTGGAGAAAAATATGTGTAATCCATACCCGATTGATTATACACACACACGCACTAACTATGCACTTGTGAGTGAAATTCAGACTGGTCTTGTTAACAATTATGAGAGCTATACGCAGAGAGAAGTGTTATTGAGTTTAAGAATGAATACTTCGGGTTTTCACACCAGCAAGAAAATCCCGCTACATGACTTATCCACGACCGCGAGCAATTATTGTTACTGATTGGTTCTAACGCCCACCCACTACCCCCACTTCCACTGATATGCTACACACCTTTGACTGACTCGTTTCAACGTAGAACTTTGTACAGATGTGCAGTATCACTTCGAGTTGCTACACTCCCCCCATGTACCACAACAAAGCAGGACAACAGAGTAAAGAGAAATTCAAAAGAGAGATAATGAACAGATGTGTGAGGCAAAAAGAATAGTAATAAAGAAGAATAGAATTTTATTAGATATCATAAATCACAAAGAGTGAATGCAACAGCACCACCCACTGAGAACGATTTACATATCACCAATTATCTCCAGCCTTCAATGGTGTTTATCATTCCGAGGACCCCAATCAGGCAGACAATCAGTAAGGCAGTCTACACCTCCCTACATGTGTGGCTAAAACTAACTGTTACGGATTTCATTGACTGATGAAGCCATGTTTAGGTTTGATCACCACTGGCTAACTCTTTTCCAACCTAATCCATCCTGTGTCAGTCATCTAACACGCCTGTCGGTCGAGGAATGTGATAGCTAGGCATGCATGCGTAACAAATGCCTTAATCATCCATCTCAATCGACGTGACTGCTTCACAATCTCATTGTCGATTGATTTCCCCTCCTCCTTCCCTACTTATCACTCGACCAATGCCTCACCTCAATACTCCTCACCCTCTTATACCACTTCTCATGGGAGATATAACGCAGACACCTACGATCAAAGACATGTAGCCAGCAAGTCTTTTCATGTCTTCCACTCTCAATGGCCACATTTCACAGCCATAGAGGAGAACGAAGCGGACTGCTGAGCAGTACATGCGACCTTTGGTATATAGCCGGATATCACTTCTACGCCAACGACGGCGTAAACTGGCATATACGAAACAAGACTTCTGTATCCGATCAGAGATTTCGTCAGCGATCAACTCGTCTACAAGCCAATCAACAAGTTCAAATAGTGGCTATCTTTCAAAAAGAATTTACATAATTCACTATGCACTGGGCTTAAAACGTCAGCTAACCATATTTTACCAATCCATGTACAGGACAGGAGAGTGACACATTGATATAGACTGGACGTAATGGTGGATTATCCATATAAAAGTTAGGAAAGTGGGATTCCATGGGTTTCAATAAATTAAAAACTTTTATAGTAATCCATATGAACTGTGGTCAAGATTTGATCGAACAGTTCCAAAATAATTGGGTGCCAAGTTACCTCGAAGCTCTTATTTTTTTAAATATGTAAAAATGCGAAGATGCAGATGAATCGAAACCTGTTGCTGAGAATTTGGTCAGTACTGTACTGGCGATTCCTTACCGCAAAGAAACATCGGATGAGATAAAGCGAATCCTTAACAATCATGACATAAGAGTGGATTTTCGTGCAACTAACACCTTACGCTCATAACTGGTGAAGATCAAACATAAAATAGGAGAAGACAACCAACAGAATTGTGTGTACCAGATGAATTGTGGGGATTGTGACACTGTATATGTAGGAGACACTTCCATACAGGTAAATAAATATAACAGTGAAGGGGCATAAACGATGGCTAAAGGTGATTCCAAAGACCTCTGCAGACTTAAAGAAACTAGAAAACAGATCGACGATTGCACTACACACGATAGAAACGAGACACAAGACTGACTTTGATGATAAAACTAAGATTCTACAAAAAAGTTTTGGTTCGTATGAAGAAAGACTGCCTGCAGAAGCCCTACATATATGGTTGAACAGACGTGAAGATATGATGTTAGCTGATGCATGGCAAATCCTGATTAATTAATGAAAATAGATATGTATCACTGGTCGATCACACATGATCTAAATTTCCGATTGTCTATATCCTCTTATGCAGAGGATAACAAATAATTTACAATTGTTTCCCCATAAACACATGCACACGCACCATTATATACTTCATACACACATATTTTTTACATATTCACTTATCTACGACCATGAACTTCAGTCAAACGTATTCGCTAAAAATTCTGATGGAAAATTAGACTAATATTTGAAAGTCTGAGGTAAAATTTTGATCAAAGTTCATTCAATTTTGTTTATTATGCATTTTGATGCCTGTTTCATGACTCATATGATTGGACAAAGTTTTTAGAGACAAAAGATATCCTTTTGTAATATATAAAAACGTTTGTTATTTTAATTTCGATTAATTTCCCTGAAGAAGTTCGGACTAGTTCGCCGAACGCCAAAAACGTTGGAATTACTCAGTTCAATTTCAATGAGATTTTACAAATATAATTTTTATATTTTATAACAATCAATATCATATACAACCCAATGTGCAAATTTATTTCAAATTGTTAAAAAGTCAACTTGGTTAGGACAGATATAAATTAACATCCATGCCATGAAGTTTTACTAAATGGGATGTGTTACTTTTCCTTTGAAAGACAAACACTATTTGAACTTGTTGATTGGCTTGTAGACTGTACAGCCTTTCCGTCCCAGTTTAGGACTCTTCGGTGGTACGGACCCATCCTACTTGCAGAGACCATTCAGTCACTGTTCACTGGAACCCCATTTCAATTAGCAAACAATGAATCCCAACTTCTACCATTTCGTGATTTTTAGAGAAACCAACCACCACCAGCAGCAAATATCATCGGCGAGTATTTGTCTTTATGCCCCACCACCGGCATCTAGTGTTCGACTACTTCACTGGTCATGACTTCTCACTAAAAAACTGGCTCCAGGCAAAAATTCATCCTGTAGCCAGCCAGCCAGCTAGTTAACTAGCCAGTACCAGACTAATTTGCCAGAGTGTTAATTAGCAGAGATTTGACTTGTTTCAAATTTCACCACGAGTTGACATCTACCTGGATGACAGTGTGTTAGAATAATGCTAAATCTGAATAGCATACAAGTTGTAAAAAAGTAAACAATCTTTATCGTTTAAATTATTATTGTTACACTAACGCGTCAAGAACAAGTGTGTCCACATCCTAAAATGCATCACATACAGACTGAACTTCTGAACAATACAGTCGACGGTATTTTTATACCAATTCAGAAGAAAAACATAGATCAGAAGTGTTAATTCCACTATGGATAAAATTTATTTTTGATAAAGTCTCATTGTGTTTGATATATACAGTAATATTTACTGATGATGACTACACGCTTCGACCACAATTTATCATTGCTGCTCATCGTCATCACATCAAAGTACTCACACAACTTTCCAACTTCGTTTATATGATTCCATTATTTCTTCACTTCATTTGATTGGTAGTAATATTTTCAATATTTCTGGTATGAGTGATGAGTCGCTTCTGTTGCACGTGTTGTGTTGGGCGTAGATTATTCGATGGACAAAGATTCAGTAAGTAATCAACCTCTTTCTATCTGTCTCCACCTACCTCATTCAGAATTTTAACTCTCTCCCTCCCACCATGCTACTGTGTGCTTGTGTGTTAATACATGCAGTGCAATGTAGTGATGAGCTTTCTTCTTTCTACATTACTTATCTTCTCGGGAGTAAATTCTTATGTTCTCATAATCTCACTGCTCCTCATCTGTTAGTCTGATCTATGTAGGTAGTTGACCTAACTCACAGTCATTGCAAGGTATTTTGTAAATTATATTATTTCATCGAATTGGGTCAACCCGACAGGCTCCTTCAACCTACCTACAGAGCTTGTCCTACCTGAGTGAGCGAGTTTGTAGGTGTAAATGCCACCACCAACCTAATTCACGCTTTATTGAGAATCCCACGTAGGGAGGGTTTCATACGACACCTCCCTCCTTATAATGGCAAAACTGCTGAACATGCGTCATATTCTTTCTTATTTATGTAATCATTGACCTTTTCTGATCTTCTTAATGAATTCTATAGGATGGTTAGTTATTTAACACCAACCAGCCATTCTCCTATCTGTTTCATTCCATTATTTAAGTTTTTTGATATACCACTTAGTAATGTTGTTGCTCGGCTTGTTAGACACTTAACTAAGCCTGCCTTCACAAACAGATAACGAACGGATGAGATGAATTAAAGTCTAAATATCTATTAGCAGAATGCGTTGGCTTTTTATAAACGCAAATGTGCAGTTTACCTTCTTCTGTTCGTTTAATTTTACAATCTAACATCACAGCTAGTTCTCCTTGTTCATTTTCCGATTCAAATGTGAATTTTATCCCCTTTACTAGTGAGTTTATATGTGTAAAGAAGCAATAGGAATGATTCATCATCACTCATACCAGAAATATGGAAAATATTACTACTAATCATATCAAGAGGTGAGAAATACTGGAATCTTATAAACGAAGTTGGAAAGTTGTGTGAGTACTTTGATGTGATGACGATGAGCAGCAATAAATTGTGCTCGAAGCGTGTGTTCATCATCAGTAAATATGACTGTATAGCAAACACAATGAGACTTTATCAAAATAAATTCTTTCCACAATTGAATTATACTCTACCACAGTGCACAAGCGTTATCCTTATATGAATCAGAAGTATCAAAAGACAATGTTTGCGACAAGGCTGTTAGCATTTAGATATAACACACTATCCCCATATATATATATATATATATATATATATATATATATAAGCCGATAGTTTTGTGTTACAACTACACAGTGTTATCGCCGTTTTATTACTTTACACGGAGCACTGGAAGACTATTGCAATAAGCTTTCTCAAAGTTACAGGCATAAATTATTGGATAACCAAAATCCAATGGTTTCCTCACGACTGTGTCTTCCTAGCATTCTAGACATCATATAGACAGCATTGTGATTATAATAAGCGCCTGATACACAAGAATATACCTTAGGAATTGTTACCAGGATTTTGCAGTATTCCATAAGCATCTCTTCTCTTTGGGTAAATAAGATGGACCGACTGAACTCTGCACAGAAGTGCAATAGGGTACAATTTGCCAGATTTCATGCAACCACACACACACACATGAAGGAAAACAAAAGAGACAAACCCCAAAAAGTGATTCGAAAGTGCCATAATGAGCAGAAATCTCAAGTAACATGGAAAGCACAATAGGGTTTTATTAGATATGGGAGATCAAAACGAGTGAACATATCCCACACCATCCGCCAATGACAATGACTTCAAGTCATATCGCCAATTATCTCCAGCCATTGTTTCTTAGAATCCCGACAACTCCAACCAGACGAGTAGTCTACACCTCTCTGCATGGCTGGCTCAAACTAACTGTCATAGATTTCATCGACTAATTCCAACGAAGTTTCGGCCCAACCAACACTAGCCCTTTCCCAACTTGATTAATTCTATGGCAGCTAGGCATGCGTAACACATCTGCTAAGCATCTGAATCGATTGGCCTTCACATAGTCTCATCGCTTCACTTTCCCTCTCCTCCCCCCCACATCTTACCTAACACTTCACGTCCAACCTCATTATTACTCACTGTATCATACCACTTAACACAAAAGATGGAGCACAGACACTTATGATCAAAGACAGCTAGCTAGCACGGCTTTTCATGTCTTCTAATTCCAATGGTCATTTCTCACAACCAACCATAAAGGAGGACAGAGCGACATCAATTGCAGTACACACGTCCTTTGATCGACAGTCACTCGGACACCACATATAGGCCAGAGATGGAGTAAGTTCACAAATTCCACACGAGGCTTTTGCATTTGTGGTGATAGATTTCGTCAGAAATCAGCACATTGGGATTGATGCAACTTCGCGAATACACGAAGTGGTCAACACTCTATACCACTACTTCACTCCACGGTCCTATAACATAAGGGCCAAATTACATCTCAAACATTCGAAGATTTCTGTTCAAGGCTAAGACTCTGCATGCTGATCAGCACCTTGATCAAGAACGACTAGTATCATCCGCATAATCAAAGCCAACAACAAGACTATTCGCTTCCAAAAACTCAGTCCCTAAGTGGCTGAAGTTAGTCACCGTCATACGTGGTTAGGCAAACAAATCTAGTACACTTGCCAGGACCAGCTTCCATAAACACTGATCAAGACACTAACTGCTCGAACTCATGCAGTCATCCAGCCAGATCAAAGCCTACGGAGAGTTGTCATCTAACAACTGCGGTGAAAACCAGTGGTGTCCGTTCTAATTTCTGTTTAATTTTATCATAAATGTACTAATGGACTCAACCCCTAACTGACTGCAACGATTCAGGGATTGACTTATTACCATCAGGGAATAATTTTGTTGACTTCGAATATGCAGACAATATAGTCCTTCTGGGTGAAGACGGTGACAATATGTAGTCTTCTAAACACCTTGAGGAGCAGTAATCTTCGAATGCTTGGCATGCGATACGAAAAGCCTTGGTAGCTGTCTTTGACCATGAATGCCTGAGTTCTATCTCCCATGTTAGGTTTTACAATATGAGGAATACTGGAGTGAGGCATCAGTCAAGTGCTAGATAAGGAAGGAGGAAGGAAAATCAGTCGACGAGGTTTCGAAGTTGCATCGATTGAGATGAATGGTTAGGACATGTGTGCATGCCTGACTGCCTAACCATCGCCTTCATCAACAACGGGAAATGTTAGCTGACTGACATAGGATCGACCAGGTTGGAAAGAGTTAGCTAGTGGTAGTCAAAACAAAACATGGCTTAATCAGTCAATGAGATCCATGGAGACGACTGATGATATTGCTAAAAGTTGCTCTCGGTAGTTGTTGGTGCAGATACATTCACTCATTGCGATCTATAATATCAAATAAAATTCCATTGGTCTTCCATATTACTATTATTTTTGCCGCACTGTTTATCCTCTCTCTTTACTCTCTGCTCTTGCTTTGTGTGGTACCTGGAGGGAGTGTAGCGAATCAAAGTGCTGCTGCACATCTGTGCAAAGTTCTACGCTGAAACCAGTCAGTCAGTCCATAGAAACCGAGGGAAAGTGGATAAAAAAAAATAATTCTAATAGTAATCTTCCTTTAGGAAAGACTTCAGCCTGTTTGTAACACAATGTTGCATGCGTGTTGAACTGACTGCAGAATAGAACTTAAGAATTTTATCGCAGCTGATTCATCAAATACAAAAAAGCAACTATTCAAAGGAAATCTACATATCAGAATTTCAAACACAACGTAAAATAACAAAAAAATAAGATTGATAAACAAGCATATTATATGTATATATATTAGAGAGAAATACATAGGTATAAATAGGCATAATGAATTCAACTACACATTAAAAACCACAGTCTCTTATTAAAGACTGAGTGGTTGACTTTAAAAACATCAAGTGAAGGTTAAAAGCACCAGAGAACGAACGTGAGAAACAACAAAGTAAAAGTGCAAATAGAGATGAATGAGGAGGAGTTTAGTTGTCTGCGCCAACCAACTAATTCTACTAAAAACCTACTTCGCTTTATAATATAGAGAGTGGATAAAATCAATAATATTATATTTATGTGTGTGAATACAATACGGATAAAAACGCATCGATATTATTATTTAAAAACGTTACTGATAGATAAAAGGTGAATAAAATGGGAATCTTTGTTTAGGAACTAAATATTCAATAAACTGGAGAAGTAAATGAAGCCAAAATAAACACATCACAGAAAACAAAAATATTAGTAATAATAATAATAATAATACAAGAAACAAATAAAATAATAATAATAATGATAAACTGGATAACTTCGAGGAAACAAAACAAAAAACTATTGAATAAAAGCTCATCTAAATTTACGACGTTTTGGTCTTCCACTCAAGTTGTCAGATAATTCACAACTTCCTGAGTTTAATGACTGTTGTGATAATGAATATATAGGAGAATCTGCTGATTTACGATTAGTTGGTAACAAAGATGGTACAGCTGATAAAATAGACGGTGGAGAGGATGAACGTGAAGGACTAGATGCTGAACGCGACTGTATACGAATTGTTGGTTTAATGCTTGACCGTGCAACACCCTCTACAGATGGCATATTTTCCAAAGATCCAGTAGAATTTATTTCTCTTGAAGGAACTGTTGGATAATCATCATCTATCCGAAAGGATTGCCGAGATGTAGGATTAGAAGAAGTATTAGTAGACGATGATGATGATGATGACGATGATAACCCACCAGGACTAGACCGTTGAGAAAGGGATCTTACAGGACCAGTACTAGATCCATCAGAGGAGACAGAAGGTGAAAATGCAGAGTGTGAACTGGAAACTAAGCTTGTAGTATTACTATCGCTTGTCAATGCACTAATTGAATTCAGAGTATTCGCCGTATTTGTGACAAAATGCATCACTGTATTGGTACGCCCAAGGGTTGATGAAGAATAGTTTGACATTGTGCAGAGAATCGGTTTTTGTGGTTGAAGAACAGATATATGACTAGAAGATACATACTCCGTTCCAGAGACAGTTCCAGTCTAAAAATGAATACAAGACATAAAACAACACAACAGTAAAACCCTAGTTTAATTATTACTGAAACTTAAATCCAGTAATAATTAGGAATCTTTGCACAAATGATAAGAGCTCATAGGTGAATTATGAATTCGTAATCTTCATTAACTACACATTATTCCTCTGTTAGATGACGGTCAGAGAATGTTCATGTACCCATCTAACACTTGTGCAGAGGTGTAAGGTTGGTTAGGCTTCAGACAGGAAAAATATAGCTGGGTAATCAGTCAATGAACCGATAGAATGTGACGAAATTAAAAAACCTAACTAGCCACAGGAGATATTTTACTAGATGAGGTTTAATAGTTCACTGTTATTAGTTTTCAAACCATGCCAAATCGCATACAAGTTCACAGAGCGACAGAGAACATTCCCCATACCACCTTGATAGTTGTCAGATCTAAAATGCAAAAAGTATTTATGTCCGTCCACCTATCTATTGACCAACTGCTTTAGAAAAAGCAGCAGATGAATAAAAGTAATGTAATAATAATACCGAAAAAAAGTGACCTGTTTGCCGAAAACTTGAAAGACACAAAAAAACACGAAGTTGAAACACAAAGGGAGTAGTAATAGTAGTAGAAATAATCTCACCTAGCTA